>RJWH01000148.1:784995-843827 GCA_004363575.1 Solenodon paradoxus
AAAAAAAAAAAAAAGAAAGGAAAGAAAAGAAAAACAAAGGGTAGGTGCATTATACCATATCTGGAGTTAATTAAGTCTCTTGGCTATGTCAAATGAATGTTTTTCATCAAAGCCATAATTTTTTTTACTTCTTTCTCTGTCTCCCCTTTCTGGTTCTCCCATTATATGAATTTTCCATTAACATTCTTCACTTCTTTTCTTCATCTTTTTTCTTTCTGTTCTTCAGACAGATTTGGGTAGGTAGGTAAGCCAGTCCTCAAGCTTTTGATTCTTTCTTCTGTGAGTTCAAATCTACTGAAGAGTAGTAAATTCTCATTTCTGCTGCTGTACTCTCATTTCAGCTCTAGCATGTCTATTTTTTAAAATAATCTCTAATTACTGATTATTTGATGACTCAACTGTTCGTTCTTTGAATATATCTATAATAGCTACTGTGCAGTCTCTGTCCTCTCAAAGGCTTTTTCTGCTGCCTGTTTTATTTTCCTGCCTTTGGGTCATACTTTCCTGTTTCTCTCATGTCTTGTAAGTTTTTGTTGTATATGGGTATTTTTAGGTAATATATTGCAGCAACTCCAGATGTGGATTCCCTTACCAGCTTCTGGGGCTTGTTATTACTGTTCACTTGCTGTGGTATTGAGTTGCTTATATTTTAATTCAGTCTATGTCCCCTGCTGTGAAGCTCTTCCCAAAGAGCTCTGAGGATCAACATGAGAGCTCTTGATTACTACATTCTGCCTTGTCCCCACGCCCCCCAGGGCAAAACCTCTACACCACTGCCACAGAGATGGGGGCAAGGATAGTGACCCATGGCTCTCCAAACGACATCCTCACTTTACAAGAAGGATGTTGGGCAGGGAAAGTAGCTTCTGGGCTTCTCAGCTTGCCTCTCCCAGCATGAAACTCCCACCCTCTGAGCAAGCTGGGGCAAGAGTGACCAGGGCCCCAGAGTTCTCAGTGCCCACCCTGCAAGTGGGGGCTGGGTGGAAGACGGGAGCTTCACAGTGCTCAGCCACTTGTAGCTGGAACAGAGCTACTGCATCACAGAGCTGGTGGGGAAGGCGGTAAAGCTAGTGACCTGTCCTCCTGGGAACACAGAGCAGTCCTGTTGAGGGAGCTGAGGGCAGAGAGATCCTGTGTCTTGGCCGCATGGGCCTGGACTGGAGCTTCTCCTACACTGAGTTAGGGCGAAAGGAAGGAATGGGAGCTGTGGGTCAAATGGCCCAGGCTCTCACTGTTCTTACCAAGATAAAGATTTCCTTGAATCAATACTTCTTCATTTGCTTTAGGCCCTCAGGATAATTTGCAAGCTTTTAATAAACATTTTTTTTTATTTTATTTTTCACCAGCTCTGGGGAGAGGGAAAAAGGAACTCCTCCCTCATCATTCTAGAAGTCGTTTCTCTATTGTTCTAGAAGTATATTCATTATAGCATAATCTCATTACTTAAATAAATCTGAAGTAAAGGCCAGGGTGAATTAGTGTAATATCCCAGTTAGAAAATATTTTTAGGAGAAATATATTTTCAGATAGAATTTGAGAACTAGAGCATCTCTAGAATTGTGTTACACAAGAGAAATACTTAAATACTAAAGAATGAAGATCTGAATTTATACAAGATCACTGGGTTTTTCTAAAGACTTTGTTTTTTTAAAGGAAAGGTGCAGATAGGAACGAAGGTGAACAGAGGCGGGCAGGCAGGAAGAGAGAGGAGGAAGAACTTTATTTTACTTAGCTGTTCATCTTGGCTGTTTGCCTGGCCCCAGGTCTTGAATCAGAGACCTTGGGATGCATGTGGACTGTACCACAGTGGATTAAACCACTAGGCCACCAGGATGCACCTGGCTTTTCTGAAGACATTTTAGTGCTGCAAATTTTGTGTAAGAATGTAAAAAAGTTTTGTATAATACATCAGGGACCCTAGTGGTATCAGATACTTTATACATAGCTCTGACAGACTTTTCTCTATATAAAATGCTATCTATTAAAATATGCCAACATCAACAATACTTTAAATCCAAGGAATAATTTGATTCAAAACAGTGAGGATTATGGAGGCTCTATTAGTGAAATTAAATGTGAGACAATTTATATGGTAAATTGAAAATGCAGGTAAGAAACGGTAACACACACATATTTTGCCTACAAAGCCTGCCTACCTTGACTTTGTCTGAAGTCCGTTTTCCACCAAAGCCTCCAGAGCCAGTAAGGAAGAGGGAGAACTGATTATAGCACACGAGTTCTGCCCCAGAATATGCATAGACTGCAAAGTAAAAGCAAAAAATAAATAATACGAAAAGAGATTAGGAGCTAATCAATATATGATCTATAACTCCCTTAAAAGTTTCAGAAAGAAATCCAATTGCTAAAAGGTTTTATGATTTTAAAATGTCCAAGTTTGGATTACAAAGTATTATTGATTGCTATTCATTCACCTCCGGTCTCTAGAAGAGAGATCTTCACAACCCTTCCTTGACAATGGAATCGCAGTTTCTCTCACCTCTTCTTAAGCCTTCCAACTGCTTCTCATATTTCAATTTCTTCCACTTCAAACAATCCCAATTTACAGTGCAGATAGTTGCACTCTCAGATTTTCAAACATTCTGCCAAAGCGCTCAAAAAGTACCTCTGTATTGGGCATCAGTCACATTTCTCACCTCTGTGCTGTGGCTGTATTGACTCAAATCCCCTGACATGGCCCACTCGCCCCACCCCTACTGACATGGCCCACTCGCCCCACCCCTACCCTAGTGTCCTCTCCTTCCTCCCTTAGTTTTCTAAGAGCATGTAGATTTTTACAACATTCATGCTGCTTTCTCATAAACTGGAAGATAAATACAAACTTACTAATCAATGTCTACAACACAGTATTAGTATATACCAAGTCTATCAGACTAATAACATTATTATCAGAACTGGAAATGAGTTACCATCCAGAAGAATTACTGAAGCGGATCCTTTATCTAGGATATCAGCAACAACTGCTTCACATTTTAAGTTTCCTAAAATGAAAAGTAAAACAGATGGTTTAAAGACCATACATTAACTATATTAAGACATGAGAGAATGTAACAATGTCCACCATAAATTCAGAAATACTAAAATAATATGGTTTGAAACACGCCCTGGTTGAGTTAGGTCAGTCCCCTCCAAAGGAGCGCAGGCCACATGCCCCTGGATTCGAGTGCCTGGCCCGGGGGGAAACAACCAGCGTGAACAACTAAATAAAAATAAAATAAACATGCTTCCTCCTTCTCCCTCTTCTTGTCTGCCTGTCTACTTGCCTTCATTCCTATCTACAACTTTTTTAAGAAACAAATAAGTAAAATATAGAATAAAATAATTCAACATTAAAAACAATCAAATATACCTAAGTCACTATTTTTGAAACATCATTCATTCTGATAAATTAGATTTTAAAAAAATAACAATTTTCAATCATTCAACAAATGTTTGTTAAGCATAAAACCATGAGCATTTGCCTGTTCCTTCTCAAATCTACTGGCTCAATGAAACATGGCTGGTTGCTAATCACTCTATTCTTTTATAGACTCTTCTTCTGATGACACCGGGAGGATTATCACTGTCTGGGCGTGAACTCATCTTTCCCTCAAACCTGCTTCTCTTTTGTTCCCTGTGTGAATGAATGATACCATCCACTCAGCTTCCCAAACCAGAAACATGAACAGAGTCTATGACTCATAAAACAAAGAGCAAGTCTGTGGCAAAACTTGAATATATGGAGAATGGGAAAAGTTAGATTAAACTAAAAACTTTTGACTTTATCCTGAAGTCTATGGATAGCTATATGGGGATTTTAAAAAGGAAATGACAAACACATTTGCATTTAGGAATTATTATCCTGGCTGAAAAGAGAACAGACCTGAAGGGAGCAAGAATGAAGACAGAGAGTTTAAGAAGGTGAGAGATGATAGTGATCTAAACAAAGAAGTGGAAGGAGCAGGCGAAATATGATTCTACATGTACCGAAAGGAGAGACTCAAGGAATTTGGTAACTGGGAGTAAAAGATGTTAAAACAGAAACCAAGAAAGTATCCAGATTTCTGTCACTTTCACCTCCGAAGGTCTGACTCACCCAGTCCTCCCTGCTCTCCTCTACCACCTTAGTGGAAGGTGATCTCATTTCACTGGAACTACAACAGACTTCTAACTGGGCACCTGCACGCCCACTCTGACTAGCTTTAAAACACAGTGCGCGCTATTTGAGGTAATTTTCTCCAAACTCAAATCTGACCATGGAACTTCCTTTTTATCTAGCTAAAATCCTTCTTTTAAATCTTTCATGTCAGTTCCACAGAGCACACATCCCTGACCAATTCATTATGCCAATTTCTTCTATTTTAAGTTCTAATGGAGCCATGTATGTTTCATCTGTAATATAGTTTCCACTGCACATCTATTTGTGTGGTTATTTGATTACTGGTTGTCCTTCCCACCAATTAGATGCTCCATGAGGACACAGTTCAGATCTATTTCTGTTCCCCATTTATTCATAGTCCTAGCAGAATCCTAGAATTTAGCAAGCAGTCAATAAATGACAAAATGGTGATCATCTCCCCAGACCATCACTGTACATTCAAACACCAAGGCCTCCTATCTATCTATATCTCCTCAATTCTTCTACTCCTATCTCCTATACATGCCCATATCCACAATCCTATTCAATCAATGATCCTCTCACACCTGGATTTTTACAAAAATCTTTCCTCTATCTCATTTGCTTACAATCCAAGCATTACAAAGACAAGTTAGACTTAATGCTTTGCCAAATCCAAATTTAATAGTCCTTTAATGGCTAGTATTGCCTTCATAATCTAATCCAAGCATCTTCATCTGATTATAACATGTTACACAATGCTTACCACTGCCCATTATTAGACACATTTTAAACTCTATAAATTAATACACGCATGTCTTCTAAGTACCTAAGGAGATAAAGATTTTATCTACTCCGTCAACCAAATCATAGCTCCATGAGATTCTATGTTGGAATTTGCCATTGCAATGTAGTTTCATCGTTCTTGACTATTCAAACATATATTTACATATATTAATATTTATATTTAATATTCCCTAGGAAAGAATCAATGTTGGTAACATTAGTGACTTTCCTGAAAAAACATTTTTCCCTAGTAAGAAAAAAGTGAGTCTATAAAGAAAGACATCAAGTAGAGACAAGGATTAAACTTTTGACTCCAGAAACTCTAGAGACCAATGTATCCCAGACTAGAATACGTTCTGGCTCATGATGGGAAATACAGTGCTGCTGTTAGGTTTCTTACACTCTATCTAATGCTTTTTTCCATCTAATGCTTTTACCAGGAGTGGTAAGTCAGCCCAGGATAGAATCATCATAGTTAACCAATGGAGCCACTACGAGATACAGAAATACTGACATCAGTCTCCTGATAGTGGAAGCAGGTCCTCTGTCTTATCGATTGGTGAGTTTTATGGAAAGATTATAAATGTTAATCATGTCTTGGTTTTCTTCAACTAAAAGAGATTCCAAATCCTAAGAATACAAATTCTGAATTTTCACATTTACTAGAGTATAAACTTTGAAACTACACAAAGAAAAGCATGCACAGAGATCTTAAGAAAATAATTTATGAGAAACATCACAAGGCGAAGGAGGTTTAAGAAATTAAGAAGAATATTTTATGTTCTCTAGAAGAGTATAGTTTGGGAAGGTCTTAATCCAAAACATAGTTTACCTGTAAATAGCTCCCTCTAAGAAATCTATCTCCTAGCCACTGATGACCAAAACCCAAGTCCCCTCTCCAGCCTCAGCACAGGATATAAATATGGGTCTGCCCTGGTCACCTCGGAATCTGCCGCCATGTAAATTCTCCATACGTAAATTTGGGCTTCTCTCTTTAACGAAAGAACATTTCTCACACCTCATTCTTATCATTTTCAACTACAATCATCTGAAGTATATAGTCAATCTCTCTCTACATACTTAAAGCCCCCAAAGGGCAGAAACCTATCTTGTACGCTTCGACTTCCCTCTTGACAATGGTTCCCAAACGAGCCCACGTGAGGCAGGATACATTATGGAGTTTCCTGCACTCCAGCATGAACAGCAGTGCCGCCACCCTAACGGGAACGCAGGATACATAATGCACACACAATCTCCAGGGCGAGAGCTAGAATCCGTTTGCCAATTACAACAACAAGAACTATAACAACGTAGCCTAATACACTACAACACCACAACAGGTGATTTCACATGCAGCCCGGCTAGAAAATTATCGAAAGCCAAATACCATGCCTTGCACATTCAGGTATCCAATAGATATTTGATGGACAAAAGTCACCACACATTGTGCAATGCCTCAGATGAAAAGAGCTATGTAAACTTATGCTGTGATACTATCATGGATAATAAAGTTACTCAGTCTAAACAATAAGAATCTCATATATTGTTTAGTAAAATTGAAAAGGCTTATGAAAATTAAAGTAGGATTCCAGCTACCTGCTGACCTCCAGTTCTATCATGTGAAATGACACTCTTCTTGTATTTTGTCACCTTACAGGGTCACTATATTCTGACAATATTCTAACATCAGAGTAGAAAAATAAAACTGTAGTGAAAGAATAAAAAGAGAGGCGCACTCCAGTGGTCTAGCAGCGCGCAGTCCACATGCATGCATCCCAGGGACCCGCGTGCACTACCTGGGGCTGGCAGAGAGCCACCAAGATGAACAACTAAATAAAATGTTCCTTCCTCCTCTCTCCTCCTGCCTGCCTGCCTCTGCTCACCTTCATTCCTGCCTGCAGCTTTCCTTTAAAAAAAACAAAAAAGGAATAAAAAGAAGAATCTTTATTAAACAAGCAGGATAGGATTGAGAAACATTAGCCTGATTATTAAGGTAGATTTGGTTTTATTTTCCCTAAGAGAAAATTGGAATAATTAGAAATTCGGCATCATTTAACATTGTTTTATGAAAATCAGGACCAACATAAACAATTAAGAATGATGAACCATTTTCAGAGGTACCACAAATCTTAAACACAATCACTAAGTTTAGAAAACACACCCAAAAATCCCCCTTTTAGTTGTTAGTGACACATAAATCAATTGAGATAAATTGGTAGTATTTTAAAGTAATTTATTAAATAAGACTACCAAAGGACAAAGTTTAAGGTAACCAAAACAGATCCTAGTTAGCTGGATCTACCCTCACAGCTTACATACCCATAAATCACTCGTGATGTGGCTTATTTAAGTCACTCTATGCCAATTTAATCCACTGAACATGGGAAGATCAGTCTCAAGATAAAACTATGGCATGATTACAGAGTTAGTTTATCAAAAACTCACCTGTTCTGGGAAGTGGCTTATATACCTCCAAGTATTGCTCCCCATGAAGAACCTATATGGGGGGAAGCAAAATTTTATTAACAGACTTTCTTTTTCTATAGATTCTGCCCAAGGATTGTGCTCATCACAAGGACATGTCACTGTCAGCATGCTCATATCATTAGTCGTCAAATTATCAAACTCTGTGTCACTTCTACTTTCTCATTCTATGATGCTAAAGTAACCAGGCCCCTAATCTGAAGGCTGTCAGCTCTACTGGAGCAGAGAAGACAGCTTATATTTGCATTCTTTCTTGACCTTCATAAATCCTTTTTCACTGATAACTGCAGATTATTTACCAATGGAGACACTAAACTAGGCTTTATTTTCAATGCTTATCACTGTGCCTGGAACACAGCAGGTATCTGATAAATACCTGCTGAATGAAAATGAACAAACTGGCCAGCGCTAGTAAAGTAACTTCAGGTCACACATATCAAATACAAGCGACTTGATTAAAACCTGAAGATATCTCACAACCATGTTCAAGGTAACATGTCAACAGTACCTTCCTTCTCTCCCTGCCTGCCTGCCTACTCGCCGTTATTTGTGTCTGCCTCTTTCCCTGAAAAAAAAAAAACCCAAAACCAAAACTCCCCCACATTCTTCTGATATTTCTCAGACCTCACTGGCCATTCATTCCTTGGCAGTCTTGTTTGCTAAGTCTTGTCAGCTCGTCACCCTCGATATACTGCAGGGCCTCTAAATGCAAACTCTTCTCTATTTGTACTCATATATTAGTGATTCCATCTAGTTTCATGTTCTTAAACATCAATTACATCCTAAGAATCCTAGTTAGACTGCTCCCCCAAATTCTCAACTCATATGTTCAACTACACACTTTATACCTTCACTTCAATGTACACGTAACAGACATCGCAGAACTGCTAAAGTCAAATTTTGTTCATCCTCACCTTCCAATAACTGTGTATCTCTATTTTGTTAGACACAGTAATAAGTCATAGTATTAAATTAAATTGAATGTATTGGATATAATTAATTACACATAATATATATGAGATAGATGTGTGTACATATCATCCCAGCTGTTCAAACGTAAACTCTTCATCCTTGATTCTTCTTTCTTTCCCCGCAGATCTGGCCTTTTGCTTTAATTACTCTAATAAGTGTCCACCTGGTTAACCTGCTTCTGTGCTTGGCTCCCATACAATCGATTCTCCCTCCAGCAGCTAGAATGAGCCGATGAGAGAACATAGCAGGTCCTATCAATGCGCTGGTCAAAATGCAACACATGGCCTCCCCGCAAATCGGAATGTAAGCTGAAAACCTTTTAATGGCCACAGGGCTCTCTTCCTACCACTGCTCCTAGCTCACTCTACAGTCATACCAGTCCCCTTGAAGTTCAAAAATAAATCACGCTGGCACCTGTCTGAGGGCCTTTTGCATGTGTCCTAGGCCTCCAGTACTCACCCCTAGATAATTACCTAGCTTCCTCCTTCACCAATATCATGAGGTAATTATTAGCCTATTCATTTTACAGATAAGGATCTGCAGCTTCGAGAAGTTATTTAGCCTTGGTCAAATAGCAAGTAAATAATGTTATGCCAAGGTTGTGGGCCTGTACACAATGTTTCTTTTTGCTTGCCTTTTCAACTCGCTTTTCAACTTTCTTTTATGCTTAAAAAGAAAAATTAAAAGATACGTTAAATCTTGATTCCTTAATCAACCACTATCAACTATTTTATTAATACATATAAACAGATATACAGACGTAGGATATGACATCATTCATGATATTTAAAGAAACAGAGGTAAAGCAAAATAAAGCTTTCTTAGTCTACATACCTTTGCAAAGTCGATTGAAAGTCCAGGAATTTCTGCTACGCATCTACTAACGAATTTCTGAGCTATAATAACTCCAAAGGTGGGCAAGCAGGAGAAATCAGAACTTCCCTCATAAACAAATTTCAAATCTTTTGGTTCCTTAACTGATGCTCCTACCCCGAGGGCATAAATGATAGTTTCCAGTTCCGTGTAGGCAGAAGAAAAGGGAGGTAATTTCTGGCCAATAGCTCCACTCTATAGGACAGTTGTAGAAAACGATTTTTCAATGATTTTTGTTAACGCTTTAAAATTCTAACTTTTCAAAATTAGTAACTGTTTACATACCTAGCATTGCTTTTAAAAAGATGAGAGCACACTGTCATTTCAGTGCATTTGATGAAGTTTCGTAACTGTCATTTTATTTAATTTGTATAATAGAAACCAATTAGATAATGTATGGAAAGTAACTTCACTTACAAATAAGTAATTTTTTATTGCTTGGTTCTTGCTAACATTTCAACTTCCTTATCTCTGATGGTGAAAAAAGTCCTATTAATTCAGCATCTATTAGTATCTTAATAATAAAAAAATAATGAATGTGTTATAGCTATAGTGAATTGTTCTATAAAATCGACTGTATAAAATTCACTGTAACCATACAAGGAAAATACTGCTGAAAGCTTGCAAATTAGATTGCCTCATAATGACTTTAGTTCAAGTAGGATTTTTACCTCCTTCCTTCCCAGGAATGTCCTTTATCTAACTGGATATTATATTTTTTCCATTTAATCATGATATCCCTAGCTAGTGCGTGAAGTACATAATAGGTTATAAAAAAATGATGTCCAATTTTTAATCACTTTCATTCTAAAGCAGGAGTTAGCAAAGAAACACTTAGAGTTAAGAATGGCTTTTACATTTAAAGAATGTGATAAAAACAGTATGTGATTCATAAAATCTAGGCTATATACTATCTGGCCCTTGACTGAAAAAGTTTGGCCTATTCCTGTTCTAAAGTAAAATCACATTTATAATAAACCAATCATATTCCTAAAATTAGAATTAGATTATTACTTTTATTACAATGTCTGTCCTGAGTCACAAAACACCAGAATCACATGTGTCAAATGATCTATTTCTTACTATTTATGTGCTATGCTTTTTTATAAAAAAAAATGATTTAGGAGACAATAAATCAGCAAACTATATGAGTTATAAACATAATTCTACTACAATTTCTGACACAATGGGAGATTTTTTTAGTAGCAACCATGTTGAAATATTTCTAAAATACAATCTTTCAACACTTTCCTTTAAAAGAAATGATTCAGAAGAGGCATTAGAATATTTTTACTAAATGATCAAAAAAATTGCGAAAGTAGGATTACTAGTGAAGTTCAAAAAAAAAAGATGTCTAATTATATTGAAGAAGATAAAAACTAAAAATTATGCTTAATATTTTAGCCTATGTGGATTCAAAATTCTAGCATGAATACATATTTTATGAAAAGCATTACGGTCACTGATCTCTCCTATTTAACAACAAATACCTTGGAAAATGACTTCCTGCCTAAAAGAAAAGAGAAAAACAAAAGAAATCTCCAGAGAATACAAGTTAGTCTCTTTCTCCACTTACAAATCCTGATGTGTCCGTCGACGTTGCATGACCGGTTTCATTTGTTGAAACTCCTCCTTCTGAATCTATTTTACTTAGGACTCCAATCACACCACTCATAGACTCTAAAATAATAACAATAAAGCTTTTGTTAAAGATACGCTAAAGAAAGCTACAAGATGACAGATAATTACAACACTCAGCAAACATACTGCAGAACCTCACTGGTACTGAGGAATGGAAGGCGTCTTGCTACTACAACCAAACTATAAAACAGAAGATGACCAGGGACATCTGCCATTCCTGGTATCACTAGTGAAGAGGCTTCTTGCCTACTACTCCTCCCAGTACTGCCCCGTTCAGATGTGCAGGAGGGGAGGCTATCAAATGGAGTTGTCTGTAGCTCTTAGCTCAAAAACTGACGAATGAGAAGACTTGTGCCAGTTATTCTGTTTTTTCTGCTTCAATTCTACAAAAAGTGACAGATGTTTTTAAACTATACTTTAAAAATAAGAGCTATATTTTCATTTATAATTACATAATTTAATTGGTTAGCTTCTTTATATTCATCTAATACTTCTAAGGCAATAAAGCAAAACTAACACATGAAAAGTTTCTTCTTTCTTTCATTCACGTTCATTGATAGGTGATTATTCCTAAGACTAAAATTATCTCAACTATCAAATACAGATTACATAAAATGTTACCACTAATGACATAAAATCATGTTATCAACTAATTGAGAAACGGTATAATGAAAATTTCAATGAGTATACACGCAGACTAGAAAATGTCATCAAGGAGAAAAAAATCTAATAATCACTTTTCAGTATATTCTTTTATTAAACTTTTGAATGTAAAATTACTAAGCGGGAAAAAAAATCTTTTTAATAAAATAATCTTGATTTGTGGTCTTTCAAATAAAGGTCTTCTAAAATTTCATATATACAGGCATGTGTGAATTATACCAGAAAAAAAATGTGACCTTTATAGTAATCGATCCCTGCAGTCTCATATGATTCAGTCATTCAAGGTAATGAGCATTTACTCAATCCTTCCTGTGAGTTCATGTAAGCACCAAATACAAAAGAAATACATCAAAGATACAGTCTCTACCTCCAAAAGAACTTACCAGGAAATTCAGAAACCATACACTTATGAAACAAAAGCAGTAGAAAGCAGTAATGATTACAGTACTAAGAGTTCAGGTAAGAGAGATCAATATAGCCCATAATATCTGGGGAGTTTTTGGTTGAATATGAGCCCTGAGTTCTTCTAAAGCAGCACGAAGACTAGCAGAGGCGATAAGAGGAGGAAGGGGCGTGGCTGAACTGCAGAGGAACAGCAGCCAGATATAAAGTGCTAAAACAAAGCAAAGTCTATTTATTAGACAGAAAAGGGTCTAGTCTAAATAAAAGAGGCTTAAGTAAACTTTTTGGGGACATGAAGGAAAATCGGGTCAGATGAGACGCAGATACCAGAAGATTCTGAAACCACTGTCAGATGGGGAGTGGATGCATTCAGCAAAAATGGGTGAAAACCTTGGACCATTTCCCAACCACACAGACACTGAGAAAATAAAACTATGAAACACTGAGAAACAGAGTGACACACAAATCTTGAATCTGAAGAGTCCCTAATACCTACTACAGTCAAAAATATGCTTCAAATGTCTACAGAAGACAATTCCATAAGAGAAGAGAGCGCTTGCTATCTCTGGTTCCCCAGCAGGACGGAAGCGACTTGGGACTCTTTACCTTGGATTCGCTGAGGCTTGCTGGCGTTATCAAAGTCGCAGATCTTCTTCCAGTTAGCCTTCACTGCCTCAGGAGTCATTGGCTCATTCCTCTGTCTTACAATGGCTCCCAGGGACCGTTCCCAGCGTACTGGTTATAAAAACAAAACGAAGATACTGAGCACACAGTTTAAGAGAGAGTCAGAAAGCCAAATTCATAAAAAGCCCTTGAATTTTTTCTTAATTTCAAGAAAAATGAAATTCAGAGAAAAAGATTCTGACATCTAAAGAGTTTTACTGTTTTACAATGTACTTTTTTCCTAAAATAGCAAACCTATTAGGATAAAGTCATTTAAAAGAGATATTTGAAGCTGAAGGGAAAAAACTTCCCCTCTGACTATGCCAGACACTACTCAAGGCAGAATCAAATGCTAAATCAAAAAAAAAAAAAAAAAAAATTAAATTAAATCGTGTGAAAGACTGACTTCAGGATACGGATCCCTTGGGAATGTACTTTAAGGCAACAGAACAGAGCTCTGCTGGATGGCAAACTGAGGACTTGTAGAAACAAGTCAAAGACTCCAGATAACCGCTTAGTGTAACAGATAGCTGTGTCACTTCTCCCTTTTCTTCCGATTGCTTTTCCTCTTTACCCACAGGAAGTCGACAGTGATGAGCAAATTCACAAAAAATCTTTATCCTCGCAGAAGTTCCACGAGGAGAAATTTTACCATTATTTTCTTTTGAAAAAACCAGAGGACTAAGTAACCAATAGTAACCACACCTAAACATAATGGGCAGACTTTGATGATTATTAACTGAGGTTTTGGTCTTGGGCAATGACAAAAATGCCTGTTTCTAGAATTTTCCTGTTGATACAGTGCCAAATATAGGGGTTTTTTTCAACACTTGACCATCCTTTCTTAAACAGATATCATAAGACACTCAAAAATGTTTGTGCAATATAAATTACTCTAATAACTGGAGAGAACAGTTATTGATACTCTATAGCATGTTGAAACAATTCTCTCCAGTGATGGCAACCTTTGAAATACCAGCCCTCAACTAAACATTTCAGCTACTGGGATACTGGAATTTTCACAATTGTTTTTAAAACAAGGCAATTAACCCAAATTTAGAGTTCATAAGGTTTGAAGGATGGGGTAAGAGAAAGCTGAAGTCAAATGCGTTTATGTTTGAACTGAAGGAGAATCATTTTCATAGATCAACTGCAATTTCTGTCCCAGAGAGCTGTGCAGTGTGTTTCCTCACCGTCGTCTAATGTCTCCAGCTCCACAAAGAAAAGGACTAAATGAGAGATTTGGAGAGCTTCCCTGCTAGGCCATCCAGGACAGGGCTCTTGCCATCTTTTCAAAAACAGCCTTCCCTCCCACTCACTTTTCTGCTGAGCCAGCAAGTACAAGTGCTTGGGAGACCAGACATACACAGAAGGACAAACATCAGGATAGGGTGAGTCTGTGCTGTCTGAAGAAATAGCCAGTCCTGAGTAAGAGAGGACAAGTCCTAAATAAAGAATGCTGCAGGAAGAAAACGATTTTTTTTTTTAAGACCTATAGGCCTACAGGACAACTACAACGCTTTAGAATACCTGCTGGCATTGAATCTGAGTATGTGCACACTGGTTTCAATGGGTAGACTTTCGACAAGCTTTCTCCTCAGCTTTAATTGGATTTGCAGGTTTAAAGATATGGAAATAATGCATGACAAACTGAAAACTGAAAGATACTTACATTTTCCAATCCATCCTGCACCAACCTACAAAAAAGGGGAGAAGTTAGACCATCTCATGTGAAATCACTCAGAATTTTTAAAATTAAAAAACAAACAAACAAGCAACTATCTTAGAGAGAGTATTGAATGCCAGATGACAATGAAGGAAAATAACACAGCTCTACAAAAAACTACGTGTCAGAGGTGAAATCTAAAGCAGCACAATGCAGCACAAACACCTGCAGAAACACAAGCATGACTGATCTCAGAAACCAAGGTTGAGACCATTCTTCTGACCAGCAGTGTGACCACAGTCAAATTATTTAGCTTCTCTAAATCCAACTTCTCTCCTATGTAAAACAAGAATACACCTGTTATGAGCTAAGTATGATGGTTAAATAACATGAATAATAAAATTGCCCACATCACAGGCTCGAAATACATGTCCCACTGGAAAGACCTAGTGAATGAAACCAGGATCTGACTGCCACTTTAATGAAACATTTTTATATAGAGATGAGGAAAATGACCAAATGTATAAGCTGCGACACAGAAAGATATTTTTCCAGAGGCCATGCAATGAAACCCTCAGAAGAAAAGTATCTACTGTAGACATGACTTGTCCAGCACCACAACTACAGTGGCCCAAATTCTTCAAGAGAATTCTACATGCCTATGGTGGGAGAAAATGAATCCACAGCCCGCACACATCTTAGCGCACCTGGGCTGAAGGGTCTGGCTTTTTATCACACTCTGCCTTTCTATAAATATGCCACATGCTGGTCTTTTAGAATAGCCCAATCCACCTGGATGCTGTCAGAGTAGACAAATCAGCAATGTTCCTGATAACATGCAAGAGAGATCTCATCTCTGACCAATATCTTAGAAGTAGAAGAAGCTGCAAGCTCCTCTCAGGGGCCAGAACCAACAGCTCTAATGAGCCAAAGAATCCGTATCTGCCCCTCCGAATGTCTACTAGAACTCTTCAAAGTGGCAATTTCCTTTCACATTTTAATTCAGGATATTACATGTATCTCTTACTATATTTTATCAATCCAACACACCACATTGCCCTCACTAAAAATGCTTACAAATAGTAAATGAAAATAAAACATCTAAAAACTTCATAAATAACATGATCCATGATTGTGTAAGTTTGGTCGTGCGTGTAAAAAAAGCATAAAGAAACAATCCAGGCGCCTGACATTCTAGGGATAAGTCCACCACCTCCTGCCAGTGCAGTCCACACACATCCCAAGGACCCAGGTTCACAACCCAGGACCAGGGGGAACCACCAAGAGGAACGATGAAATAAAATAAATGCTTCTTCCTCTTCTCTTCCTGCCTGCCTACCTACATGCTTCATTCCTGCCTGTGCCTTTCTTTTTTTTAAAAAGAGAAAGACTATCTATGCGAAATTCATCTAATAAGACTAGAAGGGATACATGAAATATGAATAGTAATTATCTCTGGACAGCAGGCAAAAGGGTGATTTTTTTTATTTTCCTATATATACTTCAGGGTATATTTGAACGTTTTTAGGAAAACATATAATATTTCTATTCACTAAATAATTTTAAAAGATAAAAAGTTACAAAAATTACATTTGATAGTACTCAATTTTCCTCATCTGTAAAATTCAAATTGTGAAGTTCTTTCCCTCTCTAATTTTCTGTAATTTTGTATTTGATGGCTGTGAGTGAAAAAGGAGGCACATATCTCTGCTTAGACATGCACGAACTGTTCTTTATTTACTCATCATCTTTTCTTCAAATGCATCAGGTAATACACTGCAAATGTTTAGCTACTAAATATTTGGATGCCACATATTCCTCATACACCAGGTTCATTATACACCACAAATATTCAAAAAAGGTGATGAGGGATCAGAAATACAACAGTTGATGCTAGAAAGAAAAAGACAGAACAAAGTCAAGTCAGGAGTCAGAAACAAACACACTCACATAAAGAGTCTAACAGAACTCTGATCGTGGAATGAAAACTGGCTGTCCCTGGATGCCGGGAGTATGTATATGCTTTTACTTTTACAATAAACGCTTCAAGCTTTTTTATTAAAAAAAAGATAAATGCCAATTTATAGAGTTAAGGTAAACAGAAAGTTGTATCTACTGGTCTATCATACCTAGATGGAATTCCTGCTGTGCTGATCTAATAGGTAAATATGGGTGACTGCTCTATACTAGCAGTATGCTAAGAACATTCAGTCAGCCACATCAGGTTTGGAGTTTTTTACTGATTGCTGACTTGCTGGAATACTGTACAAATTAGCCTCCTTGAGTGTTCTTTTTTTTTTTTAAGCATCTTTATTTTATTTTTATTTAGTTATTCACACTGGTTGCTTCCCCCCACCAGACCCAGAAATGAAACACAGGGGTGTGTGACTTGCTCTTTCAGAGGCGATTGACCCAACCACTGCTCCACCAGGGTGCTCCTTGAGCGTTCTTTTTTGCTTTTTGTTCTGTTTTGTCATTGTAACCACTGGAAGTCACAGTTTTAAGCTTTTGCCTTCCACTCAGCTTCTCAAACCAAATGAGACTTTCTAAATTTGATGCTACACTTCAAAATAGCCATATTTTCATTTGGTAAGAATATCAGAAATGAAGAAGAAAGAGAAAATGGAATTTATGAAATTGCTGTGACTCTTTCAAAAAAGAACATTAATCAAAAAGTGTTCTTTAATGACAAGAAACACCTAATAATAAAATATATATATATACAAGTGATGTCAGCTGGAACAAAGTTTTATAAATGTGATCATCTGAAAGATACCAGCGTTTAAATCATCTTTTACATTTAAATACATCAATATTGCTTTGGGAGAAAGCTAGAAGACACAAAATACCTCAAACAAGCCGCCGTTTTCCTCACAACTCTCGTGGCAAAGCCACAGGACCAGGGGGGCCACATACTCTGGCTTCAGCGCTTCCAAAAGATCTGAAATCAGTACCAAAAAAAGTTTATAATATACGTCTATTTAATCAATTTTACTTTCCGAAAATTCCTTATTTATGAAATTATAGGTCACTCAGAAACTCTTTAAGTTGGAACAAAATTAGACATACTAATTAGTCTAACATCCAGTCTTCTGTTTTCACCCCAACAGAGACAGTCCCAAAGTTTTCTCAAGCTTCTAGACCGATAACACAGATCTTGCCAAGACAGGAAACGTGCAGCTCGGGACATATGAGCGAAGACTGTATAGAATATGAGAAACTTAGGTACTTTTCATTCCCTGAACTATTTTGCTCTCCCAGCTATTTAATCAGAAAACTAGAAAATTACACAGCAGTCTTGATGATTGGAATGGCAGTAAAGCAATGATGTGAAACGGACCTTGCCACCATTATCGATGAGGAATAAAATGTAAGATTCCCACCGCATACTTTCTGCGGGCAGGTTAGTAGAGCAGAAAGGTCCTACCCCAAGAGCGTGAAAACCTAGGTTTTCCTGCTGGCCCTGTCGTTTAGGCAAACTAGTATTTCTAATAGATCACTGAACTCCCCTGGACCAGTGTCTTCTTTCATAGAGGACAAGTAAAATGTTTTCCCTGCCTAGACACTAAGTAGTTCCCAGGTTCAAACGAGATACAATGTGTGAATATAACTTACAATCTCCAAGGAACCAAATAAATGCAAACTTTAAAGTGAAATGACAAGACACAATTTTCATTAACCGGCTAAAGTAACAAAGAAAAACGACTCACTTCACAGCTTCGAAAAGCTCTCGAGTGCACAAAAAAGTACACACTGTGCTATAGGAGAAAAATCCAAGGGACACGCCAACCATCTCCATATGTGATAAATTCTTAACCTGTACACCTCAACACGTAAATTCCTCTTATTTCCATTATTTATCAACTGACAACTAATGTTAAAGAATATTTATGTAGAGATTGAGGCGTCCAACCACACCAACTTTCTATTAAATGCAATAAAAATATCTACACAATCCAACACCTATTATCATAGATGGGAAAAAAGAATAACAGAAACCACACAGGAAAAATACGTCTGCCTTGCATCTTATTTCACATATTATCACTAACAATCTAAGCAAATATTCCCAGACACATTGCTGAAATAGAGGAGAGAAAGAGGTCTTAACTCTGTAGAGCAGAAAAAGCAGGGCTTCCCTGAGAAGAGATACTAGTAACAGCACTAATATAGGAATACTGAAGGGAGGGCAGTTTGATGACGGACTCCTGAGCCTAAACTGTTGGACACTGAACCTCTCTGAACCTCAACGATCAAGGAAGACTGACACATCCCAAGGTCGGCTCTACCTCCTGGCTCCCCGTAGCAGCATAGACAAATCCTCTCTGAAGACAGTATTCCCAGAACACAGACGAAGACCATGCAAAGAGGTCATGATTACAAAACACCAAGCATACTTGAAGGAGAGTCATGATGAATAAAAGTCAAAAGAAGCAACAGATTTGCATGCCCTGGTGACCTAGCAGTTTAGCACCGTGGGTGCAGTCCACATACATCCGGAGGTCCCCACGTTCAGGACCCAGAGCCAGGAAAACAACCAAGATGACAAACTGATTAAAATGATTCTTCCTCCTCTCTCTTCCTGCCTGTCTGCTTCTGCTCACCTCATTCATGCCTGCACCCTTCCTTGAGGAAAAAAAAAGAAAAAGAAAAGAAAAGGAAGCAACAGATTTAAACTGCAACGAGACAGAGCTGTCAGAATTTAAAATATGTCATATAAAAGAGTACTTACTGAATCAGGAAATGAGAAATACAATTACAAAGCTAAGTAAGACCAAGAAACTATCAAGAATAAATAGGCAGAGAAGATCTGGCAAAGGGGAAAAAAATGAATTACTGAGAACAAAAAAGAATAAAAAACAACATGGAAAATAGCAGATTAGATACAGATGAAGAATAAGTTGGTAAAACGGAAGATATAATTGGTAAAATTACTCCGAATCCAATTTAAGAGACAAGGCCGCAGAAATGTGAAAGGCTAAGAGAGAACAGAATTAGGTCAAATACATCTAAGCAACATTAAGAAGGAATGAAGAAAAAGAACGAAATATGCTTCAAAAACTAAAGACTAAAATTTTTCCAGAACTTATAAAATGAAACAAAAGTACAAACCATGAATCCACAGATCAAGCTGCCACATTGTAAGCCAAACATGCTGGACACACAAAAAGAAATGTATGTATAGATACATCAATGAGAGAAGAGAACAAAAAAGACAAAGAGAAAGCATACCCTGGTAACTCAGGCATAGAAAGCCAATGGCTGAGTTCAAGACCCGGGACCAGGGGGAAATCCTTAGTGAATATTATAAAAAAGAAAAAAGAAAAAGATGAAGAGAAGACTAAAATCATCAGAGAGAAAAACAACTACAATAACTTGAAAATTCAACAATAGAAACTAAAAAAGAATGGCCTGGCTTGATCAAAATTTTGAGAAAATCAGTATCACCCTAGAATTGTGATCTCAGAAAAAAAAAAAAAAAGCGTTTCGAGAATGAAAGAGAAATAAGTACACTTAAAGTTACATAAAATTGAAAATACAAAAGACTGGTACTAGACTAACTTCTATGGGACATGTTCAAGGAAGACAAAAAATGACCCCAAAAGGATGCAGAAAGATGCAAAAAGGAAAGTGAGTTCAAAGAATGATAAGCATATATTTTAACCCAGACAAGTGTTTTTCAGATAAAATAATAGCTACCATGATCGCATCTAACTTATAGAGGTAAAAGAAAAAAAACTCTAACCCTGGAAAGCAATAACACATAAGAAGTCACAAGGTGGATCACTACAGTTAAATTGTTCTTAGAGCCTGACATTGTCCAGAACAGGGATCAAATGTGTATCTAATGTGACTATAAAATGGTAGAAATAGAATATATACACCACAACAGAAAAGAAAAAAAGAAAAAAAATTTGAAAACCATCCAGTAGCCAAAAGAATACAGGAAGAAATGCCAAAAAAGTAGTATTAACAGACATTACAACACAAAACAGAAGACAAAATTCAAATGTCAATGATTCAATAAATGTAAAATGAATCAGTTATAAAAGAGAATGCCAGACTTTTCTTTTAATATAGATAGGCAGTTTACAAAAGAAACACCTAAGCTGAAAGACATGGCAATACTGAAATATTAATACTTAATAATAAAAATATTTTTGAAAGGAAATAATCACAGAAAAATATTGAGCCACAAAAAAAAAAATTTTAACCTTAGACAAAATCGATTTTTAATTAGATAGTTAAGAGTATAACACAATAATGAGTCCACTAATAGAAAGATATAACAGTTCAAAACACATATGCAGTTAATAGTCTCAAAAGTACAAATAAAAATGGAGAGAAATACAGGGAAAAATCCTAGTAGATACTATTTATTTCCAAAGCATTTCCAAAGCAGGAGATTCAATATATCTTTCTCAATAAAGGTTGATCGAAAATTTAAAAAAAGACAGTAAATAAGCAGAATACCTAAATAGTATACTTGTCAGAATTATTACAATTTAAAGAGCTCTGCTACCAATTAGAGGAATCCTCAAGAGCTCACAAGCATTCACGAATGCTGGCGGAGGTGCTGAGCCTACTACAGCTGGGGAGTAGACCGAGTCAAGAACAAAGTCCTGATTCAAGACCCAAGGTCAAATTTTAAAAAAAAAGTTTTTTTTCCTTCTTTCCTTTCAAATGCTTGTTCCTCCTCTCCCCCCAAAATAAAAAGCTTATACAGTAAGAATATCTCATCAAATTTCAAATCATGATTATCATAAAGATCATGTTTTCTGATTACTAAAGTTTGAAGCTAATAGCAAATATTAATAAATTCTCACGCATTTGACACATTTTACACCACACATGTGGGAAAATGCATCTGTAAAACATATGTTTGATAAAGTATTATCAGAATGTAAGAATTTTCACATACTAATAAGAGAAATAACAGTCATTCAGTAGTAAACTCTGTCTCAGCACGTCACAGAAGAGAAGCATATCTGGCCAATAAACGAAGAAGTAGACAGATGCACTTAACCATTAGCATCAGGGAAGCTGAAATAAATAACACAATGAGGTGCCATTTCATATATTGGCACATATCGACAAGGCCAAGTTTGGGGAAGGATCACAAGTGGGAAACGGTTAAAGCTCAACAGGCTAGGGGTGTTGCGTAGACAACACAGGTGGAGAAACACAAGCGTTCATGCCTGCCCTGCGCAGTCCTGGGGGAGGAGTCCAGAGCCTCATCGCCTATCGGCTGCCCTGCCGGTGAAGGTATCTTTGGAGGCTTGATCTTTGGGTCGTGCTGAACCAGTCTGACTAGGTAATTTATGCTAACAACGTGATTTATGGTGAGGCCTATCTGCTCCAGTTGGCTGGGTCGCTAAGGTCAGTCATGTGGGGGCTGCTGGCTTTCATGACTGACCTTCAATGAAAAGCCTGGACACTAAGGCTCAGGTGACTTCCTGGCTGACAATGCTACATGTTTGTCACATATCGCTACTGGTAGAATTCAGCAACCAGGGCACTAGTTTCTTCTGGTTTCTTCTGGGTTTCACCCCATGTGGCTTTCTCCTTTGCTGATTTTAATATTTTCCTTTTTAATTAAAAAAAAAAAAAGAGAGAGAGAATCATCAAGCCTGACGGTAACGTTGGAGACTCCCAAGCCAAGAAATCAGTGAGAACACTGGCTTAACTCATTTGAAAATAATTTAGCACTGTCTTAAGTTTAGCATTTGTACAGCTGATGACTCGGCGCTTTGACTTCTAGGTGTACGCCCTAGAAAGTTCTTGTTCACATGACCCAGGACACATGCACAAGATGGCAATACAGTGAAGGGAAGAAAACAACAAACTGGAAAGAAATCCAGGTGTGTATTGGTGTTAATTAAATAAATTCACATGATAAACATACACAGCATTAAAAATGAACTACAGCTATATGTAAAATAATCTTAGAAGTACAATACTACACAAAAATACAGCACATTACTATTTCATGAAGATCAGAAACAGCAAGGTAAGTGATAAAGTGTTTAGTCACATATATATCTTTTTTTTTTCCCCAGAGGATAAGGGAATGAAAACAAAACATTTTAAGTGATAATCTCTTCGGGAAAGCAGAAGAGCAGGAATGAAAGGATAAAGACAGATGCACACTATTGGTGATGCCCCAGTTTGGGGATTGCAGGACAGCTAGTCTTCAAGAGACCTCTCCTCATCAACTCTTTCTTTTCACCCCTCAGTCATCTCTTCCCACAATGTATCGAGGTTGGTCTGTGTGACGAGTATGACAGGACAGAAGTAATAGAATATCACTTCTGAAATTAGGTTATAAAAGACATCTGTGACTTCTGTCTTGATGGCTGTTTCTCCATCAACAGCCATGCTAAGGAGAGGCGCTCCTGGTGAGAAACTATGGTCCCCACACTACACCTAGTAAGGGAGGGAGTGAGGGAGGGCTCTTGTAAATATCATGTGCAGGAACCAGGTGGGAAGAGACCCTCCAACCCAACCAAGCATTCAGATGAGTGGAGTCTCAGCAAACACATTCATTAAAACCTCATTCGAAACCCAGAACCAGAACTTTCCAGTTTGGCGCTCTAGATTTCTGACCCCAGAAACAGTGTAAGCCAATATTTGCTGTTAATCTACTAAGGTTTGAAGTAACTTAACTACACGGCATTAAGTAAGTACTACAGTTTGGGAAGCTAGTTAACAGTCATTCTAGGAGTATGTTGTACTTCATGTATGAAACATGTAAGTTATATACATTATTTTCCAGGATGAGACATATTTCAAAAGAGGAAATGAAATTATAACTGTCTCCACATATCATTGATTACATTTGTTTCTTAAGCAAATAATTCCTCCCATAGCCTGTAAGTAAATATTTTAGAGGAAGAGAAGAAAAATTTGAGGGCAAAATAAATTTGAAGCTTTTTCTCAACAATTAAAAAGCAATTTAAAAAATAACAGAAATTGAGAATCTGGAGGTTCTTTAGAAAATGATCTGTAATAACTCTCGCACTTTATAGAAGAGAAAACAGGTCCAGAAAGAGTAAATCATTTATCTAAAGTAAATCTTATTTTCCAAAATTTTCACTAGAGTATGGCGGGCATAAAGGACACTGTATTAAAAATGTGCCTAATGTGTCTAAGGATACAGATTTGCGCAAATGGTGTATTTAATGCTACATTCTCAAAGGACAGCAAATTTAAATCTAAAGTCTTAAATCACTTGGAAATTTACTGCTTGGCAAATAGTACCTATGGTATAAGTCTAGCAAGGAAATGATTAGCACAAAATTCTAAATAGTAGTTATCTTTTGGCATGAAGCAGAAGAGTAGAAGAAAGGATACAAAGTTAGATGCAAGTTATCAGTAATGCTCCTTCTGGGGTTGAAAATAAGATCATGACTATATTTTTATGGTTTACTTCTTACCAGCAATTTATGATGCACTGCTTTGCATATACAGTGTTTTGTGTCTGTGTATGTGTATAGAGACATATATGTATATATACATAATTGAAAAAATTAATTATATCTGTTGCTCATATAGTCTGATTATGTAACAAGAATTTATGATCCTTTGATAAGAAAAGAGTATGAGAGTACAAAGAGTTTATTAAAATAAGGTACTTTTTAAAATGATCATGCTGATAAGAAAAAAGGAAAAAGTAGTAACAGGTCGAAAAATTCTACATTAAAACAAACTGGTTAGGCACAGGTCTTAGCAAAGGCTAGCAAGTACACATGTACTTGGTATAAGAAATCCCAAGTGCTAGGTCAAATATGGAAAGTAAATGGTACTGTGGAAAAAGTGTCTGTGTTCCACATAGTAACCAATTTTAAAATAAATTCACTCATCAATTGCTTTGTATCATTTCACAGAAGCTACTTTTAAAGTACTGCAGAGATTTTATTTTTAGAAATATGTTAAAATCAGGAGTATCATAACCACACACAGGTTTCCACTAGTCAAGTCTCTATTATATAACTACATAAATAAGAACAGCCTCTTGATCATGTTTTTAATTTAAAATTTTATGTTTTCAAAGAACAAAGTTAGAAATCTCACATTACCTGATTTTGAGACTGACTATAAAATTTCAGTAGCCAAAATATCATGCTATAGGTAAAAGGACAGGCATACAATCAACACGAGAACAAGAGAATCCAGAAACAGACTCACGTAGGTGATCAATGATTTTCCTCAAAATTGCAAAGGCAACCTAAATCAAGAGTAAAGAATAATCTAAAGGACAAATGAACTAGTTTCTTTCACAAATAAATAGCCTTTTTTTAAAAAAAGGAGAATGAAATAAAATTAAATAAAACTTGAGAAATATAATATTAATGCCTGTGACCCTTGTGTGGCTCCTTGTGGAATAAACCAACTCTAAAAAGAGATATTTTTAGGCATTTAGGAAACTTTAATATGAATTTAAGATTAGGTAATGTTAAGTTACTTTTTTGTGATAACGGCATTGCAGGGATAATATAACATCTGTTTCCAAATGCTGATTAGGTGAACTATAGTATCTATAATTTGCTTTGAGCTATTACAGGACAAAATGGTGACAATATTTTGAAATATGCCCAAAGCATTCTGTTCTCCTTAACGAAGATCTATTCTCAAGGGAAACTGACAATCTTATCTAACTAGGGAAAGGGCAATCTCAAATAAAGAGGCCAGGGGAGCTAAGAAACTCTTCTGAAGGTGACAGTGCAGGGACTCTGACCAGCTTTTAAAAAATGACACCTCATCACAGTATTATAGAACACTTCTCCTTCCCAAAACCTTACAGTCACATCAGCAAGGACCCAGTATAATAACAGATTACAACTGAGAGCGCTCCAAGATATGTACTCTACTTCAGAAGTCATAGGGAAAGCCCAAGACAACAGGGGACAAAAGACGAACACAGAGAAACTAAAGACCCTGACACCAATAGCTTACATCAGACAATAAACGTAGCCTAATTCCTCACCAGAAAGAAAAAAAAAAAAAAAAACCACCTCATGCTAAAGATTGATATACATCACTTGCCATTACCCTAATATATCATGCTCAGTTTTCAACAAAAATTCCAAGGCACACTAAAAAGGTAAAAAATGTACAGAGGAAGAGACAAAGCCTAACATCAGAATCAACTCAAATACAGCAGAGATTTGTGAGTTATCAGACATGGTACTTACAATACTGCTATTCACATGCTAAGGACTCTAGTGGAAGAAGTGGATGTCACAGAAGAGGAGACAGGTTACAAGCAGACACAGAAAGAGACGTAAAGCAGATACAGAAACACTAAGAAAAAACTCAAAAGGAAATGCTAGAACACAAAATAATGGAACGGAAACCAAAAAAAGAATCAATAGAAACTTCACAAAATGAAATGCAGAGGAAAAAAAAAAAAGAGTGGAAAAGACAGAAGAGAATACCCAAGAAGTGTGGGGAAAGTGGGACGTAACATGAAATAATGGGAATACCAGAAGGAAAGGAGAGAAACAGGACACTGGAAGCAGTAGTAGCTGAAAATTTTCCAAAATTAATGACACCAAACCACAGATCTAGGAAGATCAGAGGGTATCAAGCAATATCAATGTCAAAAATCTACAGCTACACGTATAATATTCAAACCTCAGAACAGAAAAAAAAAAGGAGGAAATCTTGAAAGAAAACAGATGGAAAAAAAGTACCTCACCTATAAAGGAACCAGGAATTATATCAAACTTCCATTCAGAAATCATGAAAGAGAGAAGAGAATGGACTTAAATATTTTAAGTGCTGCGAGAAATAAACTAGCGCACCGGAATTCTGCATCCAGCGAAATTACCCTTCAAAAGTGAGAGAGATTCAGAATGAAAAACAACAAATACAGACTGTGAGAAAAAAAATTGCAAAACACATAATCGGATAAAGGACTTGTTTCTAAAAATACACAAAATCATAAAACTCAACATTAAGAAAATAAACAACCCAGCTTAAAAACTGAGCAAAAGATCTAAACAGACACTTCACCGAAGAAAATAAGTAAGTGGCAAATATGCAGAGGAAAAAATACACATCGTTGTTAAGTCATTAGGGGAATTGCAAATTAAAATAAAATGCTACTAAATACTTATAAGAAGGATTAAAATCCAAAATACAGACAATAATAAATGTGAGCAAGGGTGTGGGGCAACTAGAACTCTCGTTCATTGTCAGCAGAAATGTAAAAGGATGCGGCACTTGGGAAAACAGTTTGGAAATGTCTTACAAAGCTAAACATACAGAGAATCCAACCATCACGCTCTAATGTTTATCCAAACCAAGTGAAAACTTACATCCACACAAACATCTGCACATGTCTGTCTACAGCAGCTTTGTTAAAGCTGGAAGTAACTGAGATATCCCTTAATAGGTAAATAGAGGTGGCAACTCCACATGACTAAACATTATTCTGTGATAAAATGAAATGAACTTCGACCCTCCCAGATATGAAGGGAGAAGACAGGAGAGGTGAAGAGGTGAAGCAAAGGTGATTTTTAAGACAGTGAAATTTTCTGTATGATCTGCAATGGTGAATAAGCAATATGCATTTGGGAAAATCCCTACAACTGAGCATGCACAGAGTGAGCCTTAATGTACGCCGTGAATTTCAGCTAATGATAATGGTTCATCATTTCTAACAACATGGCACAGTAATGCAAGACGCTAGTAACAGGAAACTGTGGAAGGGGGAAAATGTGAAAACTGTACTATATGTTCAATTTGTCTGTAGAACAGTTTTAAAACTGTTCTAAACATGCCATATTCATTCTAAAAATATTAAGATCATAAAACAATAAGAATGCTCTTAACTAATTGTGTAAAAAAGAATTATGTCTCTCTACCTAGAAAAAGAAAAAGAACGAAAGTTTATCTCAGTGTGGTAGAATTATGCATCAATTTTTATTCTGTTCTTTATGCTTTTCTCAATGTTTGATGATGAATGCAAATAAAACAAAGGCTTTTGGAAACTGTAAGGAAAATAATATTTTTAACTACTCAAAAACTGAAATGCTTTTGTGGGTGACGGCACTGAAAAATCTGTTACTTACCTGCAGGCAAAACACTCTGGGTCATCCGAGATCCAGCAGTGGGGGCGATCGTGTTACAGTGAATATTGCTTTTACTGCCTTCGAGTGCAAGAGTATTGGCCAGGCCTAGAAGGCCCAGCTTTGCAGCACTGTAATTAGCCTGGCCAAAGTTGCCATATATTCCTGAAGCCGATGAAGTCATAATGATTCTAAAAGGAAAATCAGTCTCTCAACATTTTCTCTATGATGTGATCATCTTTAACAGCACTCAGTCACTTGTGTTCCAGGGCCGTCACCTGTCCAAAGCAACCCTGTCTCCTGTCATTAGGTTCTTGAACGCACGCTTCGTATTGAAGTTAATACTCACGTAAATGGAAACTCTCAAACTGCCACCATAAGATTTAACTGTTTTAGAAAGAATCCCTGAGTCAAGACCAAATGAACTCAGGTGTACAAATTCACTATCTATGGAAAATAAACATCAATACTTGAAAACACTGGGGGGGGAAAAAAAAACCCTAGTAATATATATTAAAAATTTAGCAAAAAATTCTAGATCTAGCAGCTCTAATTCTTTAGTGCTCATCACTTTGCACTCCCCTTTTCTAGAAAATATTAAATAAAAGCCTCATATGAAAACAATGCTCTCTCATATTCTGACTTAATCTCACACACTCTACTCAGTAGACTAAATTAGCTCACATCATTTAGTTTCAGAAAATGCCAGGATCAGGATAAATTTGAAGTCTCCAATAAAAACAGATATCATATATTATTTATCCCGTATAAACATGTTTGAAATGCTAAGTGTGGGAATCCAGTTACTAGCGGCGGCCACACTGAGTCATTCAGAGACACACTCATGGAGACCACGGGTTTCTAAATAGTTCTTAAAGACTAACTCATCTCTGCTCGGTACTGGCTCGCAGGAAACAGCCACTCATCTTGCCCCTGTTGGTCACTGGCCACACAAAAAGTTATGTGAGGGGGTTGTTTTGTTTTTAATGAGTCAGTCCTGGCTCTCAAACCTGGGTCTGTAGGTTTTACGAGGCCTGCACCTTAGCCAGCAGCCACCTGAGCCACAGGGATGTGCCACAAAGTGGTGTTTTGGCTGGTGAATGAGGTGTGGCTACGTCCTCAATGTGTGTACTGATAAAATATCAGGGAACGGGAGGAAAATCATCAACAGTGAAAAGCGTTATATCAGTCATACTATTTCAAGGAAAGGAAAGAGCTGTCCAACTCGGGTAACTGGTGACAAAGTGACACTGACTTAATGAGAGGGTATGTGCCCTCCAAAAGTATATTTGAAAGGTCTGTGTATGTCTGAACGTCAAAACAATTCTCTTCCCCTGTACACAACAGCCCACACGACAGCTCCAGCCCCGACAGCCACATGCGATCGTACCTCCCAAAATTCTGTTTCTTCATGTGATCCCATGCTGCCCGGGTCACTTGGAAGGAGCCCCGCAAATGAACTTTGTGGATTATATCTGAAATAAGAAATTAATATTATTGTTATTTACTTTGTCAAAAATTGGCACACCTCAGAATCAACCTAAGCTATTTACTCATGTTTACTTTATACTAAGCATTCAAAATCAACTACTGTCACATTTTCTCTGAGTAACCATTTTAGCTTTTGTTTCAATTATACCACCAGTCAATAGTTCGTATCATGTTCACTGTAATTTATGATAAAGATATTGTAATTCCCATACACATCTAAAATACATGCCATTCCTTATCCATGCCTACTTTATACAGAGATTCACTATTACAAATCTCAGAATTTTACATGTACAATTGCGACTCAACACAAATATGAGTTAAACTACAATCACTAACCACATAGATCATCAAGAAATGTCTATAAAATGCTCAGTAGATCCCAGTACTTCTCTTTTCACCGGGATTTGCAAATGAGCTAGACAGGTGGAGGGGAAAAGAAAAAGGTAGGGAGAGGAGAAGCCTATCTATTTTCAGAGCAGAACAAATAAGTAGTGAACAACTTGGGGAATGACTGAAAGAGAAAAGCGACACTAGATTTAATTTCATTCATTTAATTATGAGGTTTTCAACCATTGTTACTTATCTGTGTTTAAATCTGAAGCTTCAAGAAACAGTTTCGTAAGTATTTTACAAGAATTTGAGAGCAGAGAGAACTTCACAAGCAAGAAGAAAGGGGTTAGGTGCAATGAGCTCAGGTAGACACCAGAAGGCAGCGTCCACCTCCACTAGAGTTCAAAGAAATGCACCCACACGCAGTGCTTTGCCAGAAATTTTATGTCTTATCTTCTTTACCCTTGTACAAAGGAAGAGGAAATGGAAAAGCCCTTCCTCGCATGTTTCTAAATCACCAGCTATTTTGCTTCTTCCAAAAGAACTGACAATATTCTCCCTACAAACAAGGACCTGTCTCTCTACAGACAGTCCCAGGCCTGTCATTGCCTCAGTCACCACTGTTTGTGTTAGCTCTGATGGCCAATTAAAGTAGCATCCAAGGGGAAACAGCAGAAACAGAACATTTCATAAGGGCACTCTGTTCATTACCTAAAGTCAATCTTTCCAACATGACACGCCTAATGGAAATTATTGCTACTTATCAGAAGCTTCAAAATTACATGGAGCTTTTCCCCAACCAAGTCTCCAATCTCCATGATTTTTAGGTATCGGACCCCTCTCCATCTGTTGCTCTTGCTCTTGAAATAAGAACAAAAAGCTAGAACAGCACAGTAAAGATGGTGAGAAAAAGTTAATACTGCTAGAAAACGCTGACAACCTCTCAAGAAGAAAAAGGGAGAAACAAATTGAAAGGCACAGAGTCCTTCTGAAGAATTTCTGCCAACTACTTTAAGTTTTTTCAATTTATCAAGTGTTAAAAATAGGCTACTTCCAACTGCTCATTGTTTTCCATTATAAAGCTTATTCATTCACTGCTTGCATTAACAGACCCAAAAGCTGGCAGAAGCTAGTTTTTCCTTAAAGATATACAGTTATCAAATGCTAAAAGGTTAAATGGGCAGGTAAGATTTACAGAGACAGATATTCAGAATAACTTACCCCAGTCTTCATCACTTATTCTTCCAAAAGAACGATCCCTCAGAATTCTAGAAAATTGATATTATCTTGTTTAGATGGAGGGGAAGTATACACTTAGAAGAAAACTTTGTATGTACACGAGTTTATGATATATGAAGAGAACACTCACCCAGCATTGTTGACCACAACATCTATAAAATAAGCAGACCCACGTCATAAATAGAAAAACAAGCATTTTAATGTGCATTTGCTTATAGTTCAACATTTTTTTCAAAGTTGTTTTTTTCTCCAAGGAAAAGTAAATATAGTAAGTCAACATTTTATAAATATAGAAAAAAATTGATTCACAAAAGCCCAAGTATCACATTATATCAGCACCTTCCTCTCAAACTTTCATATTTAAATTTCTACTTCTACTTTCTGCCAAATTTCTATTTATTTATTTAATTAGCAATGTACAGTCCCTGGCTTAAGATTCAGTGGTAATCATAAGCCGTCTCTCATTTAACCTCAGAATTCATTTGGAACAGTTCAAGTTTTTTTTAAAGATTTTCCCCTGCTATCAAAAAGTCAAAAGTCCAAAAAGAAACAAGTAGAATTAGAACGCAATGGTCCATCTTAATACATCATTGTATTTGCACTATCAAAAGAACAGAATTCTTTTCAAGGTTCGATCACGAGCTTGGGACTATTTTCACTCCGTGACTTCACACCTTTGTCTGAAGTCCATCTCTCTGCCAGCTGAACATGTGAACATGTCTCTTAAATGCTCAATTGAACATAATTAGAAAAATAAATATGCTAAACCCCAGGGGTGGTGGGGAGGGAAGTACATGCAAATTATCAAAATCAATGATCTGCAGATTGTAAACATGCTGGGTTTACCTGCATCTTTCTTTCTAGTAATTAAATAAACCAAGCCAAGAATATAATTTAGAGCAGGATAGACCAAACAATGTATCTGAAATGTTTCTAAAAACGAAGACTTATTATTATACATAATTCTTTGTAATGAATTTGCAAGATAATGAATCATTTTCACCTAAATTACTATAATTATCTAGAAGATTCCACTGGGTCTTCTACTGCCAAAATACTGACTTACCTTTTTTTTTTTTTTACAAACATATTTGGGATACAGTTAAATCATGAAAAAAAAGGGAATTGAGAGAATACTTACACATTTTTTAAAGGCTCCTAAATGACAAAAAAAAAACAAAAAACAAACTCAACCCATATATGCATGAAATTTGTCCACTCAAGTCCTCTGCAGAATAAGGTAGGGTATGCACAGTAAGTAACCTATAAAGCAAATCTAAAACCTTGATTACCAAGAAAGGGGGAGTCTTTAATAAACACGAGTAAAATCAAAAGCATTTTATTGGGAAGGCAGAAGCTGCTGTGTGAGAGCAGAGAAACATCACCTATTCTTCCAAATGCATCCAGCGCGGTCTTCACAACCTTTTCCCCCGCTTCCACGGAATCTGAGGGAAAGGAAATTAGTACAAAACCTCAGTAGGACACCTCACACATTCTCAGTTCTGTGAATTAGAGCACATGCCAGATGTTATTCACATAATAGAACTCGCTTGCAAAAAATTATACTTATATTGCAATCACATCACAAATTACAGATGATCTATTATTACAAAAAACCAAAACAAAACACAGAGCGGGGGCAGGGTGTGGGTGTGTAAATAAGAAATCCTTAGCAAATGCTACGTAAAATAGCCAGTGTCCAATACAATTTTCTGTGAAGATGGAAATATTCTGTTTCAGCCCTGTGGTAACCAGTAACCACATGTGATGAGCGAGTCCTTGAAGTGTGGTTAATCCAACAGGCAAGTCAAATATTCTACTTCAGTTCATGTCCTAAGCAAAGGAGTTGGGTGGCCCATTTTCTGTGTTAGAGTCCTTCGCACTTAGACCTAAAGGGGCTTGTGCTTTCCTGATTGAATCCTGATTGACACACATTGCAAATTCAGCACTGTGGTGGGGAAGGGGGGTCTGAAATGTTTATCTTTATAATAAAATAGGTTGTTAAAACCCTGGGAGCAGCGGGAGAACCTCAGTGTGGAAAGAAGACACTAATATGTGTCTGTCATTATCCCCCAAATACACACAACAAATCACATCCTATTTCCTTTCCTCTAAAATTTCAAAAGGAAGTCATTGACAATCTAATTTCATCCCGGGTCCACAAAAACAATCTAATTTGCAGAAAGGTCAGTACACACTACTTTTTTAAAGTGTGACTATTAAGAAGTTTCCTTATAAATACTACTAGAATCAACACATCCAAAGACTGTATTTGCTGATTTTCTCATGGCTTTATTTTAATGCCTGACTTTGACTTGGAAGCGTCTATCAAGAAAGTTATGTACAGTAATAACTACTTACGCAGAACTCGATATGGAGGTTAGGTAGAAAAAGGGCATTTCATGTCTTAGACTATAGGAGGGATTTTTTTAATGAATTTACTGTTTTTCTGTAGAAATGCGTAAGGTCTTTTAGCAAAAGTAGGTCTTTTAAGAACAAGAACAATTCACATTCACATTTACAATCATTTAATGCTTACAGCACGTGTTCATTAAAAATAATTAAACAACTTATTAAATAATCTACACCGAAAGTTTTCAAAACTATCATGTTATAGTAAATATATAGTTAAACAGCTCTGACTTAGATAAAACCTAATTTCATAATTATACAGGGATGTGGAAATACTTGCTCAACAATTACTTCTGTTGCAATCACGTTATTATAATACTAAGCAGCAGCAATATTGAAGGAAAAGAAAATAGCATTGTTCTCTCAAATACCATACCATAGCTGGCCACTGCTTTTCCACCTTTTCTTCTTATTTCTTCAACAACCTTATCAGCAGCTAAGGAGCCTTTACCAACTCCCTTGAAGTCCCCTCCTAAATCATTCACTGCAATGCAAACAAACAAACAAAACTCAGGACAACAGTCAGGAGGCTTCTCAAAAACTTAGAATTAAAACTGTCATATGATCCAGCAATCCCACTTCTGAGTATTTATTCAAAAGAACTGAAATCAGAATCTTGAGGTGATATCAGCACCCCCAAGTTCACTGCAGCACTCACTAGCCATAAAACCAAGATGTAGAAACTACCTGTATGTCCATCAGTGGATGAATGGCAAAAAAAAAAAATTGGTGCCTGTCTTAAAAAGTTTATCATCTATTGAAAGTTAAGTATGTGATGACTACAGTAATGTAAGATTTTAGCATGCAGACTATAAACACCAAAAAATTAAATACCAGGGCAAACAACCACTGTACAATAAAGTTTATAAAATATCATTTACAAGAAACGAACAAAACGATACACTGAGCAATACCAAATAACTTGAAATAAATCGAATTTAAGAAGAATACTTGGGGCGCACCCTGGTGGCTCAAGTATTAAGCTTGTTCCTGGGGGAGCAGGTCACATAAAGTCAAGGACCCAGGTTCATGGCCCAGAAGTGGGGGGGGGGGGGTTGATGCTGACAATACACACAACTAAGATGAATATTCTTCCTCCTCTCTCTTCCCTCCTATACTCTGTCTGCATTACAGGGAAGGAGGGAGGTGGTGGATGGAGTGAAGGAGGAGGAAGGGAGAGGGAAGGGAGGGAAGGAAGGAGGAAAGGAAGAAATAAAAAGGAAAAGTACTTGGAAGTGTGCCCCCGTAGCTTATGCAGTTATGGTGCAGGCTATGAAAGGCAGGAACCTGAGTCTCAAAGCGGCAGAGACGGTGGGGGAGAGAGAAAAAGAGGCAGAGGGAGATGGGGGGTGGGGAGGGGAGAAAGGAAGGAGGGAAGGAAGGAGGGAAGGAAGGAGGGAGGGAGGGAGGGCATGATGGCATATAATAAAATTTGAAGTATTTTAATACCACCATATTAATGATTATTACATTTGAAAAAAAAATAATTTTTTTTTTCCCCCTGTTGAAGAATGGCTCTTTTTCCCATACAATCCTGTCATCCCACTTCTGGATATTTATTCAAAAGACACAAACACACTAATTCACAAAGATATATGCATCCGTACATTTACTGCACCGTTACTTAGAATAGCCAAGCACTGGAAAGTACCTAAGTGCCCATCGTCAGGTGAATTAAGAAGATGGGATTCACACACACACACACACACACACACACACACACACACACACACACACACACACACAGGAACACCACACAGCCCTTAAAGAGGAAATCCTGTCATTTGCGACAACATGGATGGAACTAAACAGAAGGAAACAAGTCAGAAGGAGAAAGACAAACACCAAATGATCTCACCTCTATGTGGAATATAAAGAAACAAAGCAAAGGAACAGACAAACACAAACCAACCCTCAGACTTTAACAACAGAACTGAGGTTACTAGTGGGAAAAGGGTGAGTACTGGGGGCAAGTGGGGGACAGGAATGGACAGTGGTGAAGAACTTTTGGTAACTTGGTGGTGGGCAGGGTGTGTGGGCTTATACTTGAGGAATGAGGAAACTATAAGTATGTGTTTATAATATTTTATACATCAGTTACCTCAATAAATATTATATAATAAAAATACATACAATAAATATATATATGTATTTAATGGCTCCTTTTTTGTACTGGGGTGAGAGTTGCAAGAAGCAAGGCTGGGTGGTAAATAAAGGGATGATACTAAGAGAATGTCAATGCTCAGCTACATTTAAAATCAGCTACACCAAAAATATTTTTATTCAATTTAAAAAAATAGCTTTCCCAAATGTGAACAAGTATATATTTCTCTAACAATCGTCTGACCAATCGTTCTAAAAATTAAAAAATGCTGCAAAGGCATAAAATAGTAGAAAAAGACTTAAGACTTAAGTCATCCCTCAAAAAAAACAGTGGCAGGATTCTCCTAAGACAGAATTTCTATTAATTGTTCATTTCTATACTATTATTCAAATAAGGGGAAACAATGAGTAAAAAAAAGATTCTAAGTTTCAAGAGTCTTTTAATGGTCTTTAACAGTCTTTTAAAATTCTTTTAAACTGCGCAAGGAAAAGTTAAAAAGCAAATAGACAAAAGTGATATTTAAGTAAAGAAAGAATTGCTCAATTGTGCAATGAAACACCGCCCCCGAGTGGAAATTGTGCGAAGTGCAGGTAAGTGTGGCAATCTGGGCAAGTAATTTACGGAGATCAAGGACCAGCAGTGAAACGGAATCAGAATAGACTTATTCAAGATAAATCCTGACATTTGAGAGCACTAAATGAACACTGACCCCATTCATTCGTCCAGGGTCACAGAGCTTAATCACAGGGATGACAACTTTAGAGAGAAACACAAGAAAGCGCTAAAGAGCTTGGAGGGCAACAATGTTAAAAGACTTTTTGCACTTGCATATAAAAAGAAATGCACCCACACCGAGACACAGTTAGTGCTTAAAAGTATAGAGTTAAAATACTATTACTGCTGCTGCTGCTACTTCTGCTGCTCCTAATAGTAATAACTGCTTCAAAAGCCATGGGCACCTTCTCCTGCCACGTACACACTTTGCATTTTAAAAGACCCATGATGTACCCTGCTGTATTGATTTCCACGGAGCTTTTTAAGAGCAGGCAGGAACAGTTCTTTCTACTGTCACGTATGGGAAACAGTTTGAGAAGCAGGAGATAACTTGTCCCAGCTCCAACACAAGGCCACAGATAAAAGGTGAGATGGAGAGTAAAACATGCCCGGCTACCAAGCCACTCTGCTCCTCGAATATTGTCAGCAAGTTTCTTTTATCCTAAAAACAACATGATTACCCCCTAAACAAACAAAAAATATATACCTTTGCTTGGGGTGGGTACAGAGGAAATGATAAGCCACCCAGCCCACTCAAATAGCTTTAAAATACATAGACAAAATGGTTAAGAGTATACAACATTGAAGGAAAGTCTTTTCTGGATATCCAAATACCCCAAATGTGATATAGTCATACTCCTCCGTGTAAAATCTAGCTTATAACCCTGAAGGGTTTTCCTTCTTTAAGATACAAAATGTTTGACCTATTTCTAGCATTTTAAATAATTAGTTAACTTGAAGTGTCTTTTAAAGGCTATAGATGTTTTCTCCTACAAATCTACACTAGGATTTTATTAAATGTTTGCCAACCACCACAGAGGAGATGCAAGGATCCAGGGAATTAAAAAACGCACAGAGCCTGTGAAAGTGCTCTATAAACAGGAAAATGGATACAGAAATACTAAGTTATCCAAATAGTCTGAAAATCAGACCACGGGTCTGTGCGATTACCTGCTTCCCCACATCCTCATAACACTGGATAATGTCAATCTTCTCCAGCTGACAATTAAATGAGCACAGTTGTAGCTCATTAAGTTAATGGACATTCTTTGAGCACGAGCAAAGGAACATTTAATTATTGGTCATATAATTTCTACTGTTCAGCCTTTTCAAATCGTATTTTATTTGGGGTATTTCCCTTTCTTGTGGATTCAGAAGTGTCTTAGACTGAGAAAAAGATTTCAACTCCTTATCTTATGTGTAACGAATCATAAAATCCTTTCTTGAGATGATAAGAGAGAAATAGAGGTACTTGTGAGGATTAAAACTACCTGGTGACTATTAGGTATTATTTCTCGGTGTCCTGCTATGTAAACCAGACTGAGCAATCGGCATTTGCTTTTAATAACCTTGTCTGCTGTATCACGTTTGCTCTCAGAAGCTGGTTCGGGCTGCTGTTTTCCTTCTAACCCAGGTCTGTGGCTTAGCCCCTGGGCCACCGGGGTGGGTGGATGGGGGGCTGGAAGCCGGTTTTCTGGTCTCCCTCTGCCCTTCACCAGAAGCTTCTCTGACCACTGATTCCAGTGACTACAGCAGAAAACACATCCAAAGTGCGTCTCTCCTCCTCGAGGGCGGCTGCCCCAGCTGAGGGGCGCTCTCTGTCTGCAAGGAGAGAAACTGCAAAGCAAACTCGGTCACCGTGAATTTGTCAGGAGTCTTCCAAGGGTCACCGCGTTTCCACACTGCACTCAAAGTTTGTGCGCTGAGGGGTTTCTTGTTCTGAGACACTGTCATGGCTACTTCTGCCCCAGGCGCTCCTGTCACTCCCAGATAACGGCGGCTGCCTCCCTGGAGGTCTTTTCCTCCAGCCTTCACCTCTCCAGGGTTCAGCACATGGGAGCAGGGTGAGCCCTAAGCAGGCTTCATACTGGCTCGTTCCCTTGCTCAAAAAAATCAACAGTGGAATCCTTCTCTTCACTGCTTACCTTGTCCAGGACCTTGAAGACTGACCTCACTCTGCTGCTTCACTTTCCCAGAGGGAATCCCTCTTTTTCCTGTGCTCATACTTGAAGAGCATCCATCGGAGCCTAAGGCAGGCCCGTTTCTTCAAGCATCTAGAAGCCACATGTTCTATATCGGGGGGACGGATGTGGCGACAAGACTCCAGGCCCACTTGGACACACCCGGTTCTTGAACAGTGCTGAGCACGAAGAAGGTGTCACTAACACCATACTGGTTCCTTTCTCCTTAAATCACAAAGGACTTTAATTTTTGATGTCCTATAATCCCCACCATAGTTCTGGAGTTCAGTAAGACGGCTACGACTCATATTCAGAGAGGTCTTGAATTAGTCAGCAGACTCAAGACGTGAAGCTCAGCCAGATATCAAGGGAGAGTCACTTTCTCCAGGACAGTTTACCGTCCTGGAGTTTACCATCTGGCTATCAAGGTCACAATGGCTAAAAGCACTGGCATCAGGACAAAGGAACCAAAGACTCAATGTTACCAGTTATTATGTAACTGCAGTACAGAAACAACAAAAAAAAATCATGTCAATCTTAAAGGGGATTGTCATTTCAATTACCCAAAGATGTTATAGCTCCAGTTTCAAAACAGACAATCTTCTGCCTTTCTTGCTGTCAAAGAAGAGGTTTTTCTTGCTGGAACACTTCTGCTAGTTTGTGTTCAAGACCTCAAGATAAAATTAATATTCAGAAAACTGGATACGGCTCACCTACTGAGAATACAGTGGGTTCATGCCCTCAATAAAAAACCTAATATGCAGAAAACTGGAGATGACTCACCTCACAACTATTCCATTCCCAATGTTAACTTCAGGTATGAGCAAACACTTCCTCAAAGTTGCAATTTCTACAAAATCAAAGCTTCCCTGGTTAATAATTATCAGCCAAAATTTAGCAGTTCTTACATTGGATTTAAATCTTCCATACTGCTTTATATTACAGATCATAAAATATAGCAATCATATTAACATAAACTTACAAGATATATTAAGTGGCACCCGTAACTGTGGACTTGACTGGCAGACATGCTTGGAAGCAGTGTGCCACTGCTCATTAGAAGCTTCCAGAAGCTCGAGTAGAGGCACTCTTATTTGACAGCCATTCCAAACGCAGCAATGTCCCAGACAGGAGCTACTCCTTCAGCTGGGATTCTGGAATGAGGAGATGTAGAGCAGAAAGAGCTGACCAGAAGCTGAAGGTCACATAAGCATGAAATAAGTTTTTATTATTATCGTAAGCCACTGAGATTTGGTTGCCAAGGAGCAGAACCCAGGTAAAAGTTGACATGTAAGCAACAGGCTACTAAGTTTTCCTCTCTTTCTCTCTTTTTTTTGAGAGGAAGAAAGGGACAAGAGGAAGAAGCATATTTTTAAGGAAAGGAAGGAAGGAGGAGGAGGAAGATGAAACACTTTTATTGACCGACTGAATGATTTTTTGGTTGTCCTGTTTCCCGCCACAAACACACACACACACACACACACACACACACACACACACACACACGGTAGCAAACCTAGGATTTGAACCTGGGTCCTTGGGCTGTCCTTGAGCTTTACATGGTCTATGCCACGCCCAGCTGCGGGCTCAACACCTGAGCCACCAAGGCCCACCATTAGGGTATTCCTTAAATTCCAACTCCTCACTGGCCTTTGGATTAGCTGTGGGATTATCTGATCAGTCACTTTTCCAACTCTGCTCTCATTCTAGGTTATTACTTAATCCTCTTTACTAATTTCTGCTTACTCAGGTGAAAAAGAAAAAACTCTGTTGAGCAGAACAAATATTAAGAGAGGACAAATGTTTGTGCAAGTGATGCAACCTGAAAGCAGGGTATCTGTGTTTTTAAAAGCAGAGGGTAGCAGTGGTGAGGGAAGCACACAGCACTTTCCAGGGAGCCAGCAAGTTCAGGGGCAAATTAAAGACTGAAAAGTGACAGAAAACCTGGCTCTTCGGCGAAGTCTGAAAAATATTTTCCCAAGACACAACTCTTCCTTCTTGGGCCTCCCCAGCACTTGCTGCAATGCCGTCTCTCCTGTCATGAGGCACTGAGCACGCACTCCTCCCTTTAGAACTCAAGCCTCCCAATCTGAGTTCAACATCGAAGGGAACAGATAAATACAGGAGGATTGATCCACACCAACAAAGGTTGCCAGAAACTGTGTGAAAAAAAAAACACATTTCTAAACCACAATTGCAGCTTGGTTACAACCACAACAACAAAAAGGAAACAGACTATTCCACCACCTCAAAGACAAGCCAGCCCCTCTTTCCCCCCAAAAGTCCACATGAGCAATAAAAGCACCAATGAACGAAGAGCCTTCTTGGCACCAGGCAATCTTCTAGGTCCTTCAGAGGATACAGATGATAAAACGAGGTTCTCACATTTACTAAATTGTGTGGAAAAGATGTAAACAAAGGTAATAAGGTGACAGTGTTAAGAAATAAATAGCACCATAAGAAAGAGAAAAGACAAAGCCAGAACATGTGTCTTTGGACCCTGCCATGAAATGTTCTTGGGCAAAGCTGGCAGTGAGGGCCTGTGCTACACAAGCAAAGGCCCAATGTGAAAACATGCCCACACCACACACAGCAGACCGGATTAACAGATGGAGAGCAAGGCACGTCCAAAGGCGTCCCTTCCATAAAGACAAGCGACACATCCATGCTGAGGGGAAAGAGCACTTTGAGGTCTGCTTGTGCCCCTTCTGCTTAGAAAGCATGAATATCTGCTCACTCTTTCATTAGAGGTATCTTATAAACAAATTGGGGGACAGTCAGCTCTCTTTGCATTCCCTAACAAGATGTGAACAAACTGTATTAAGAGGTCATTGTAGGTCAACAATTTTATCCCAGGCAAGCTACTAATGAATACTGGGTCATGTCATCTGCCCTCTCTACCCACCCTGCATTGAGGACTCATTCAATCCTTCCCCACACAGGTTTGCTCACCTCCCAGGACACACCAGTGGCTAACATGTCACTGACACCTCCCCCATGGGGGTTCTTGAGTACCGCATCCTCCCCCATAATAGAACTCATGCAATTGTCCCTTCAATTAAGAAAAGATATATTTTAAAAGGCTTCTAAGGATAAATTTCAATGAAAGAGCTATACATTGGGTTCCCTGACTTCAAACATCTGGTTCTCAAAATGCATTTATTTCTTACTCTTATTAATAAGGATTCATCTTGCATCAAGAGGAGCTTCTATCTCAAAAAAAAAAAAAAAGCCCAAAATGTACCACATTCAAGAATTTGCTTTTAGACAATGAATACCTGCCCAGCTCTACCAATTCTGTTAAATTCCAAATTCTGCAAAACTAACTTACTTTTTAAGGTAAATTATAAAGTGAGTCTCGAGTGGGAAAATTTTTGCCAGCAGAAGAAAAAATGAGTAATGAAATCTGACCTTGGGAAATGACTGTATGTAAAGACAAAGGTGGCTGGCTTGCGAACACTGTGGTTACCAGTTACTGATTAATATATATACATACATATCTTTAACACACACACACACACAAACTTACCAACAACTGATGCGCCTCTTTCTGCAAAAGCCAGGGCATAGGCCCGACCCAGTCCTGATAAAATACAAAATAATCAAACGGTTAAGCAAATGTTAGCATAATTTTCTTTGGCCCACTCAATCTCTATTTGTAATCAATTTTTATTCACATAGCATTAGTTAAATAGGCGTCAGGTATAGAACATTATAACTCAACATCCACATAATGCTACATTCTGATCCCCACCAAGTCTATTCCATTAGCTACCTTACAGTACATTGTTTTTACCTGATGTATCCCCTTTCCCACTTCCCCTCTTCTAATAATTTTCTTAGAATCTAAAAGTTTGTTCTTGTTTTATTTGTTCATTAGGTTGTTTTTTTTTTTCCTTATCTCTGCTGAGCAAATAATTACAACGACAGAGCCTTTTGTGCACTCAAACGCTATTTCACTCTCTTGCAAAGGCTGAAAGGTTAACACTACATTCTTCACCCATTCACCCTAGCTGCTAGAATGCTAAATGTGAGTTGGGTTCTACCACTTAAATACAATTGCATGAAACCTGGAAGGTAGCATTGGGGCAGAAACCATCTTACTGTGACTTCTGTTTTGCTGTCATTTAAGAAGCTGATTTTCCTGAAACTTCGCAGGGATTAAGGAACAGTGGATGTAATGGTAACTTGTTGACTTAACTCCCTGATCTCCTGTCAGGAGCTTCCATTCTCTAGATCCCTGCTGTCCAGTCCAGTGGCTACTTGGGTGATGGCAGTTCCACTAGCAGCCTCAAGAGACAGTGGCTCCCCCAACGGACTAGTTCCAGAGTGTTCCACAAGTCATTTCAAGAGGAACTGCCGGAGTTAAACCCTCTCCTGCTTCAAATATCTAGTGATTTCCAGATCCTACTCTGACATTTTACTACATAATCACTAAACACAAAATTTACTTAATTCCAACTCAGGGGTAAGAGGTATGAATTTATATATCCATTTACATATACCTATATGAGGCTTTGGGGCTTTAATTTTATCAAAGAAACACTGTCGCATAATATTTACCTATATAAGAACCCAAAATAAAAAGTTTTCCAAGACTAAGAGATCACCAAATAATTTATTTTAAATTAAATTATGTAATTCATTCTGAATGGACAAGAGAGAATTTAAATAATGCAATAATGCAAGTCTTCTCAGATTCTATCATCTCAAATCTGAAGCACCTGTTCTAAATAGGGGGTTTTTTTAGAGAAACCAAATACTCATGAACAGAATGTAAAAAATTATGATAACATTGTATGAAATCAGCAGATGAAAGGAATAACAAAAGTCTTTGTTGAGATTGGCCTAAATTAATCATACAATTGTCCCAACTGAAAACCAAGTTGTGTCATTCTCCTAAAAGACAGGTGACTTACCTTTAACACAATGCCCACACAAGCAACTTGGGCAATGGCACACAAATAGGTATATAACGTAAAAAGTGACAGTCCCCTCCCATCTTCTCTCCAACACCACTGGCTTCCCATGGTTAATACTAACATGGAAATAGGTAAGGATGCCTGTATGTTTTTGCCTGTGTGCTTATATATATACATTACTTAAATGTTTTATGTGCCTTAGTCAGTTTCCCCAATTCAATTAGAAGGTTTTGAAAGACTGAGATTGAGGATTAACAAAACAAAATAGAAATAATCGAAAACTGCAGTGTGCATTGCATTTAATTTGCACCATGTCTTAAGTATGTCAAAGACAGACAGTGTGCAGACAGCCTGGGTCTGGGTCCTGGCATAAAATGAATTTCATAGAGTGAACCACTCAGTCAAATGAGGTTTAAAACCCTGAGAGCACTATTATTTCCATCAAACGCAAAATGCAAACAAAAGGTTTTCCCCAAAACAATCATTTTAGAATGAATATAGCTATGGTCTAAAACACTTGGCCACCAATTAATGATAAAAGCATTTTTCTGCACTTGGTGACTTGGTGCAGGGCAGGGTGTGTTGACATGTATCTGAAGAATGGGGAACCTATACATATGAGTTTATTGTAATACGTAGAATAAGCTATGATAAAAATATTTTTAAAAAAGCATTTTCTGAAAGGGAGCATTAGAATCCACTTTATCAATGGAGACGTGAAAGTCCACGGAGATTAGCTAAAGAATTCCATTGCTTGTGACTTTTCACGTACGATTCAAGTTACCCCAAGCCTTAGCACCACTCTAGGTGGGGCGGGTGAGGAATCACAGGCACAGCGGGTCAATATCCCTGCACTTGGTGGCTAGAGAGCTCACCCACTGGTGTGAAATAATGTAAAATCTCACTGCACCTCAAAGGCGTGGGTATGAGTGATTTTAATATTGTGGCCTTGAAAACTTGGGTTTTTTCATGTAACACATCTCCATTTTTGCTTCTCCTAAAAAACAGGCCGATCTGACTCACTTCAGACTATCTCTGCTTGCCAATCCCCATTGCACCACTCTATAGTCCTTCCACCTGCCTGGCTGGTGTGGCGCTTGGGTTTACAACCCATGCCAAGACTCCAGTGGACTTTGAGAAGAGCGATTGGCTTGATAAGCATACAAAATCCAAGGTAAAGGACTGATGAGAAGCCCTCTTTTTACAGAAGACCTCTAGGGTACTTAAAATCGCCCCTGGACAGAAAGAAACACCGAACAACGGACTTTTCACAGTCGAGGTGCTGACAACTCTAAGCCAGCTTCCAGGCCGGGAAGGCTTTTCTGCAACCTTTAAAGATGTGACAGAGACCTAAGAGAGACTGCTGCCCGGGAGTGTAGCAATGATGAGCCCTGATGAGCGTCGGGAGAACTTTTACCTAGTTTTGCAACACCCAACCTCCTGGCCTTTCTCCTCACTCAAGACCTGGGGTCCCAGGAAGCACCCCGAGCAGCTGGTGGGGTTAGGGAACCGGGGCTGCACCTGCGCGGCCAGGTGTTTTTGAACCGCCCCCTCCCCTTCAAGTCTGGCCGCCTCAACCCCTCTCTCCAGCAGTCGGCACCCGTTCTCTCATCCCACGCAGCCTCCTTCGCCGCTCCCAAGCTGCCCCGCCACCGCCGCCCGCAGCCCGGATCCCGGACGGTCGGAGAAGCGGGGCTGGGGACGCCGGAGCGAGCCGGCCGTCCGGCCTGCAGTCTTCGCGTACTCACCTCCCCCCGCGCCGGTAACCAGGACCACCCGCCCGTTGAATCTCAGCGGCGACGCCATAAGTTGGGCCATCTACGACTCTCACACACAGGCAAAACGGGCCGCAGCTCAGACTGCGGGACAGAGAGCAGGGAGGGCGCTGGGGGCGGGACGGGAGTGACCTGCCGGTTTCTGGGGAGGACGACGTCGTTTTTAAAATGCGCCTGCGCGGGGCCGGTGGGGGGGCGGGGGGGGGTCCTTGGAACTCTGGGAAATGTAGTTCGGCGCACTTCCCTTCGCAGACTGCGCCTGCGCAAGAGGCTTGCCTTGCAGGGACCATTTCTGTAGCCCGCAGTTATGGGAGCTGCGGGACCTCCGGGTGAAAAGACTGGCTCGGCATCTTGCTCATCTATTCACCCAGTAAGCGTTCTAGATTTAGGCACTGACCTAGAGAAATACTGTTTCTGAAAATTTCTGAAATAGCCTTGCTAAGAAGGAAGGGCACTCTTACCCATAGGTAAGGAGAGTAATGCCTGGACCTGCTGCCAGAAAATCATTCAGGCAACCGTCAAAGTGCAGAGTCCTAGGTCCCCACACTGACCTCCCAAAAGAAAATCTCGGGGAACAAGTAACTGTAACAAGTGCTCTTAATTGACTTTTGGTTTTGTGTGTGGAGAACAGTCATCAGTAGTAATCTATTCGTGATTTCTATTAAGTATATACTGGTGGTAGGTACAATTTACAGATTAACAATGAGGTCTTCTGAAGCTATTCAACGTCACTAAAGTGTAATATGAGAGGTTTTGTAACAAATGTGTGTGCAAGTCAGCAGATGGCGCCAGATACAGGACCCTGTCCTCGCTAGGAAGAAGGAAAAACCTTCCAAAGGAGATGACATACCAAGAACTTGAAGACTTTACAGGCAAGGTTATATTTCGCTGAGTGTTTTGCCCGGTGGGGTAGCAGAAGTAAGCAGAGTCAGATCACCGGTTAACTGAGTGGATTTCATGTTCAAAGTGGTTTTGAGCAGATTTACTCCATACTGACATGGTGAAAAGATCACTCTGCCCCATTCGTGAGGATTCATTGGAGATGGGCGAGGAGAAAAGACACCTACTGGGGAAAATTATAAAGCCCAGAGTAAGGCCGAGGAAATTTGAAAGAGCGAAAATTCAGAGCTATGTTTGGAAAATGGAGTCAGTAGGGCTGTCAGTCAGGGGACATGGACTTAGGTAGAAGGAGGAACCACTGAAATCACCCCTGTGTTTCTGACTTGGCAAAACGAAAGTGGAATTGGTAGATTTTGGCCTGATGTATGGATTTTAAGACAGAATTTTGTGGAAAATCCAGAAAGCAGTTTTTTAAAACTAGATTTGGAAATTAAAAGAGAAGGAAGAGTTTGAGAGAGACGGGAAGAACCTGAGAATAGGCAGGCAGGTTGGCCCTGCCGAAACAAGAAAACCTTGACAGGAAAGAAATGTTTATGTATCTTTTGGAGTGACCAAGTTTATGTAAGGGGACCCTCACTGGGTCTCTGAGGCATTGCCCTTGTAGTGACAGTAGCTGCCGTCCAGATGGAAAAATTCTTGGGTTTCTGCAAGAAGCAGCACAACCAACTTCTTTACGTGTTTTTTCCCAATTGAAATTGGGTTCGGAGACCTTGACCAACAGGCCCAGTATGACTGGTAACCTCACGAGCGCAAATTAGAAGCTTTTCTCTTTTTTCCATCCCCCAGATCATCCTAAATCAAATGACTGGCAACTGCACTCTTGGTATGAATTATGCTGGAATCTAGAAATGTCTTGCTTGCTTGAAAGAACAAGCAATCGTTTTCAAATTCCCTGGGCACAGGGCTGCTGCCACATTGGTCTTAGACAACCAGTGCTCCTTGGAGAGGAGTGCCGTTGGGTTCATCCTACTTGGGAGGTGCTGGCAGAGTTACGCCCATTCTAATATAAGAGCACAGATTCATGAGAGCACTGAGTGGTGGCCAGTAGATAAAAGCCAAAAGCTTTTTATAAAACAGGACCCTGTTCTCCATTTTAAACTGTCTCTTACGCACACATACCCTGTAAGGAGATAACACTTGACCATTCATCATTCAGCCTTTGTCTCTTAAAGGTGCTTGGCCTCAGGCACTATTCTTGGTATAGATAACAAAACAGATGTTTCCTGCACTTACACATCTACATTCTAGAGAAGAGAAGTGATAAACAAACAAATAAATGAGTGATTCTTTATAATTACATGTACAAAGGGAAAAAACTACCAACGTATCACCAGAGTACATTATGTTCCAGCCCTCTCTGTGCTAGAAGGTAGAGTATACAAAAGAGAATAAAATAGATAATAAAGTACAGTCATATTACATATATTATAGCATGTATTATAAATACATACACATTTATATCTATCACTAGAATGTGTTTTTCTATAAGGGAACTTTACATTTTTAACCCCATCTGGAGTGGAGGATAAAAAGCGGGTGCTTTCTTTCCTCGTCAGATCCTAAAATCCCCATAGTAGTCCATCATTTGGTGGGGTAAGGGCGAATTCATCTCTTGGTGGGAACATTGGATCTATATGCTTCCTTAACAGCTATTCAGAGGTGAATTCCTTATTGACTCTTTGATAGAAGGATATAAATATACATGGACCCTCCGCTCTTTGCCTTGTTGGCTTGTTACATAGGTCCTCATGCAGCAAGCAGTGATTTCAGTCTGGCAGAAACCACGTCTAAGACAGACAACAGTGACGCTTCACGGCCGCTAGAGGAAGTAAGGAGCCACAGAGGCGTTTCTTACCGAGTTTTTAAAGCTAGGGTCTACTATTCTGGAGAAAATAGAACTTTTGGCTGTTTCTATCTCCCCCACCCGTTTTCTCGTTTTAAAAATCCAGGATTTTTTTTTTCTAGCTAAAAGCAAAGTCAGTGTCTGCAGATCTCTCTGTAATGATGAGGAAACAGCTGGGAGCAGCTTTCGTTCCTGCAGCTGTCCCAGGCAGACCGCCCCTCCCCAACCCCCACAACCCCCAACACCCCAGATACTGATTCACACAAGGCATGGGATCCTATCACAATACTGAAGGAGTCACTTCTCTCTGCTTTGCTACCAGAGCCCAAATATCTGGTTTATAAGACAACTTGCCAAGTGCCCTGGTGGAGCAGTGGTTAGGTCAATCACTTTTGAAGGAGCAAGTCACATATCCTTGGGTTTTAGTACTGGGTTCATGGTCCTGGGGAAAACAACCAGTGTGAATAACTAAATAAAAATAAAATAAAATGCTTCCTCCTCCTCTCTCATCCTGCCTGTCTGCCCACTGGCCTTCATTCCTGCCTGAGCCTTTCTTAAAAAAGACAAAAAGAAAAACTGCTATGTTCAGCAATCCATGCTGTTCTTGAATAAATTTAAGCAAGCAGGTAACAGTGACCCATGAGTAACTTTCAGAGACCTACAGTAAACAGAGAAAGGTCAGATTCAGGGACTGGGAAAACACACCTTTCTTGGAATGACATACACGGAAATCCCCAACTATCCACAGTCATTCCTAATACTTTACGCCTGAAGAAATCCTAAAACTGAGTCCTGTAAATGGTGGCCTGTTAGGCAAAATGATCACACACGGTGTCTGGGGCTTTATCATTGATGTGCTACCACGGCCTGGGAGATAATTAATCAGTTGATTGAGTAAGATAAGCTTCCCTCAGCAGAGTTGGTCAGACGCTGCCATTAGAATGTCAGGCAAAACACACAGGGAGAAATAAACACAATGGTTATTTCCTTAGAGTGGTGGTTCCCAGTGTTTGGAGGAAGGGAGAAATGGGGAATTGTTAATCAATATGTATAGTTTCAATTATGCAAGATGAATAAGTTCTAGAGAGAAGCTGGTGCAATGTTGTGCCTATAGGTAAAAATGCTGTCTAAAGGCTGCTAAGAGGGTGAATCTCATGTTAAGTGTTCTTACCACAATAAAATACAATTAAAAAATAAATAAATATGACTTCTTGAGTCCTGGCTGATGCTTACTAATACGCATGATTCAACACAACAGGCTTCCCAACTAACTCTGAAGGAAAAAAATTGAAAATAAATTACCCAATGTCTGCCACAAGAGTTCATTTTTTTACTAGATTTCTATGATCATTTTTCTTCAAGGAGTTCAAATTGCTGTACTACGTGGAAATATAAACTTTAAACACTGCCAGTGGCAAAGCCTAGTCTAGCCAAGGTGGTGGGAGGAAAAAAATGAGAGAAAGAAAAGAAAAGAAAAAACAAATACCAAGATGCCTTAAGGAAGGATGAATGGAGACAGAGCAATGGCCAAGTCTTTTGTGTGAAAACATTCAGCTGGATAAAAGAAGAATACAGCCAAGGCCCTGAAAGCTTGGGGGAGATCATTACACCTTGAGAGACTCGCCATTTCTCAAATCTTGGAATCCTCCAGCAGATTTCAGATCCAGAACATCTCGCAATACAATTCCTCAAACTCCTCTCCCTAACACCCACCTGCTAGTAACGCCAGTCGTTCTTAAACAAAGCTCATCTGCGATGGAGAAAACATGCCTCCAGCTCACCACAAACTTGTGCTCCTGCCAGGTAATAGTGTTCCTTCCCAGCTTTAGTCCTGTTCGACTCAATGTGGTTTTACACACAGACCCCCAAAGGCTCGGGAACTTCTCAGAAGCAGGCCAGCCTCGAATCCAGACCGAGACATCACTAGGTCAGGATCACGACTCGTATCCCCCACCTTTCAGACCTTCTCTCTCCATGGTCACCGGGCTTCCAGTGAACCTCCTGTGTCTGAATATAGTACAAAAGGAACGCTTAGTATTGGGCAGTATGGTGGCCCTGAGTAGCCACACGAGACACTGGACATTGCTATGTGATGAGGAGCATTTGTATCCATTAGTGTACTGTCACTCTCTGCTCCTATCTTTTCCCAGTTTCTACAGTCACCCAGTCTCAGACACACACACACACACAAGTCACAGAAGATAAGCAAAGTCAGTGACAACATCTGACAGCAGCAACAAAAACCTCAGAGTGTGAGTCTCATATAACAGGGGAAACTTTAAGGATGGTCGGAGTCAGAAAAGGTCTTCCTTAGCACAGTTTTAAGTTCATCTTAGCGTAATGCATGCTACTGGTACAAAATTCAATAAGCCCTTTGTTTGAATTAAATATCTTTTTGTTCCACTTTGAAAATACTTCCAAAATAAAAAAAAGAATACTTCTTACACCATGCTCCACATTAATCACACAAAATCAAATCAGTTATTGAGTGGCCTGATGGGAAGGAGTGACTGTCCTTCCAAAATGAGACAGCTCATCATGCCCTCAAGATTTGGGGGTTAAGCCCATCTCTGAAGTGTAGTCTGCACATAACCCAAGGGCCCAGGTTCACAGCCTGGGGGTGGAACGAATAATAAAGCGCTTCCTCTTTCTTCCTGCCTGCCTTCATTCCTACCTGCTTCCTTCCTCTAAAAAAATAAAGATAAAAAGAGGGAAAGGCATCTTCAAATGAACAGAGCAGCAAGAAGATACAATACAATATTCTTCTTCTCAGGAAAGTCATCTTTTTTCCTCAAAGTGACTCAGTTCTGATCCTGTGGTGGGTAATGTGTTCTGGAAAATTCTACGATGAACCCAGTGCATGATCCTGGAGGTAGTGACCACTGGGAAGGAACTCCATCTCCTAATGCACTCAGACTCACAATGAACAAACATGGGCTCAGGAGCCAGACAGATAGGACTCCTGTGCTGCTCATGCACAGACCAAGGGGCACGGGGGTTGGGGGAGTAGAGCTGGGCTTCTGGATCAGGTAGCCTGGACTCTCCTCTCAGCTCACACAGCTTCCCACAATGCCATGTACCCTTCAGCAATCTTTCTTTCGAGTTTTCTCACCTGTAAAATGCCAATGAGTCCCTACCTTCCAGAGTTGCGATGGACGTAAGAGTTGACAGAGGTTAGCCAGGCACATAGTATTAAATAAAGGGTAGCTTGGATTGGACTTTTTGACTTGTGTTGTTCTGTTCTATTCTATTCTCTCCCCCAACTCCTTCCCTCCCTCTCCTTCCCCCTCCTTCTCTTTCTCTTCCCTTCTCCCCTCTCTTCCCACTCCTCCTCCTGCCCTTTCTCTCTCTTCCTTTCCCATCTTCCCCCTCCCCCTCTCTTCCTTCCCCTCCTCCTCCTACTTCTCTCTTTCTCTCTTCCCTCCCCTCCTCCTTCCCATCCCCATTCTCCTTTTCTTTTCTCTCTCTCCCCTCCCCTCCCCCCTCTCTCTTTCCCCAACTCCCCTCCCCAACCCCCCCCCAGGAACTAAAACTTGGTCTGAACTCTTATTCCCATTAGGCGAATAACTATCATTGACAATTTACAGCAGACTTAAACTGAGCAAGAGGAACACCATTGGATAACTTAGTCCTTCATTCCAATAAGAAAACAAGCAATTCTGAGGTTTCCTGTCACAGGCTAACTTGGAAAAGCTAGCAAGCAAATGCTAGGAAGCCTAGGGAATATTTAATTACCCGTACCCACTTTGGACAGAGCTTGTGCTTCTAGTTTAGATCACTGTGACCCTTTAATCCTGGCCCAAGGATAAATGATGCAATACACAGTCCAAACAGGAAAAACTGAGCATTAACAATAGGTTCTACTTGCTGAGACTGTACTAGACACCCTAGTCTCAGTACTTCTTATAAAATATCTCCTTTAGTGATTATTTGAGATAGGTATCCTGAATCTGCCCATTTTACAGATGAGGAAACCAAGGCTCAAATGAATGAAATCACTTTCCCAAGTTCCAATTGCAATGCTTGTTGTCTTACCCAGAGGACACTTTGCAGCTTTCCAAAATATCTTAAATGACTCAAATACTTAAAAATAAAAAGTCTTAATTTCGAACAATATATTCCCATTAATGTTCAAGAAAGACTAATTCTGAGTTTTCTCCCGTCTTTCTCCACTGATCATGCCAGGTGCCCACTAGTCTGTTTCTTGGCAAATTATCCTGAGAATAGAAGTTCCTTCAGTTTCCTCTTCTGTCTAAAAGAGCTAGAACTTTCCACGGGGAATGCAAAACCAACCCAGCAGTAACCTTCTATCAGTCAGAACTCTTTCAAGAGAGAAATCTGACTCAAAGTAGCTTAAGCAAAAAAAAAATGAAAAGTGTGTTCCTCTTGACACTGAAGGAGACCAGGGGAAGGCTGGCTGCTGTCTTGGCCAAAAGCACTGCCTTGGCTGAATCACATGCTCTGGACTCTGCTTTCCAGGTTTGTTTTTCTCGGGCTGGCGGTCTCCTCACAGAAATACCCTGGCTGCCAGAAGCGCCAGGCTCAGAGCCTCCCAGTTCCACCTCTCCGGCATCTTGCACAAAAGCATCCGGAGCCCACGCTGAACCTGATTGCTCCTGGGTGTTGCATCCAGCACCAATCGCTGGCTCAGGAGGGAAGGAAGTGCTCTGATTGGTCAGATCCAGCTCAACGGCTCAATAGTGTGAGCTGGGACATCCACACGTGGGTCAAGCTAAGGACACACGGAACCGCTAAAGAAAACCAAGTTGTTGTTTACGGAACGTAAATGGAGGCCTGAGTAGCAAATGTAGATGTAAACAATGTGAAAAGGTACAAGTCCAAACGCCCTATCAGCCTGGCAACTCAACTATAATTATTCTTAACTCCAGGGACCTGGAATGCCAAGAAGACATTCAGAAATCAGGACAGTGCCTGACATCCTGGCCAAGTAACCACTGCCAACATACTGCGAGAGCCTATATTCTAGCAAAGTATCAATGTAATCAGTCACTCAACAATAATTAACTCAGGCCAGCGTTGATACCTGTGAATCCAGAGCACTTTAGCAGGTGGCATAGCCTTGGAAAATCCAGGGTTAAAATCAAAGGAGCACTAACGGGGACTGACTGAATCAGAGGCAAGCTGGTGCAGTTTTCAATTTATCCTAAAATATTAATGCAGGAGAAAGGATCTTCTCAGCTGGTTTACATACTGTTTTCACGGAGGTGATGTCAGTCTACAACCAGACCCCAGGCTGATGCAGAAGGAACTCAGGGGGCCATGAGAGGACAGACAGCACCCAGAATTATGGAAGGGCCATCCTCGCTGAGCCTGTTCAACCTGTCCTGGTCTGAGGCCTCGGGGACACAGATATCCCTCACAGGGCACTGAGCACAGCAATAGGAAGTGAGCCTTTATCCAGTGTCACTGTTTCTGAAATAAAAAGATAAAAATATTCTTTTGTGTTGCTATTTCTCAAATATTCCCAAGAATTAAAAGATTAATTAAATATTATTTATAGGCTACTTCTCCATTTTTCACTTAGATTCTTCCACTCAATAGTTTGTAATAGTCATTTTTCCATGTTACTTGTTCTCTCTCTCTCTCTCTCTCTCTGTGTGTCTCACACACACGCACACACACACACACACACACACACACACACATACCCACACTCACACTCACAGATGTACTTGCCGTTGATTAAAAAATAATCCGCCACTACTTCGAGCTTACCGCTTTCAAAACATGAATTTAAAAATATAAAGAGGGACTATTCTAAAGCCAGAAAGCCTATGTGGGACTAACACATCTTTTCATGGAATCCCCTCATCCGGAGAATCCACATTTAGTACCGACTTGCATTGTTGGTGTACCCACCAGTCAGTCAACTCTGGGGTACAGATACTAGGCATTCTCATGTAGTTCCCAGGTCCATCCTGGTGCCGGGCACGTAATAATTGTTCAATCATCAGTTTTTCAAAATGACTGGAGTATCAGGTAGGACTCACATCTCACATCTTCACATGGACAAGAATATGGTTATTAATAGGTTAATCTACTCTATGTCATATATATTTATATATATAGTGCTCTATAATAAAGCAATCATATATATATACATATATATACATATATATGGCAGTCCATATATATGCATATGACCGCCTTATTTTGCAGCAATAAGTCACTAAACTTAGCAAGAATGGTAAAATAATTGAAGTGATTCAGATTTTAATTGGCTGAGACACCTTATGTAAGTCATTGCCGGGTACCATTATTTTCAACAACTCAACCCAAAACAATTTTCCTAAACTGAAAGCAAAAGACAATTTTTTAAGGGGTCTGGGATTTAGTAAAACTCTCTCAGGTGCACATGTCTGTGGCTTCACTTATTTTAGGGTCCAAGTTTGTTTTTATTGCTTATTTGGAAACAGGGAAAGACCATCACTCAACAATACTTCATACAAAATTATATACATATATGTATATATATATACATCTATACACACACATATATACATATATTTGTATATATATATATATACACATGAAATGTTTCCAGTTAAAACGAACTATTTCATGAAGAACTAGACACCCTAAGCGTTGGGCTGTATCTGCTGGAGCCTTCAGGGAAACATCAAGATTTGTCACCTAGTCTCCAAAGATGCCCCCACAGAACCACGCATCCCAGAATTCGTGTCCAATGTCATTCCTCCTGTATTCAGTCCAGGTTGGGCCTGTGTGCAATTAGGAATAATTCAGCAGACTTGGGACGGTCACCTCCTGCATTTTCCAAAGAAAGGACAGATACTTGACTCATTCCTGGGAATAATCTCTCTAAGTCTTGGGCTACCCTGCCTGATAAAGCTATCTTTGTATATCTAGGGCCTTGTGCTGTCCCAGAGAGTTCAGGCTAACAATGTGAAAACACCTATTTTTATTTGCCTGGGGTCTGGACTATCCTGTATCGGTTTGACCTCGGAAGGGGCAGACACTGAGTAACTAAAGTTAGCTGGGCACTCCACGCCTGTGACTGATCCTTAAAAAAAAACACCCTTCACTGGGAAATGGTGAAGAACACTTGGTGATTTGGTGGAGGTCAGGGTGTTTTGACACACGCATATATATATATATATATATATATATATATATATATATATATGGAATGGGAAACCTATACATGTAAAAATAAAAATAATTAACTAAAAATACATAAACATACCTTGCCATCAAAGCTCCGATGAGTTTCTCTGGCTGGCAATACCTGTAGATGCTCTGACACATCATTGCTGGGACAATTAAGCATTGTCTATATAAAACTCTACTGAAAGAGGACAGCTAGGAAGCTTTTATCTGATTTCTCTTGGACTCGGCTCTATGAATCTTTTTCCTTTGCTGATTTTGATCTGTAGCCTTTCACTGTAATAAGCTGAACTGAGAGTCAATCTAATAGCTTCTCTGAGTTTTGTGAGTGGTTTTAATGAATGACCATACTGAGGGTGGTCTGAGAACATGCACACAGCATATAATTTGCTTTAACCAGAAAAGAAGGCAGAAGCAACACAAAGACGATTCTGGGCATATGCTTTGGGAAAGTCAGGCATCTTCTGTTCTTGCACTTTGGGATGCCCTGACTAAATAGAAAGTTAGACACCACAGGAAGAGAGAGGCCCAGGCATCCCAGCGTCCCAGCCCCATCTGACTGCAATCACCGGAGACTCCAGTTGCCGGGAATTGCGCAATTAAGCTCTGCTCAACCCACAGAATCACGAGAGAGAGCAAAACGGTTGTTGTTGTAAACCACTACATTTTGGACTGCCTTATTATGCAGCAATGAGTCACTAAGACCCACAAGAATGATAAAATAATTGAAGAAATTCAGAATTTAATTGGCTAAAGCATCCTATGTAAGTCACTGCCAGAAACCATTATTTTCAACAACTTAACCCCCCCAAATTTTCCTAAATTGAAAGCACAAGAGAATTTTTTAAGGGGTCTGGGATTTAATAAAATTCTCTCAGGTGCACAAGTCTGTGGCTTCATTTATTCATTTATTTTAGGGTCCAGGTTTGTTTTCATTGCTCGTTTGGAAACAGTGAAAGACCATCGGTCAGCTATGCCTCATGTATAATAAGTCTTCAGGTTTCCCAGTCCTCCATGTTTTAATTTCACCCTTAAAATGAGAATGCGAGGTGGTTCGTTTTTTGCAACTTTTAGAGAAGGGGCAGAACTCCCTGGCAGGCAAGGAGCTGGAAACTGGTTTCTCCTGTGGCAGCTCACACCTGGGGAGCCCCGGTGAGCTCTACCTGGTCACTCCCCACTGAGTCCCCAGGAGGCAGAAATGCCAGACTCCTGACACATAGTGTTTGAAAATATTGTGGAATGTTTCCACATGTGGATTTCACTGCCTGTTCTCCAGTGTGTCATCAAGTAACCACGTGACTCCTCAGTCCTGAGAACACAAGCCCCTCTGATTAGACTGCAGTAAGAACTGGCTCCTTTACCAAATTAGCAGTACATCTGGACATGGCCATAAAACTTTATTATTTGCCTAGCACGTATTTATACTTTAGTGAAAATTAGTGGTCTTAGAGGAGAGCAGTCAAAGATGCTGACAATTTACTTAGAACGGGTAAGTGGAGGCTCCCGTACAACAAAGCCCACTTTCCTGGAAATGGGGCTTCCTAAAAAAAGAAATCAAGGTGCACCCTGGTGACCTAGCTGTTTAGTACATTGGACATGGTCCACCTATATCCGAAGGTCACCAGTTCAAGACCCCAGGCTGGGGGAAACCACCCAGATGAACAACTAAATAAAATAAAGTAGTTCAAAATAAAGACAAAAACAAAACAGCAAACATTCCAGATAATGGTGACAGTCAAGGTATTTATATAGTTTTCACTTCCATGGTCATGTTTAGCCCTTAGCCCAGACAGTTTTAAATGACTTAATTATTCACATGTAAACTTTTAAGTGGAAAAACCTAACCACAGAGAAGCATATTGTTTTAGGTCAGTCTGCAAATCAAAACACGTACTTTCAAAAATCAAATATAATTTCCTTGTATTAAGAACAAGCCCCAAGTGCCTGACCAGGCACTCATGAAGGCAGATGAGGCCCCTAATCCACTGGCTGGCTGATTTTAGAAAGATCCCATGGAAATTTGGAGAAAACAGAGCACAATTCTCTAAATTTGAAGAACATTTTCCAAAGCACAGATGTTTTTCTCCTAACTGTGAACTCTCACTGACTGATTTGTATCCTTTTTCAGTGCTCTGCATGCAGATGGGACGTTTTCAGAGAGCCTTATCCCTTATAACTTAGAGCTGATGTTCGCTGCTAAATGGAAAATACATATTTGGCTAGACGGACATGAATTAATATTATTTAAAAAAAGTTTCCATTTTGGGAAATTCCCCGAGATTAAAGTGTCTTTCTGGCTCTGGGCATACTCTAAGTAACTAACAGGATACCTCAATAAAAGAGAAAATGAATTTTCAATAGTTTGCTTTGAGAGTGTTATGTGATTATCAGCTCCTAAAGATTTTCTTGTTACCCCTTCTGGAAACAAAAAAAATGAGTCATTTTTCTAGTTAGTGCCTCAGTGTTTTTATTAGGGGATTTTCTATACAGACTTTATCTGAATCACAGTAAAAAAAACTTTACTGTGCTAAATAAAAATTTTTCTGTAATAAAAAGCACTGAGTACTAAAACCTGCTTTGGTAATGCCCTTGTGGTCTAGTGATTTAGTACACCAGGCACAGTCCACACACATCCCAAGGTCCCCAGTTCAAGACTCACAGCCAGGGAAAACAATCAAGATGAACAACTAAATAAAAAAACAAACAAACAAAAAAAAACACCAAAAAAACATTTCTTCCGCCTCTCTTTTCTTGTTTGCCTGCTTACATGCCTTCCTTCCTGCTTGTACCTTTCCTTTAAAAAATAAAACACACAACAAAAAAACCCCTGCTTTGAGTTGAACAAATCACATAGAAGTTTTATGCCCAGGAACGTAATATATCAGCAGTGATTTTTCATACATTGCAAAGTTAGACTAATTTAGATAATGCAAGTTTGGAAATGTAAGAGTGGCTAAAAATGTAAAACTATTATAAATCCCATTAACATGCTAATTAAGTCTGTTTTATTAGAATATTGTAATTTCCTAGCAATTAAAAAGCACTTAACATTTTACTACATATATTTTATCATTTGGAGAGACACATTCATCATTCATTTATTATCTGTCAAGGGTGGTATGCTAAACTGTAACTTAAATTTTGTGCTCTCATCAAGGACCTCAAGGGTAAATGAAAATTCTCAGTGAAATGCCAACTGACTTAATATGTACAGATCATAAAGTGCTATTTTAATCCTCTTTGGGGATAAGGAATCCTTCAGAAAGTTAAAGCTTTGTGTTTTTTTAAGTATTTACATAATGAGGAAAAAAAGAAACTTCTAGATAATGGTGAATGAGATACTGTTATAGAAGACAAAAAGAGCATTATTTCTGTAACATTAAGTTTTTTTACACAGGTTCGTCTCTTAAACTAATTTTGTGATGCATGTGAAAGATCTAATAAACAGAAAAACACAAGGCTATTTTTAAACTTACTTTCTCAGCTATTTCCAGTTTCTAAACCTGGAAAATAACGTTGACGTTTCAAATAGATTCTGTACCTTTTCCAGGGAACACAATGGTGAACTGTTCTTCTGTGTTGGTTGGCTAAATGCATATAGAATACCGTGTGTCCACAGAAGGACAGTCGGGAGGGTGGAGAGCTTGGGGAGAACATGGTACTTTGTGGGTCAGTGTTCAGAGTCATCACTGTGAGTAACTTGAATTAAACTGTCCCCCACAGGGGACAGAAATCTGAACCATAAGATGCACTTAAATCAGGAACTGTGTGGCAAACTCTAAAATGTCTGTATAAAATCATATTCAGATCTTTAGAAGTCAGACCTATATGATCAAAATCCCGTCTAAAATGTCTCTATGTGAATAACCATTTCAGATGCACACTGCTCACTTTTTTCTGAACCAATGATGTGTTCTAGAATTGCTTTTATCCACACTACCATTTCTTTTTTTCTTAAAGGAAAGATGCAGGCAGGCAGGCAGGCCAGGAGAGGAGGAAGAAGCCATTTCATTTATTTCATTTAGCTGTTCATCTTGGCTGCTCCCCGCTTTGGTACGCAAACTCAGGTCCTCGGGATGTCTGTGGACTACACCCAACCATCACCCGCCAGGGCCTGCTGATCCACAGCACCTTTAAGTGAAAATGAGTTGTTTTTTTTAATATATATCCTGGCTTTGACACTGTGACCTCTGGTAAATTCTTTCTCTGGTCTTAATTTCCTCATCTGCAAAGTGGTGAATGTGTGGCAGAGATTCAATAAATGAATGTGACTGGCACATAATACTCTTTAGGTGTCAGCTGTTAACATTAGTATCATCGCTCACCTATTATATTAACTCATGTGTAGAGAAGCCATCAGGACAGAATTAATATCCATTATAAAACAATTCATGAGTTTTTTCCAAAAATGGAAAAAGAAACATTTTTTAAAATGTTCCTAAGACCACGCAAAGGGCTATTAATTTGGCTCTAAACACTTGTGGACTCTTTCCAAGTTCTCCCCGCCACTAGATTCAGGCTCAAGGGGCATTCTAGGGCATCAGAAATGAACTTCCTGCTGCTGAATCTGTAACTGATCCTTCTAAGGCATG
>RJWH01000148.1:843927-1284562 GCA_004363575.1 Solenodon paradoxus
CCCCCCCCCCCCCCCCCCCCCCCCCCCTCCGTCTTATCCAAGGAAAGATACTAGCAAGAGACACTTACCAGCTGCCCTGTCACTCCATTTTCCATACTTCTACCAGGGAACCTCTGAATGAGGCCATCTAATAACAGAAAGCACCAAATCAGGGACTCACACCGGATTACACTCACTTTGCTCTGTGAGAAAAGCAGAGCTGTTCAAGGAAGGCAGCGCACTAAATCAGTTGCTTAGCAGGCTATGAAGCCAGAGTTCTGCAGTCGCGACGCCATTGCTGCAACAGAGAATGGTCACCTACTGATTCTGGGAGGTGAGAATGACTACTTTCAGTTCAAATCTTGGTGTCCAGATTTCAGTCAAATAGGAAAGTACTTTCTGTCTCTGCTCCAGATTGGCCCATGTGGGCCCCAGATCACTGACTCTGAGGCTAGAGTGGGCTAAAACAGACCACAAGATTGAGTTTTCATTTGTAGGGTACCTTGACTCCCAGACTATTATTTTAATGTCAATATTCTCCGGAAGGTAGACAAATTCAAGGCAAACACGTACGTTAAATCACAAATATAGTGAAAATGCAAATATTTGCTGCTGTGATTGAGTCTGCTGTTTCGTACTGATATAGATGGCCCACATGCCTTTTTTTAAAAAAACAAGACTAGCACATACTTATATATTCACACACTCATCAAAAAAACACACAACAAAATAGCAAAAACCTTAGCAGTTAAATAAAAAAAAAAAAGACATTCTTTATTAACCTATGAAACTGAACATTGAAATGCATTCATTTTCATTCTCCTGTTCTGTAGCAATATTTTTTCTTCTCTTTTGCCCCTCCTCTCTCTAAAGTACATTATTTTGATGGGCTCATTTCTCAAATATTGTTTTATTTTGCTTGATACCACTTTTTATTGTCCCCAAACCAAGAACAATCTAGATTTTTCTGTCTCTTCGATTTGAAATAAATACTAAAATTGAAGACCATCAGCGCATTTTTAATATAACATGAAAGTTAGGTGCTCTGCAAGCATTTCAAGGCAATAACAAGCCATTACATTTCAGGGAATTATCACATTTGGGGGAAGTCTCACTGGTGGTCCTAAAAACACAGAACGTGATCCCAGAAGCATATTCTTAGATTAGACATTATTCGTAATGTCCAGTGCAGGTATGTTTCTACAACACTGATTTCCGAGGAGGAGTTTTCTATTGTTCTGAAGGTTCAATTTGATGGTGTTAATTCTTGAATAACTTCTTGAATGTCAGTGACAAAAGCTTTCACAAAAAACTCTTAACAACAGGTAGACTTGCAAATGGGAATTGTTTCAAAGGGCGCAAAGACAGCAAGGGAAAGAGCCTGACTTTTTAGAAGACAGACAAATCCAGAGTAAGAAAAATATCTGAAATAAAAATACATCACTTTGTACACGTTCGAAATATCCAATGTGCCGTCAACACAGCAGTGGCCCTCGACTAGACGTCTTGAGGTCTGGAGCCCTACGCATTTTCTTTGTTCAACTCCATGTTTGCATTACCCAACCATCCATCTTTCCCATCATCTGTTAACTGTTAGGACGCTTTTAACTAGAACTTTTGGCAATCTGCTTTTCTTCCAATAAAACAAGCCTCATAAAACATTATCATTAATGTCTGACAATGGAGTTGGGCCAAGTCTGCCTGAAATATGTGTAATCGTTAAAAAATTCTTTGTTCCTTCATACATCAGCAGTGCTCCCTCTGCAGATAAATCATGGGCAAGCGGTCAGCATCTGACTTCGCATGCTCAAATGTTCCCTTCATCCAGCATCTTGTTGATGCCATCACAGAGTTTTTGTAAGTGGGGTTTAAAATTTCCGAAGGGATTATACAAGGCAGCCAAAAAATCGCAATCTGAAAAGTGATCGAAGACATTGTTAACCCGTCCGTGTGACTTGGCGGTGAGGTGGCGCTGAATGATTTGGTGGAGCAGCTCCCGGCATTCGTTAAGCAGCCTGGATAACACATTCCGGTCAAAGGTGTAATCCACCTGATGGAAACTGATCACGGTCATGGCAAGTTGATGAACTTTCTTCTTAAATTTCTCCATGAGCGCCAGCTCGTCTGGATTAAACTGATTATTCCTGTAAAGAATGGCCAGCTTGATGACTGTTTTGATGAGGTTCTTGATGATTTTCTCGGCCTCCTTCTTGCTCTGGGTGTACTCCTTAGTCACTCGATAGAGCTCGTCTAGCACTTCACTGCTCGTGTCATCAATTAAGGTGGTGGCGATGGACTTGGACACCATCTTCCCCAAGATCTTTTTTTGGGCCTGCACGGCCAGGTTTTTGGAATTAAAGACATCTGTGGCCACTGAAAAACATAAGGGGTGAAAAGGATAAAAGATCAGTAAATAGAAAGGAGTTCACTAAATAACACAGGTACTAAGGAGAATTTTTTTCTCCCCTCATTTTTCCCAATAGATGGTTGGCCTTACAACTGTTGACACTTGTTTCTGTTCAGTAAAGAACTAAAGGTTTCCCACCATCTCTGGGCATTAGCTTCTCCCTTGTGACATGAATGGTGATTGTGCATAATCCTTAGGGTGTGTGGTAACTTTTACACCTTTTGCTATGCAGTGAATGCTTTGTTTAGAAGTTAAAGGTTGACAAGCTTTCGAAAATGTATCTGATTATGAAAACATATGGCTCACAAGGCAGTACTCTGTTACACAATTTTCCCCAGCGTGTAAGATGTTAAGAAAAACATCAAAATGCAACATCAACTCCACAACTATACTTCGGCCAACAGTAGCTGAGAACAATGTGAAGAAACACATTTAAATGTAAAAGGGATAAATGGCAAAGCCATGGTATGAGTACAAAGGCAAACTCATGGCAGTAAATCAGAAGCCAAGCCCGGCTTTATCATTCAGTTGCAAAAGGTCAGATTTCCCAAGACAATGATTAGCTTCCAATAATTTGGCAATCCTAACTCCCTGGGTTTCACTACGGTGGTTGAGAGTTAGAAAAAACACTTCTTGGGGAGCTCAACAGTCACTTGCTATTTCTGTAGTCTGGTCATTGTTTCCTTTACATTTTTATATGTTTTGAAGAAATAACCATATTGTATGAATTCATAAAATGTGCTACTCAAACAACATACTTTGAGACAAAGTCTGGTGGAGTTGTGGTTGGGTTGGCTGTCTCCTGAGAGCACAGTTCACATACATCCCAAGGACCCAGGGCCGGGGAGAACCACAACTAACATTTTTGTAAATGCTTCTCCTTCTCTTCCTGTCTTCATCCCTGCCTGTACCTTTTCTATTTATAAAAAAAAAAAAAAAAAAAAAAAAGCTGATACAGTTTCTATTTGCAATTATCATAACTTTTAATGTGACACCCAGTAGTAGCTGCATTTACTATTCAATTATGTGATGCTACCATCTTAGAGCCAATCAATAAAGATGCTCAATAATGTTTATTCCCTAAATAGAGTTTTTCTCAACCAAAATTGCCCTCAATCGGAGAGCGACTCCAACTTGCTTTCTCCCTCCTTTCCTCCTAGGTCCTCAGAAGTGTAGTTCTCAGTTCTCTCTTCTACCTTTGGTTAAAGGAATAACTCTTCTCTCTGTACCAGTCAATGGATAAGCCTGGCCTGGTGTTGGAAAGTGATCATTGTCCAAGGAAAGGTAAAAGTCTTAAAAAGTCTTAAAGAACACAGATAATAGGAATGAATCAGGTTTTCAAGGATATAAAATTGCTCCTAGTTTGGACAGCTGGAGACATTAGAAAGAAAAAGGCAGCTGTGCTCCCAAACCCAGACTGAGAAGACATTAAGAGGAGTGACTGACTCCCTCACGTGGACCCATCATGTTAAACTAGAAATTGGGACAAAGAGGAGCCTATTGGGTTTAAAACCTAGGCCAAAACATCCCATAGGTACACAGTATACTATGCTATGAAGTGATTCCTAATGACCAGAATACTGCTTGCAAATGGACAAGGCCAAACACCCTGGAAGGTCTGGATTGAACTGGAACTGCTGATATTTAAACTTCTGAAACATGAACTGAAACTGCAGAAGAACTGAAATCTATTTTCAGCAAGAAAAGGAAAGTGAAAAAGCATGAGAAATAGCCACTTTGCTGAAGACGTTCTCCAAGCTTGCCTAGGTTTTCTTACTTAAGCAGCAGTCCATTTCTAAAGTTAGTCTTCAATGGTTTGCACAAGAGTATCTGGCCTAACTCACTCTAAAGCATTTAGATCAAAATAAATAGTACACACGTAGTTAACATCACCGCATGGAGACCACAAACCGTCTTCCAATACAGAACTTAAGATACAGACGTCAACAAATAAATAAATCTGACTGATCAGGAAAGGCCACACCAGCATTTTCAGATACAGAAAATTAGGATTTCAGGCTTTCTTTTATATCAAGTTGAAAGATGAAGAAACAGAAACTCTATTAAAGTCTACTACAATCAATAGGCATCCCACGTGAGACACACAGCAATGTCTCTTAGGTGCAAAGTCTGTATATTTGGAACTAGCTGAAATCAAGAGGGAGGGAGGTTCAAAAGAATCCTCTGTCTTCTTTTTTCCAAGGCTGGACTTGCAAGTTTGCACTCCCTTTAAGCTACTTTTCTTAATAAATCTCAAGGTCCTGCTGCATTTCCAGTATTAAGACAAAACAAAACCTCTCTGGTGCAGCACTTTTACTTCCCAAAAGAGAAAGGCGACTAAGCAAGACGGCTCTCCACTTGCTGGTAACCAAATCTAAACCACAAGAGAGAAGTTGGTCTCGGGAGCTCTCAAATTAGTCCCAGAGGAACTTCAAAAGTTGCTCTAAAACACAGCAACAGCTTCATGCCTTCCTTTTATTCTATGGATTTTATGTCATCTTTGAAAACGAAGATGCTTCTCCCCCTTCCCCGACCCCACACCCGCCCAGGGAAGACAAACATGCTGGGATTTCTTTTCTAGCCTTCTTGAAGGCTCTCTGGAGTCATCTGGGCATGATGGCTGAGAGCTGCTGGCCAGGACTGTGTGGTCTGTGATGAAGAAATATGGCTTTTTTCCTTTGCAAACTGTCTTCAGTAGTTTCTGCTCAAGCTCATGTGTTGGTTTTACATCCTCGCCCTGATGCGTTAAAGACCTGGTGTATCTCAGAAGGAGCCCTGGACTAAGTTTTTCTCCTTTCCTCTGAAACCCTTGCCCTGTGTGAGCTCATCCATTCCCATGGCTTCAGACACCACCCGGGTGCCAACACCCACACTTACTAAGACCTGACCTCTTTTCCAGACTAAGTTTACAGATAAATGCATTCAAGTTCTTTCTTTTCCATGGCTATTTACCAGCATCTGAAACACGCCATGTGCAAAGGTCAATCCTTGTTCTCCTCCTGCCATAATGTGCTCCTCCTCCATTCATTACTGTCTTCAACAACAGTATGGCTTCCATTCATTTACTCCAGTCGTGGGAGCCAGCCCCTAGCCTCTCCCCACCCAGTCTTCACCAAGCGCTTTCCATTCTATCTTCCCCCACCCCCTTCTCTAAAGTCTACCCTTTTCTCTCTACTCTGTGGACACCAGCCTAGACCAAACCTCTTCTCCCATAGCAGCAGTTTTTAAAAAGTGTGAATTAAGAAAATGATGCTTCCCTTAAATTCTCTGCTAGCCATCACACTTCCTTGTTTCCCAAAAGCTCATCATTTGACTAAATTGGTATTGTTTCTCCTCCATACTGGAACCTCAGCTCTTTTTCTGCCACCCCCTGGGCCCACCAGAGTGCCCAGTACAATTCTAACAGAAGCAGACGTCAATTTCCCCTCTTTTCCCTAAATTTAAAAACACTTTTCTATGAAAACACGCTGTCCTGCAAAATGAGCTTTAAATACATATGCGGGTGTTTTTTTATTTGTTTGTTTTACAAGCAAGAGAAACAGATACTTGTTTTACCTAGCTAAATATGTGGTTTTCTTCCCTTTAAGTGTCCTCCAGAGTGTGATTTCTCTTACTGTCGTCAATCATTCTTTTAAAGAGGAAAGATTTGTTGTTCACAATGAGAAAACACTACAGGACAAAATTGCAAACATTTGCTAAAAAAGCAGGATGCAACGGTTCTGATTTGAGCTACGGTGGAAGATACAGGCCTGCCTCACAGAGCTAACTGGATCAGTGGTTCAATGTGTAACACAGGGATGGATGAAAGCCATAATGTGACTTTTGATGAAGATGTGATTAAGAGACATTCCCAAAGGAGAAAGTGCTAGGAGAATTGATTCCATGTTTTACCTGTTAAAAAGAATTTGCTTATGTTTGAAACTATATATGTATGCTGCTGATAATGAAAAATAATGTCATAGATGAAAACCAAAAGATTATCACTATGGTAAGATGGTTTAAGATAGTTCTCTTGAAGTAGGTGTACATGTTATTTTATGCTGCTCTTACTGCTTTCCCTCTATGTTTCTAGATTGCCTTTCTCGACTTAGTCAAATAGCCCATTTCAGCAAAAATAGGGGAATGATAAATTTGGAGAGAAATACAGATGGTAGAAATATACTGATCCCTGTACTGAGGGAAAACAAATGCTCAGAAGGCAAAACAACAACAACCTTCTAATCACATTAACTAATGAAAAACTACAGTCTTCTGAAACTAGCAAAAATCCCCACAATGGTTCTCCCACGAAGGAACAGCTAACACAGGAAAGCACTCAAGTCCCCTTTCTACAATCTCATGGACACACACATCATTTCTTCACCCACCAAATTTGTTATCCTTGGAACTTCGCATTGGCAACTACAGACACACATGTATGTCATTGCTAATTCTGGCCTGATGTTTGGTCAAGTGAGCCCAGTATCAGAAGGATGGAAAAGCAAACAATCTAGAGAACATGTCTGACTGTTGTTGGTTTGCTAATAAAAGTCCTTTAAACAAATGTATGAAACCCTAGCTCTCTTAGCATCTCAGTAACCAAATTTAAATGAAGCTTAGGAAAAAGACAGCTTAGGTTAAGAAAGTGACTATACCCAACCAGCAACACTGTCACAAGAAGCCAATAGGTTGAAAACTGGGTTGGGTAGCACTCCCAAGAGAACAGCATGGTGGGTGGTGGCTCTGTGACACCAGCCTCCATACTCAGAAATCCCAGAGTGAGACACTGAACAGGATGGAAAAGACAGAACACCAAAAAGAAAGAAGGAAGAGGGGTTGAGGGGAGATGGCCATGACAGCAGAGATTAGAGCTGTGAGTGCGGGCGGACCCCCAGGGTCAGAAGCATTGACCACAGCAGCAAGCTGGAGGCAAACTTATCCAGAGAGAAAGACAAGTGCCAGACACCTGAACCCCATATCAGTTGTAAGCCACAAAGATGGAGGCTCTTGTGTGAAAGAACACAGTTGAGAGAATTACTGTATCTGGGAATTGAAACCTGGTGCTGAATGCAAATTTGGTGGGTAGGCGTTTTCCTGCCCCCAAGTGGTGGAAAACCAGTGAGAAGCACCATGACAGTGACCAGCTAGGTCATCCAGTCTTTGTTTCCCGCCACCTCCAGAGAAGTGCATGCTCATCTTGATAGGCAACATCAAAGGACAAATGTCAGGGGAAACAGTAATTTTGAAATGGGCCGCCAGAAAAAAAAAAAAAGAGAGACTTTTAGTCTGTAGACTTGCATCAGTGGTTACCGGAAGGGAAGAGTGGGAGGGAAACCAGGTCTAAGGGTGAATGAGATGTCAAGGAGAGATCTGCACTGTCAGAGTGAACTTGACGTAATAGGTACAGATGTTGACTGACGGTGAGGCACGATTTGAACGCATATAATATTATGACGCCATGTTCCTTCAATAAAGAGGGGGAAAAAAAAGAAATTCACTGGGATAGTTTTCAATGGTGCCCTAGAAACTGCAAAGCGCACCTTCCAGATTTCTTCTTGCTTTTCACTTAGCTCTCGGACATCTTTGTAAGTTGTAGGAAATGAATAGTATTGCACATGGCTGTTGTCCCAAGAGAGACAAGGAAACGCTGTGTAGCTGGAGGTGCACTGATTCCCTCATTTCTTGTTTGCTGTTGCACCAGGGATTCTTGAACTGATGACAGATGCTTACAGATTCCTCATTGCTAATGGGTGTAAAGCTCTGGCACGTCCATTTTGCATTTATAGAAGAGCCATGAGCCTAGCTTCCTAAAGATATGCCCTTTAAGCCATAGTAGATATTTTTTAATTATTTTTATTTTTACACATTAAAACAACTCACATATTTAGGTTCCCCATTCCTCAAATATATGTCAACACACCCTGGCCTCCACCACATCACCAAGTGTCCTTCACCATTATCCAGTGGGTTCTACCCCCCATTTCTTCCCCCCGTATTAGAACTTTTTTTAATGAAAATTCTTTAAGGTTAAAAAAAAATGCAGTATAACCTTTAGAACACTAGTGAGAAGTATGCCCTTTTTGGGTAATTTATTCCTTCAGGGTCCTGGAAAAGGACGTACTTAATAAAAATTCAAATATTCTGTGTCAAGTGGCTCCATGAATGCCACACTGCTTAGGAATATCTGAAGATGAGAATAATGATCACACCTCTTGGAGCTGTTCTGAAGATAAATTGCATGGAAGAAGAATGGAACAAGCTTTCTCCTCATTTTTTTTTTTTTTTTAAAGAACGCAACACAACTAACTTCAGATGCATTCTGATGCTCATCTGTACCGAATCACATTTGGTCAACATTAATTAAGTCTTTCTGGAAGTAATATGGAGCTGAGAAAATGCAAAATTCCAGATGGTTGTGTGAAAACACAGACCTCACAGAGTTCAGTTAATGAGGAGATGAAATCCCTCTTCCATGATGACTCTTTGAAACCCAATCTATATGAAAACTTTCTTTATCAGGGAACTTAGATGCGAAGCCTCTTGCTAGCAATTGATTCTGTAACCTAAGGACTCTGACAGGTATTATATTTGTCTAGAGAAACTGGCCCATGGAGAATAGCACTGAATTCTTCGATTGAGAGGCAAGAAGACAAACAGCTTTAAGGCCCATGGAAAGTTGTAGAAAGCGGAAAGATACAATAGAAATGATTCACAAGTCAAGTCCAAAGTTGAGCAGCAGTTGGGTATAGTCCACATACATCACAAGGTCCCGAGTTCTCCTCCCAGGGCCGGCAGAATAACCAAATGAATAACTAAATAAATTAAATGACTGGGTCTTCCTCCTCTCTCTTCCTCCCTGCCTGCCTACTCGCCTTCATTCCTGCCTGCACTTTTTCTTTTAAAAATACACACACACACACACACACACACACACACACACACACACACAAAGTAAAGCCAAACGCACAGTGGCCAACAAGAGGATTCCCACAGTCACAGCATCTCACCCAGTTTCTAAAGCCTCCCAGACAACTGGATACCCAAAGCCTAGTTAGAACTGCCTGGATGAAGAACAAAGACGCAAAGTCAAGAGTCCCGGCTTCTAAATTTGGCTACAATCAGATTTCTGTGAACTTGTTTTCACACCTATGTGGGGCATCATTTCAGTGGGAATGACTTCAATGTGATTTAATGAGTTGTCAACCTGAAAACATCCAGCCCTGAATTCAGCTCATGACACATCACAAAGGCACAGGCGGTGGGGTTTGCTCCCTTATTTAATGTTACTTGAATTAGAGGAGCAGGGATTCAAACCCAATATACGCACACATGTTCTACTCATTTCTCCTTTTTCCAATTGTGGACAAGAGAAATTATGTCCGAAAGAACATCATCTGAAGCCGTTCCTGTGTGACCTCAGGCTGTTTTGGTTGCTCTAACTTTGAAATCTCTTCATCACGATTTTGGGTTCAACTGCCTGGGTGTGTCCTTATTCCTGTGCTTCAGTTTTGTGATGATTTTGAAATTGAACATGTTCTTTCCTGAATTATAACTCCTTTAATTTTATATCCGATTCCTCTTTTTCTGTTCAACTTGCTCCAGGAATCACATGATGCCTGGCCAATCTTCTGCATAAATGGTGACAGGACATCCCAGATGCCTCCAGGTTCATGGATTAGAAGAAAGTGTGGCGATGTTCCTATAAACAGGACCTCAAAGAACATCAGTCTCGCAAATACTGGGACAGAGCTTACAAGAAGAGAAATGAATTTTGTGGTGCCCCAAAGTCAAAGTGACAAGTTTACAGCCCTGAAAGCCCAGGGATTTGCCACCATATTTTGAACTTTTACTGCATAGCAGACTGAGGCTTCACAACAACCCAGCGGCAGGTTATTATTATCTATTTTAGACATAAGGTAATCGAGGCCCAGGAGTGAAATTACTGCCCCAAAACCATGTAGTCAGTCGGTTGAAGAAATGAACTTGAATCTAGATACTTCCAGTCCCAAGCTGTTTTCTTAAGAATTGTATTACATGACACAACTTTAAAAAAAAAAAAAAGAAAGAAAGAAAGAAACGGAAGCCTCCCCTTGAAGGTGTGGGAAGACCTAATAATATTCAGTTAGGTAAAGTGAAAGCAAAAGACCAGGTTTACCTACGAGAAGGAAAGAGATTCTATAAAGCAGATGAACGCAGCTGGGTTTGAAGCAGCTGTAGTTCCAGGGAAACCCCTGAGAAATTTTCAAACAATTTAAAACACAAATAATACGCTTACGTTATTCAAAAGTCCGAATGGAAAGTAACAAGTAAAAAAGTTCTTTCTCAGCTTTCCCACCCACTGCACACTCTCTGCCCTCACCCTGCGTCCCACAGGCAACAAGCATTGTTAGATTTTCTGGTATTCTTTCAGATTTGTTTCCTGCAGAGGTAAGTCAACATATGAATAGGTTCGGAGAAATGCAAAGAAGAGTTAAAGACTTGTGATTCTTAAGAAATGCCGTTTCCGAGTGATGAGAGACTATACGCCAGTGAGTGTCTGATTTGAAGCGTGACTCTGACATATGTGGTGAGATATGGGAGGAACACACACACACACTAGCAAGAGAGTCCTTCTGTGAACAGTGAGAAGGTGGTAGTGAGATCTTCATTTAAGACAGCAAATTAGTGCTGTGATCCGGACAAGCTCAGACTTTATCATCCAAATGGGATACCCTTGAAAAGAGCTATTGCTATTAGCAAGTGCACCGTGACATCAAATCTGCGACTGTCCTCGGTAAGCATAACAATCGCTGAAGACTACTCGAATACCTCCGCACTAAGCAGAACAGGTCAGAAGGAAAGGCTACCTATGTATGCAGGACCGCAGTAATCTCTTGTTAACCTTGTAAGAGCACTTGCCAGCTTTTCTTCCAAATTACGTTAATACCAAAACAACAAAAAAAGCAGTTAGACAAGAGTCCCAGAGGGCAAAACGACGCTCTAGTCAAGCAACTTCGCATAGTATGCACTAAGGTCCCTTGTAAGATAGACAAAAAGCATGACACGATTAAAGATCATGAGGGTTAGGACAGGAAAGGGGCACTCTCACTTGCTTACCCAAGTTTTCCCGAACTAACTTCACAGAGGACCCGCGCGCAAGTGTGAGGTAAGGTCCGTGAAAACCGCTGACTCACAGATTGACTTGGGTTCCTGCTGTCCCTCTAAAATGGATTCACAATGATCTCAGGCAAATGGAAGAAAGCGAGAAGGGCTGTCAGGAGAAACAGGCGTTGATGACATGTGGAGAAAAGGGAAACTTTGCGCACTGCTGGTGAATGCAAACTGGTGCAGCCACTTGGCAAAACTGTAAGGAGTCTCCTCAAAATGTTAAAAAGAACTACCTTCTGATACAGCAATTCCACCTAAAGATATATATATATATATATATATATAGAATATGAAGGTAATTTGAGAAGACACATGCACCCCTAATTTCACTGCAGCACTATTTCCATTAGCCAAGAAATAAAAACAACCTAAGTTCCCATCAACAGATGACCAGATAAAGAAGGTGTGGGATAGATCTACATTGGAATCCTACTAGCTAGAGAAAAAAAAAAAAAATGATGAAATCTTGCCATTTGCAACAACATGGATGGAACAAGAGGGGATTATGTTAAGTGAAATAAGTCAGAACAAGAAAAAAAAAAATACCAGAAGGTCCCACTCATGTGCGGCTATGAAGAAATAAAGGAAACAAACACAAAACCAAAGAAAAACTATTAAAAGCTAACCCTTGGGTTCTGAAAACAGAACTGAGATCACCAGAGGGGAAGAGGGTGGGGGTGGGAGCAAGGGGTCATGGCGTCCAATGGACAGTGGTGAGGACGGTTAGGAATGTGGTGGTGGGCATGGTGTGTTACACATTTGATGAAGGGGAATCTGCCCATCTAAATTTACGTAGCCTTTTATAAATCTAAGTCACCACAATTTAAAAAAAAAAGCAGAGTCAGGCAATGCGGTGACGGTCAGCATGAGCTCAGTGACAGTGCCTGGCTATGCCACTGAGTGACATGTCCCGGGCAAAGTCCCAACCTCTTTAGGCCTCAGTCATCTCAGATGCACATGGGGAAACCCAAGGTTTTGATGAGAATTAGAGATTAATCCACATAAAGTGCTTAGAACAGCGCCAGATGAGTCGATTTATGTCAACTATGAGCTGTATTGTCATTACGACTGGTATCACTGAGGTAGGTATTACTGAAGTTTGGCTGCTAGGGGATGACTTGCTTAGTCTTGTGATCACGTCTATAAGACAGGAGGGGAGCAGGGAGGATGTTAACCCAAAGACACGAGTCATTCAACAAAACTTCTGTCCAGTATTTATAATGTATCAGACACTAGGGTTTCAAAGATAAATAATTCTATCCCTCCCATCTAGCCACTCGATCCAACAAGGCATGGAGCTGGCAGCAGAGGCGCACACAATGGGGCAGAATGTAGCATGGAACAGAAGCAGAGACAAGGAATGTCATTTTCCTGGACAGGGTGGTAGAGGGACACCAAGTTTGAGGGAGGTTTCAGACAAGGAAACAGACCCACGAGACTGACCTTGAAGAAAAAGATGATTCTGGCTGACAGAAATAAATGCGACTGCCCTCCACAGTCAACCGCTACACTTCCTACTGGCCGGTTAGGAATTACAAATTCTTCCCAGCATGAGACTTGTATGTCAGAAACCCAAGGAGGCATGCGAGTCCTATGGATTTTAGACAAACTAACACAAACTATCTATAGTTTGTTGTCAAGGGCTAGGAAAACTCACTATAATGGTTTGGAGAAGGTATTGTGGGGAGCGGACAGACAGCGCAGGTGTCTGGGACAGCGTTTTCAGTGACAAGGCCGTCTGCATCAGGAAGGCCTGGAAGCTTCTTAGCGCGTGTAGATTACAGCCCACCAGACCTGATAAATGATGAGAATCCCGGGGCCACAGTCTAAAGTTGCGTTGCTAAGAAGTCACCTCTGTGATTCAGAAGTATAGCAAAGGCGGGGGACTGATCTCTGAGGTGCACTTCTAGAATGCTGCACTTTTATTAATTTTTCAAATATTTGAAATCTTCACATGGGCTGTGAAGGCATGCTGTGAGTAGCCTATGAACCAATTCGACATTCTTTTCACCAAAAAATAGATGTGCTTGTGAATAGAATCCAAAGAAAATGTTTTCACAATACAGCTTATTATATTAAAGCTCTATATATTAAATATATAGAGCTTTAATATACTGTGTCCAAGAGAACAGAAAAGTATTTAGATAATACACCAAGAGAATAAAAAAGTGAGTCTCTTTTAGATGTTATGTTAACCAAAATTTGAACAAGGTCTAACTCTATCACTATGGGTTTGAAAGGAAATAAAAACACTCTTCCATTATTTATACAAAACTGATTTTAGGGCCCTATTCTTTTTCTTAGTAAATTAAACAAACCCTTCCTTACTTAGTATGTGAGATTAGAAAACACTGTATTTTTGTTGAAGTTTTTCAATTAAACTGGGTTTATTTACATATTTTCTTGAGGACATAAAACCTTTCCACAGTTGATATAATACAATCTCCTAACAGAATGTAGAAGAAAATCCTCTAAAAGGGCTCCATGGTTTCTGTACACTTTTCCACCCCTGAATTCTCCCATCCTGCCAGAGGGCCTGGCCCTGATGAATATTTATAGGCACGCAGTACTTAGAAACCCAGTGGCAGATTTTAAAGTTCGACACACTATTGCCGAGCTTAGTTACTGATGTCCTAAAACGGACATCAGTGGTCAACATACCCTGGACTCACCAGGTTGTGCCTGGCCACAGAAGGACAATCGGACAAGATTAGAGCTGACACTGGTATAGCTCTATAATTAGAATTGCCATTGGTCCCGTTTTGACAGGAATTGTCCCTCTTCAGCAACATTAAATACTACCCCCAAGTCCCGCACCTACCTGAACCTCCAAACCATACACACACACACACACACACACACACACACACACACACACACACACACACACACATACACACATGATACTCCAATTGCTCCCCGTTTCAACTCTAAAAAATACGGTAAGTCTGTTCGTGCTTTGCAAAATATTTTCACTGCACCACTTTCACATAAGTGTTTAATCTGGTTTAGTCCTCTAATTACTTGACTTGAAGGGAGACAGGAGAACCGAGTCAGAAATCAAGTAACTTGTCCAAGGATGCATCACTAATGGTAAAGCTGAGGGGTCTCCTTCTTACTGCACTCATGAAACCTTTAATGATGTTTTGGTCCATGACAGACCAATATACGAGGGTGGTCCTAATAGGCCATGCTATGTAGCCCAGGTATATAGTAGACTATAACATTTAGTTTGTGTATTTTACTCTATTACGTTCACAAAACCATGAGTTCACCTAATGATGCGTATCTCAGAACCTACTCCATCTTTACGTGATGCAAAATTTGAAAGCACATGGCCTCTCCGTCAGAAAAGTGAAATTATGATGGGGTTCGCTGTTTATGAAACTTCTATCAAATACCAGGATACTGCTAAACCCTCTGCAGATGCACAATTCTTAGAACTTGCCGGCTCCGCAATATAAATCAGCTTCTTCAACCAGAAGAGGATTAGTTCTCCCACATCAGAGAAGAGACGCTAATGAGAACCTATGTATCTACCATCACCCTCTTCCTCCATCACTGTCTAAAAAAAAAAATCCTGCTCATTCTTTAGAATTCAGTTTAAATACTACCTCTTCCAAAAAGCTCTCCAAATCCAAATGCAGAATATTAAGTTCCCTATACCCAATGGAAAGAATAGTTCTCTCCTTTTTCTAATGTCTTTTTCTGCCTCATGGGAGAGTTTAAGTTCCTATCTTGTTTTACTTGATTATGGTTCTTGACAACTAAGGTATCGTGTCTATTCATCTCTGTCTTTTTTTGAAACACTAAACACAGCACCTCCAGTTAACATGGGATAAATGAAACCCCAGTGCTCTAGTCTGTCTCCATGGAACCCATCCCAATCCCTTAGAGCAATTCATGAAGATGTGTCAGGAAATCATTCCATTTCATCCATCTAGAGATTAACAGATGAATTTACTTGAACTCGGCAAACACAGCCCTACATGTGGGATGGAAAATACTTTTTGTTTTAAAGGAGGGGAGTCTATATAAAAGACGTGTATTTTCTTTTTCTGTCTATCCCTTCCCCTTTGCCAAAACATACAAAATAACCAGTCACTTTTGTTTGGACACGCAGCCATATTTAGTTAACTCAATCCCTGCAGCAAATGCTTTGGAATCTCCCATGCAAGTATCCCCAGCCCATCTGTTTGAATATTTTAAGAGCAGTAACCTCTTGGCCTTGGCTTGGGCATCTCTCAAAAATGCAACTTGGCACAGACTTCCAACATTCTTGTCAAAACCTTTCCCCAATAACTGTATTAAAATGTTAAGCTAGTCAAGCATTTTACAGACTTGCCAACCTCCTGGAGTTAAGAGCTCTAGATTCCACTAAAGGAAAGCAATGGTGAGATGGCATTTGCTGGGTCTTCAGTGAACCGTCTCCTTCAACTATCAAGAGATACGGAAGTTTTTATCACCTAGGATAAAATCCTGGGGTCGGGGAAAAGTAAAAATGGAGGGTTATAGAACTTCCAGTGACACTTAGGCTCTTTGTGAAGTGGTCTCTGTCTCTCCTTCTAACCTCTTCTCCCCCATTCCAAAGCGCAGGTATCCCCTGTTTTGTTTAGATCAGGATCCTTGAAGAGGCTGTAGCCTGGACACCCCACTATTTGGCCTGCACAGTGTTACACTGTTCTTAGAATTTGTGGTTCAAGTGAGAAATTTAGAAATCTGTGGTTCTGATTTTCTTTGGACAATCAGAAGATTTGACCAACATGAGCCCACATTCCCACATGGAAACAGTGGTCCTGAGCTAAACTGTGAATGGACGTCCCCATTAGGAGACTTATATTAGCAGTCACCACATGCCCTCCCTGGTCATCTTTACACATGTCTGTTCATTTCTGGGCTCTGCAGACATTTGTTGGGTGATGCCTGCCTTCTGGAAATAAATGTGACAGTATTTCAAAGCCAAGCTATAGAACTCTTATTAGTTCACTGGGAATTAGAAATTCTGCCCAGCAATGTACCCATATGTCAGATCCAAGGACATGGGTGGATCCTATGGATTTTAGAAATAATTTAAATGTAAATTGCATGTAGCCAGTGAGATCCTAAGGAGTATCTGTTGGGGGAAGTAGTGGGCAGGTTAAGACTAATAATGATTTGTTTTCATAACACTTGCTAATTATCAGCAACTTGAGGAAGCTATATTTGGACTCTCTAATCTACCCCTTACTTCTATAGAATGTGTTAATTGGGTCACAGAGCAATGGCAAAGTTGCCAAATTTATAAAGATCCTGGGAGACAGATGAATTTGGATTTTCCAGTTTCTAGTTTGGAGGTCTACAAGGTAGAGAATTATAGCAGAATAGACTTCCCCAGTCATTCATCCATTCACTCATTCCTCATTCAACAGATTTTATTGAGTAGCTACTATGTGCCAATGCGTCCTCAAGAAGCACATTCTGGCAGAGGAAGACCAAAATCACAAAAAAAATGTGTGCAACAATGTGAAGCAGTTGTGGGAAAAATAAGATGTGTGTGTTTTGGAAAAGGGCATAAAGAGGGTGATGAGCATGATGGTTGGGAGAAGCCACTATTTTATCCAGGGCAGTTGGGGAAGGCCTTTCTGAGGAGGACACATTTGAGCAGACTGGGTAAAAACTCAGTCATTTCCTCACTGTCCTTCCCAAATATCACCTCTTCACTGGGCACTTCAGCCAGAAATGTCCTATCTGGTCTTTAACTCTTATTGTAAACTGCTATATACCATATTTATTTGTTTCCATTTTTCCCTGAAAGTAAAATCCTTGGGATTGACAGAATTTATTATTTATTCATTGTCATAATAAATGCTCAATTAATTTTTAAAATGCATTTGCTGGATTAAAAATGTTCCTAGATTGTTTTGGGGACAGGACGGTGGGGAAGACTAAGAAATAAGTACTATTTTATGTTTTTTTTTAAAGACACAAGCAAAATAAAAGACTATAACCGAATTATAGTACTACTAATAATATCTCAAATACTCTTAGCTAACAAAAGAAAATCTTACGGTAATCCTTTGGAAAAAAAGTTTATTCTAAATTCTAAATGAATCAATTCATAAATAACCCTCTCTTCATAACATTTGGACTGGTAAGAATGACTGAGTAACTCATATTCTGAAGAGATAATAAGATAATGCTGCTTTTAGGACAGATTTTTTTCCGATGAAAATGCATATTTTAAAGATTTATTCATAAAAAATAAGTAATTGTAAAAGCCAATAAAACATAAACTCTACCTTTCTTTAGGGGCATGTTAAGAAGAAAGGTTGAAGATTGTTGAATATAATGTAAAACCTTAGGTTTTACCCTCATTGAAATAGGCTAATTTAAAATATACATAGAATTAAAAATAATAAAGTTCCCCTAACCATAAAGACCAATAGTTTTGTTAAAATAATTAGAATCCTTTGAAGTTGATGACACATACTTGGTATATTAAGCTCATTTTTCAGTTAAAGAAAATAACTAAAATACCATTATAGTCATTGTAAAAACTGAAACATGTTTCCCTAACTATATTAACTTGCTGTCTTGAAGATAGATTACTTCCCTAATGGTATATATTTGGGTAAAATAAACTTTGGCAAACAGCATAACTGATCTATCTTACAACTAGTTGCCAAAAAAACAACAAAATAAATCACTTCTCTAAAATACTTGGGCAATCTCCATCTATTTGTAGCTTTGTCTTTTCACCCCACCTCTGGTGCCTCACAGTTAAAGTCACATTCCCCCTCCCATCATTTCCATCACCAGTCCCATCTAAAGAGAAGAAGACTCAGATCCACAGGTGGAAAACAGACTCCCGGGTTAAAAGACAGTCACATGTGACCCCCACTAAGTCCTTGTCCCTGGCTCCCCTGAAGAAGGAAAAATGCTTTATGCTGGTATTATTGAAAGCAGCAGAGTAAGTCCTCCATTTAAAACAGAACTGATAAACTTGTGGTTGGTAACGTGTTTTGGTATGGCCCTCAAATTTTGTTTAAAAATGAGATCAAAGTCATAGAACATCAAATTCACTGTTGGAGTCATCATTTTAAAGTACACAATGCAGTCACTTTTATTAGATTTGCAATGTTGTGTAACCATTACCACTATCTAAATTCCAGAACATTTTCAACATGCCAAAAATGGGCCCATCATGATGTTTTAATTTTTTGTTATTGGTAAAAATAAAACAAAACAAAAAGCATAAAAATTGATATTTTACCTTCTTGAGAAAAATATGACCTTCTGGTAATACTAGTTAGTGGGGCAGGTACAGGCCCTCTCCCTTCACCATCAGCCTCCTGCCTCCTGGAGCCAGGAAGTTACCCCAGGCAAAGGAATATTAGCCATCTCTAAGTGATCAGAGATGTGAACATTCTGAATCTTGTTTGGGAGAGCCTAGGGTCTGACTCCAACAGTGACCCCCCAGGGGCCAACAGCCTTCCCTTCTAGGTGGCAATCAAGCTGAGAGGCTTGCTAGATCTCGCTTTCTAACAAAGGCTTCCAGCAACTTCTTTACTCACCTTTTCCTCAAAATGCCTTGCATTTTTCTACCCCAGGATCTTTGCTGAAATTTCTCTTCAGCCAAAATGCCATCCCATACCTACCTGAGCAACGTCCTACAATCCTATCCTTCAAGTACTACCATCATGACTTGCCTTTGCTTTCTACTTACTACCTACATTTTATTTCCCTATGGCTACTTAACATAAGATTAAAAATAATTTTATTTAAAAACAGAACCATATATACTATGTGAATGGAAACTGGTACTGATTTCCTAGACAGGTTCTAATCATAAAAATCATTTTTAAAAGTGTTGAAATCTGAAAAATTAATTCAATCAGAAAAATACTCTGTTACTCCTTCTAGCCAGAAACGATGGTCTGCCAAAGGCTAGCAGCCCCACATATACCTGTGTGATATAAAAGGAAGGAGGTGAGTCATTGTGAATAAGGCAGCAGAGGTCATACAGGCCCAAGCACAGCCATTCTTGGAGAATGATGAGAAGAAATCCCAGGGAACAGAGAGGATCTCATCTTCTTATGATGTAATGGAAGATGATTTAACACTATGTCTGGAGCCTCCAAAAATCATTTACTGCGCCACCATCAATGGTACGCGCACCATACTTTGGGGAACCGCAAACTCCCCCCTTCCAGAACTTCCTGCCCATCCCATCCATCTCAACAGTTGCACCTCAAACAGCTCAATCACAGAGAGCCCCCTACCTGAACCTCACTAACATAGTGTCACATCCTGGCATGTAATTTCTTGTGTGTGTGTCTGATATCCTCTCTAGACTGAAAGCTCCTCTATGACAGAGACCGGGCTTCATAGTGCAAATCCTCCTCTGAGGGAAGGCTACAGGTATCTATGAACACCTGCTCAGAATCCTGGGGTAGCTTGTCTTGACATCCCTGGAGAAGAAAGTTTTGAAGTAACCCTTTTCTTTTTAATTTTTTTGCAGTAACACTGGTTGACAACATTATATTGGCTTCAGTTGTACAGGACTGTATTTGAATCTGTGTATGTGACACTATGACCACCACCAAAAGTCTACTTTCTATCCACCACCAAAGAATTCACCCTCATTTCTAAGCGAACTGAAACCCATCTCAGCGGATAAAGTACCCAGTAGGATGAAGACACAGGAAGAAACATCAACATGTATGTGCATTCTCAGATGTGGAGTTACTATAAAGCATTGAGTACAGTGACTACTGAGAAATCATTCTTGGTGTGCTAAGAGTACTCCTATTTCGGAAAGGGAGGTAAGTATGTCGAGCAGGTTGGGAAATGGGGGTAAAGGGTGTAGGTTTTGTTTCTGAGGTAAACACAGGGCTAAGCACCTTCTATGACAATGCCATGAGTCACACATGCCAAGGAATATAAATTCACACTTCCAGGTTCAACTTGGTAAAGAGACAGAAATCTATTAGCGAATTTTTTTTCCCACTAATCTAACATTTTAAAAAGTGTTGGAGACAATTCATAATGGTGAATTTTAGAGTTATCTAGATAATTTCCTAAAAAAAACTAGAGGCCTTAGAAGATCTAAGCCCATCGTGTCTTGCTGCTAATTGAATGAGGCTAGGAATATCATTTTAGTGAGTCAAATGATAAACATGGTTTACTTCATATCTTTGTTCTTGGAAAATATCTAGTGGTCATTTGACAGTAAGCTGATAAATAAAAGAACCCCCAATTAAAACAGTATGTCCATGAAGAAAAATAACCTACTTCACTGAAATGTTCTTCTTCACATGATTTCTAATACTCTCACTGCTGCAAACGACAAGCTATCTTAGGAAAAATCACCAAAATTATCTCTAAATTCTGAAAACATGTATGTTATAGAGAGTACGGGCTTAGGAAAGAGATGAATCATGTCTTTAGAATGTATGATTTGAGTCTGTTTCTAAATCTGAAAATTAAATCCACCCTTAACCAAACATTTTCCCCCTTGAACTAATCGCCTGTTAATTTTCCATTTATGCCATTCATTTACTCCTGCTTTGAAAAGGATGATGAGGGGAGTTCATGGATTTAACAAAAAGAAGGTTCTTTTTCTTATGTTTTCAATAACTTTCACTATGCCATTTGTTGGTCTTGGAATGAAGGAAACAGATGCTCCTGTTAAACATGAAATGTTGTCTCGTACAGTATTTTTAAGCTGTCAGCTGTACAGTTAGTCTTTATATAGGCAAAGAACAAGTGCTCTCTGTACCTTTATTTCCCTGAAACACACAAATACACAAATGCAAGAACTCCACCCACATTCCAATGCAGGGCACATTCTATAGCAAATACCCAAAATGAATTCTGTCATATTTCCCCAGTAGGCAAGTCAAAGTAGTTTTTCAAAACCTTAGGTGATGGGCATGATGTGACATATACATTATCGAGGTATGAAGATGTACTCCCAAAACTCATCGGTACTATAAATCAATGGTACCTCATTTAAAACAAATCTTTTTTCACTACATTCCACAGAATAAAATAAAGCCATATACTACACTGTCAACACCAACATTTAGAAAGCATGTTTAAATGAATATTTAGAGATTCTAGCTAACATCAAAAGAAATTTAGCAAAAGTCTACCACCAATGAGCATTGGTCTTTCATTAAATTGGTATCATCACGAAATAGCACAACCTTAGATACAGGCAATGGACGAACAAAAAAGGGAAGCTATAGAATTCTTGTATTAATTTCAGGTTAAAAATATCCCGGTTCTCTAAGTTTTGATGACATCTAATGAAGTTTCAAGAGGTCAGGGGCTGGGTCATCTTTTCTTGAGCTGACTTACGGTTTATTGCATTTTGATAGGGTAAAGAATGTGAAACATTTTAATATATAATTTTTAAAATGTCTAGGGGTAGCTGAGAAGACGCCTGGAACTCTGGCTGGAGGCTGGTGTTGGGTAATGGACGTCTGAGGAACAGCTATGCCTTTGTCTCTAGACTCAGTGCAAAAGGGCCAGCTTTTTAGGCCCTTCTGGTCTTAGAGGCAAGATTTTCTTTTCAGGCACAATTCAGATCATTTTGCCCAGTAGTTTGCCTTTATCACCCATTATTTGATAGAACCTGGGACCTGTATGTACATGGTTAAGGAGGGTTACAGCCTTTAATTTGCCATCAAGTCTGGAAAAGTCTACTTCTCATCTTCTAAGTTAATAAATGAAAAAGTGGCGCTTCCATTGTTCAAACATTAATGAGGTTGAAAGGCCTTTTACTACCCCCCAAAGAGTTGAACATCTGAATTCTATGACCATTTCTCTGTCCCCCAAACAAGTAACAGCTTTCTCTTCTCTAATCTCTCTCTCCAAACTTGCTTTTTTATTATAAATTAGGCTCAACTAGGCTCTGGCCTGCTCTGTGTTCTAATGACTGGAACCCAGGAAGAAGTCCATAAATGGATGATTCCAATGAACTAAAACAAAGAGATGCTTTTGTGACAAAACAAACAGAAAACCTTTTTTAAAAAATGAATGCATTTCAAACACAAGGGTTGCCTAAGACTTTCCCTTTTCCATGGCTGTCAGAAGACACGCTAGAGGTGGTTTGATAAGAAAGCCCACAACATGGCGGGTGCTATTGTCCTTGGTTCTGCCTGGTCTTGAAATCAGAGGAGACCCTGAGAAGGAGCAGGGAGGAACCAGCACTCATAGTCACAGGCATGTTGGTCCAAAGGTTAGCAGCAAATCCCTGTTCTTCATAAATGTATGTTTTATTTCTATTTGACAAATGAAGCTTAGTTGTCCCAAAGAATCACAATTGACTTTATCTTAATTCAAATTTAAGATAATATTTGCATGCATTTTGTATTTTAAATCACCATTCCTTGCCATATTTTCTCATTTGAAAAACAAATAGGAATTCAGAGATGAACACTTGCATAGAGTTAAGGATTCAGAAAAACACTTTTGTTAATGGAGACACACTCATCTAATAAATGTGTCTAATTTAGCATTCCTACTCAATGTGGTTAAATCTTCTTAAATGTCTAAGACAAAAAAAATGCTGCTTAGAATTAGAAAGAAGAGGGAGAACTTTTTTTTTTTAATTAAGGGAGGGAAATTGTATTATCTAGGGACACAGCATGAAAAAATATGATGTGATCTTTAAAACACCGAAAAAAAAAAGGAGGCAATAAGATGCCCCAAAAACCTTTTGGTGTCTGTCAAAACAGTGCGATTTTTCCGGAGATACTAAGCGACTGACAAAAGAAATCTAAGAACCACTTGATTGACTGGAAGTAACTTTCGTGAAAAATGCTGCTTCAAGCAAGCCTTACATTCAAGAAGACAGTCACACAGTACATGCGATGTCCGGGCTCTCTCTCCATACACTCAGTTAAAGCTGCTACACGGGCTGTGAAAATGATTTCCCCAGTAGCTACCCCAGGAGGGTGATAATTTAACAGGAGCTAAAAATAAAAGAGGTAACGAGGAGAGAATACTGACTCTGATTCTAGAGATTCCTCAAATATTCTCTACTGCATTAGAAGAAAAACAAAATCAAAAAAACTAAAACCCACCAACACCATCAAGTAAGTTTCAAATCCGTGTAATAGAAAATGTCAGGTAAAATAATGGTCTGGAAAAAATGAAAAAGCAAAGTGGCCAGCTTTGAGTTTGACACTTCTCAGGCACGCTGAAATGAGTGACAAAGAACTCGTCTGTCCAGAAATCCCCCACTTTATTTTTAAGCTTGGAAAATCATTAGTCATATCTATACTGAACACTTCCTGTCAAGGCCACGGTGATGGCGGCCCTCTGCCAACTTTAGTAGCTGCCTACACTTAGTCAATTGAGTCATTCATGGAATAAAAACCAGCATCAAACAGTAAAAAAGGAAATCTGGCTAAATGAAGCTTTGAAAAATACACAATAAAAACAGGTTTGAAATTTCACAGACTGTGAATAGATGGTGTCTTAACAAAAAAAAAAAGAAAAGAAAAAGAAAACAGACACTATTCCTCTAAGAGACCATTTACTAATCGTTTCTGTGATATGCACCCCAATCCGATCAGACAGTGCACCTACTTCCCACCTCTGAGAGTTCCACATCTTCATTTATAAAGTGGCCCGTGGACTAGAGGATGTTTCTGGGAACTAAGCAACCACAACAAAATCAATGAATTCCTTTTTTTTTTGTACTGTGGTCCAATTATATTTTAAAGGGAGGGCCACCTGAGAATTTTAAAGAAGCACGAATGGCAGAAGACTGAAATGTAGATCAAGAATGTAAACTTGATCATAGAATGTGACCTAAAGAACCGTCCTCAAGTGGTCTCTAGTGGCCTAGTAGTTTAGTCTGCCAGGCATAGTCCACATACAGCCCAAAGTCCCTGGTTCAAAACCTAGAGCCTAGGGAACAATGAAGATGAACAACTAAATAAAATAAATGCTTCTTCCTCCTCTCTCTTCCTGCCTGCCAACTTGCCTTCATTCCTGCCTGCAACTTTCCTTAAAAAAAAAGGAAGAACGGAAAAAAAAAAAAGGGCACAGCCTGGTAGAGCAGGAGGTCAGCTGCCTCTGAAGAAGAGGAGTCTACATTCATACCAGGGACCCGAATTTGCATTCTGGGTCCCAGAAGAACAAACAATGTGAACAACTCAATAAAATAAATAAAAGCTTCTTCCTCCTCTTCCCATCTGCCTGCTTGCCTTCATGCCTGCCTGCATCTTTCCTTTAAAAAGAAGTCTCTTTGGGAAAGAGGAAAACAATTAAGGATGGCAAGAAGGACCCTTTTCCAGCAAGCCTGAGGGCTGAGCCCGGCTTCAGCTAGACTGTCTCTCCTGGCAGCAATTACCATTTACCTGATTAACCCTTACACATGTTCAAACAAGCTGCTGAAAGTTCTGCCACTGAGAACATCGGGGGCGTCTCCCCTCCCTGGCCCTAACCACAAGCATGCCAGGATAGGTGGCCAGGACAGGAATGTCAAGTAATTGCTCCAGTATTTGTAGGGTTATCATCTTAATCACCAAGTCAGAGCTGTGACTGACTGAGCCAAATAATGTAAACCAGTTCTGCCCATAAAAGCCCATGGTCTGAAGTTCCTCAGTGAGCCTGCTTCCTATCAGTCGTGTTAATAGTGAGTAGAGCCCCCTGAATTAGGGAGTACCTCACTGGGTGATGGCTGGCTACTCCTCCAAGAGCCACTCACCCACAGTTCCACTGGCCTTCCAGAAAATGGATGGCGCGAGCAGACTGCTTTGAAATGACTCCCACAGGTTGGCATTACTTCTTCTCTAATGCATCATCTACGATTTGCAAGCCTGTGGAGGAAAACATTTTTATAACCCAGTAAGAAAGTCACTAGAAATCCAAGCCAACACAACACAGTCCCTACTTCTGACTGGCCTCATGCTGGAGCAGTGGCATTCTTCAATGTCACGTCCTTGTTTATGGATCCGGCATTAACCCTGCCTGGAAGAACTGAGGTTATTCTATGTCCTCCCCACGCCGCTATTTCTTTGACTCCAAGTCTGTATGGGACAGGGGAGACCTGCACCCCATCAAGCCCCTATCGACTGCAAAATATACAAACTGCCCAAATTTCTTACCATGGTTTTCCTAGTCAGGTTCGCTCATCTCTCAAGTTTTGCACAAGTGACTTTTTTTCTTCTTTCATTTGAGTTATTTCATTCCTCCCCCTTCCCATCTCTCCACGTCACCGTCCCCCAGAGACTCTCCATCAGGCCTGTGTGCCCTCCATCTCTCCCATTCACTATTTCTTCCTTGCTGTTGTCCTGAAACCTTGACTCCTGCCAAGTGGCCGCTCCCTTAATTTCTTAGCTATTTTCATTTCCAGAAGTTGCCTTCTCTTTCCATAGGTGCTACTTGCCCCTGAGTTCTACGGCCTTGAAAACTCTCTGGAGAGGCCCTTTTCTGAATCCTCTCCCTCCTCTAAAGAACTTGAGGTCAAAGTGAAGACCTGTGATATTGGAGAGAGATGTATTTTGCTTCTAGCCCATTCACAACTGACTTCATTCTCATTTTCGAAGGGAAAGATGGTTTTATAAGCACTTTCCAACACGAAGAACATCAGTGCATTCATATTTTACTTCGATCAAACAACTTTATGGAAAGAGAGAAATTTCATGGGACAAGTCCACCCCTCCCCGGTTTTTACAGAATGTGGAATAAGGACTTTTTATCAGGTGAATATCACAGGCAGGCCACAGAGAGGTTGTCTTTGGGCGTGATCTCTTTATTTATCTAGCACTTCTGAGTGCAGCTGTCCAATCACTGACACAAACATTAGCTCATCAGCTCTCACAAGGGACCAGTCATCTAGCATAGCTCCACTGGTGTGAAAACGGCTTACCGCCTGAGGAGAAATGAAGCATTTTTCAGCATGGCTCAGCTCATTGGTGTGGCCCCAATCCTATTCAATAGGCATACGACTGAAGTCCTAAGAGTTCCAGATGAATGCCAGGTCTAGCAAACCTCTGGCAGAAGCATCAGCAGTTTTCTAGATCACAAGCTCCTGTCCCCAGGAGAAAAACCCTGGGGTAAAGGAAGTAAAAACAAAAGGGAGGAAGAGAAAAACCTGGATTCTCAGACTGGCCACAGCTTTTTCCCAGTATAAAGAGCTGGATTAACTTTCCTACCCATATTCTCTTGTCCCCCCACAAGCGCCAGGGCTGTTTTCAGGCAATGCCACAGGGAGAGGTTGGGGATGGAGATCAGGAAAGGACCCGCAGGTCTATGAGGACTTGAAGGGGAGCGAGAGTGGAGATGATGGGCACCTCCCTTCTCAGGAGACTGGGCCCTGCTCACAGCAGAGTGACCATTCCTGGGTCCCGCATGTCTTATCCCATTTCCATTATATACTGGCTGACTGACTATTCGGTGTGTGCTCTCATCCCTCAGCAAGTAAACTCTTCAAACTTAGCTTTGGCTGAAGTCCTAAGACAGCAGCACAGCAGTCTACTAGAGAGCACCTCAGACATGGCTGATCACTACCTCCACGCAGCCCGCATGCTCCTGCTTCCAGAGCCCTTTCTCTCTGTTTTCCTCCTCCCTCCTGAGCTACTTCATCTGTTTCCTCTACTTGTTGCAACTACCTTTTTCCCTTGTAAAAGTGGGTATTCTCAGAGGGTACATCCATAGCCCAGACCTCTCCTCTCTCCTCAGCCTTCCTCTCAGAGGTCACAGAAGGGGAACCAACTCTCCTCTTATGACTGGACAGCCACACACTTCCCTGCCCTGGTGTCTTTTACCCACCTCGATCTTGTCTTCCAGACCAACCTACGGCTCTGGCCAGTTTGGTATTCCTACGACACTGTGCATCTCTTCTCTTTCCAATGAAAATCCTGGGATTCCGTACAACGGCTGTTTTCCTCCCGGAAGGCATGCTTTGTTTAACATCACTGCCTGCATCTCCCAGGAGAAAAATGAAGTTCAGAGATGAATCAGCGGCTGAAGGCTGCACTGACAAACACGGGTGCAGTCAGGAGCACAGCTCGTCCCCTGACTCCCAGTGCCTTTTTCTTCCACCCCCGTGACCCTCTGGGCAGCCTGGCTTCTAGGCTATTCACAGGTGCCACTGCACATCTCCACCAGTGGTCTCCATGAACCCTCCACTCCCAATGCGGTCAACATCCTCACTGATGTCAGCAGACACGTGCAGGTCCCCTGTCTGTCACACATTCTCCTCTCTGTTCTCCACCGCCGAAGGGGCCTAGCTGATGTTTCAGCTAACTCCTCTGTGACATCACGGCTCTCTATGACAACTTCCGACGAAGAGTTCCTCCTCAGACCTCACAGGGTGTACTGCCTTCTTCTCAGAGCTGCACTCATCCCGAGGTCCCCATCGTGCATTCCCTAAGAATACACACCTGCTATGGGCGACGCCCTACACTGGAAGCTCTTTGAAGGCGGTACTGACTCCACCAAAATTTGTTGCTATGAGTATCTGGGGCCCAGGGCAGATGGCAATGATTGAGGAGAAAGGCTGCATCCTGGAATCAGGGGACTGCTGGGCTCTCCGTGGCAGGCAGAACAGCCTGTGCTTCTAGGGACACCTCTGAGGTACCCAGCTCTGCAGTCTCATTGAGTGGGCCCCATGACAACATATACCTGGGCCAGGTGAGTTGGCAGCAAGCACAGAGGGCTTGTGAAACTTCTCTTCTTGACAGTCAAGCCTGACTTGGGCAAATGCATCATATGGTTTCTAGAATCCAAAGCTGAATGGTTACTTAAGTCATTCTGCTTAGTACTTTCTTTGCTTCACCATATCCTTGGAAAAAACTTTGCTCCTGGTGATATGTAGGATTCAGCCATGGTTACCCTAGTGATTCAGTCTGCCAGAAGTACTGTAGTCCACATACATGCTAAGGTTCCCGGTTCAAGACCTAAGGTCCCGGGAGACACTAAGATGAACAACTACATGGAAGAAATAAAGTGCTTCTCCTCCTCTCTCTTCCTGCCTGCCTGCCTACTCACCTTCATTCCCACCTACAACATCCCTTTAAAAAAAAAAAAGACTGAATCTTGTCACCACAAAGCTGGAAAGTGTAAGCCTAAGTAAATCCAGATGATATTATATACACGAATGCAAACTGCCATGCATTTTAAAACCACAAATACCATAAGGTATCAGCGCAAGAGGCTCTGCAGGCCTACAGATGCCAGAGAGGTACCTCCTCAGCCTGCCCGTTCGGCCGTTGGGATACACTACAGCTTGAGGTCTAACTCTTCCTCAAGGCTCTGGAGCCCTCAGAACAAGATTTCAGCCAAAGCTACTTCAGATTGCTTGATCGGCCTGGCGGGAACAGGGGTCTGCAGCCCTACAGCCGCTTCCTGGAAAAGAACGCCCTCCGCCTCCCACAATGTGCCAGGCAGGGTGCTCCCAGGAAATTAGCCCGTGGGGGCCCATCTGCTCCTGCACCAGCACGTCCGTGTCTGAAGGCTGACTGCCGTCCCACCCACACACACGCACAACTTCTCCCAGAGAAAAGGTGCCCTGTCCAACCAATACCCTCCTCCCAAGCTAACTTTCCTGAACGACACTCTCAAAGGAATGAAAACATGTGAGATCACCATTTCATCACCTCTCACTGGATCTGCCACTTTCAAAACCAGGGGTCTAATCACAGGATCTCTTTGCAGAGCTAAAGTTTATCTCACTAGCCTCCTCATCGACTCTCCTGAGGGACACAGATGAGGAGATGAAAGAGGAATCAGAGGTTTAACAATTCCACTTATGTTTTGGAAATGCCTAACAAAGGCGGTGAATGACATCTACACAAAGACATCCAGTCTGTCCTGTTCAAGATGTCACACAAAAACCTGGCACTACGGAGGGGAGCAAGGACCTGGCAGCTGGCCCTGTGAGCCAGGTTCCTCATCTATAAAGTGAAGGTGTTAGACCAAAAACCTCAAGTTGCTTTCAACTCTAAATCATGGCATATCAACTGAGATTTGGAGGGAGACTCATTTTAACTGCAAAAGGCTACTCCCTGCAATCTTCCTTAAATATGACCAAAACACATCATGATGTGACTTTTTTTTTTTAATCCCACTTACACTCCATTTAGGTACAATCCACTAGCTGAAGAAAAATATGCAACTGTGCTCAGTTCATTGCTTTTCAAGTGGCTCACATCCTTCTCCTAGAGGGAAATGTTGACAAATAAACTGTCTGCAGCAAATCCAGGAGCTGCGTTATTCTGAAATGAACTCATTGCATCCTGGGACTTTCTGGTCCGACTGCATTCTCCTTTACCTGTTCACTTATGGGCTGCTTCCTGCTTTACTATTAGCCAGGAGCAAGGAGGCTAATGTGTGGACTTTTAAAAAGAATGTTATTTTATTTTTGCCTCCCAGTTGTGTGTCCTGAATCTGGGTCCACAGCTTTCACAGTCTGCATTTGTCGCCTGAGCCACAGAAGGAGGCCTTAAGAGGGGGAATCTAATCATGCACATTATCCCAACTGTGTGATGGCGTCATAATTCAGGGACAAGGAAGGTGTGGTGCATATTCAGTCTCATGAGAAATTCAGAAGTGAGGAGAAAGGACCTCAATAAGTTGAAGTTCACAGAGCTGGGCTCAGCAGGCAAGGCCAGGTTCTGCACGAAATCTGCTTCAGGCACCCTGTGTGGTACAGGCCTCCAAGTGGAGTTTCCACCTTTGGTCCCCATCAGCACACCATACCAGGACAAATGACAGCCTGAGAGGACTCTCATCACAGCCAAGTCTGAACTTTGGAGCACATGCCCTGTCTGTGCTCTCCATGATAGAGAACATCAGGTCAGCCACACTGGGCGTCCTGCATTTCATCAGCTCTGCTGCTCTCCTTTCTCGTCATTGCCTCTGCAAAGCGGGCACTGGGCAAGGGACGGAAAAGGGGAGACATCTGTTGCGTGACTCTTAGCAATGATGTTATCCTATCCGCTGAACACCACATGAAGTCAAAACAGAGAGGACACACATGTTAGAGGATCACTGGGTTTTGATTATATAGAAGAAAATAACCAGACATCACCAAGGAACAGGCATTTGTAGCATTCTTTCTGGTGGAAGTTTCTACTCTTCGTCTCCCCAAAGAGTTCTAAAGATGAGGTGCTGCTGAGCAGAAGGTTCTGGAAGGTTCTCAGTGAGCTTGGGTGGAGGTCTTCACGTACCTCTGTCCTGGCACTTGCCTGACTCACCACTTCACTGGCTAGTTGATCAAAAGGGGCTTCCTGAAACCCCCTGCCCAAGGAAATGGGACCTAGGTATGGCAGCCTACAGGGAGCTGGACTCAAAGCTCCAAGAAACCACTGCGGAAGCACCAAGGAACAGGTTAGGGCCTGTGAAATGAAAGGCTATTTAAGCCAAGGGAGGCTCCAACTGAGAGCACAAACGCTGGTGCACCCCAAGTTAATATGCTCAGGAGATGGGGTGAGTTAACCCAGAGAAACGCAATGGTGCTGAGGGTCACTCACTCAAACCAGGCAGATTTTAAGGAAACTTGAAAATCTCTGGTTGCTACCAAGTGGCCCAGTTCTGATAACATAACACACATGTACAGAATCTTGTTTTACTTCCTAACCAGCATGGTCCATACTCTGTCCTAGGAAGAGAGGACCCTCCTAGTCCCTCCAGTACTCACGGCGCTGCAGTGGCTCCCCACACCCTCATTCTACCTGCTGGGTTCCTTCCTAGGTCTCCTGCTTCAGGGGGGCAGGATGCATTTGAAACTCCCTGCCTGGCCCCTGGGTGATGGAGAAAAGCCCAGTCTGGGCTCTGCGCTTTCTCCTCCAAGACACTTCTCTCCACTCTTGACTTCTCAAACCAGGGGACATGAGGACCAGGGCAACAGAGGATGGGGAGAGCAGTTCTGGAAATTCCTGGAGGTATGGCATCGGGGTTGAAGACACAGGCATCTATTCAAATCTGGATTCCACCCTTTCTAGGTTTATGATTGTAGGCATGGATTTTCATCTTTGAATCTCAGCTTTCTTAATAGTTACTTGGAATTAACACAAAGGGCCATGAGACAAATATTAAGTGAGACACTAAAGCTAATCAGATGTTTAGTACCTTATTTAGTACAAGGAAGTGCTTGATGCATTTTAGTTTCAACAGTGTTTCTTCCATCCTAAGGAAATCTGAGATGCTGGCAAGTCACTTTGGGCCTGATCCCAGTGATCAAAGACACATGCTTGTTTTGCCACTGCATTTATGAGTACTTTCGTGGAGATTTTAAGAAACCCTAAATAGGTTTGTCCTCTTGGTTTGGATAGTACTAGTTCTATAAAATGAGGCTAAACTTTTAAGCAGTGATGTAAAAGGTTTTGCTGTATCAGGTAACATCATTTTAAACCAATTAATGACTTTGATACACTTTTTAGGTCTTTCTGTATGAGAGGCCCTAGTTCTAGCACCAGGGGTTCAGAAAAAAAAGCATTCGCAAATCTTGCTGTCAAAAAGTACATGATGAAAGGGAGACAAATGAAAAGCAAATGAATAATAAAATAAACGGAGAAACACAGGACAACTGAGGGTACTCTGGGAATGCCCTGGGGATGCATCTACCCTTGATCAGTGGGGCACGTCCTTCTGGATTTTTGAAGGTTAAGGATAATCAAATATGCAGCCATGTCTGGAGTCCCAGCCTTGACAGAAATGAAACTACAAAGGTGGTGGAGGCTCTGGGGAGTCCCTAACCAGTGGATTCTTAGGCACGTCCTAAGCTGCATTTACTGGTACATTATCAGAGGACATTTCTCTTAGTAGAGAGGTGAACTACCAAATATACTAACAATAAATTCTTCTGCTTAAGATAGCAGGCATCTATTTCCATTGTCTTGGGGGAGGAGTACTAATTACATTAATTTCCATTTCAGGCAAAAGCAAATGTCTTCTTGAGGTCATTATTTCACCCCTCCCACCCCCCACTCCCCCGCCCCGATTTCAGGTTTCAAACCTGGGTCCACAGCTATCATAGTCTGTTCCTTAACTGCCTGAGCCTCAGGAGAGGACCCTGTGAGTTTCTTCTTAACCCCCAAACACACATTTATAATAACAGGCATTGCAGATGTTTGGAAGAACAAATGACATTTGCAGTCATCAGGCCATTTTTAGCAGCACATGTTTTTTTCGGAGGTGGGAGTGGGGGAAAGCAAAAGGGAGTACTGCAGAAAGCACTGAAGCTATCTAGTTTTTCAGCCACTTCTCCCCCCAGAGCTTCTATAAAGATAGACTCTTGCTATACGAAGAAAGGTGCTATGGGTAGGAGGTAGGGAGTGGGAGTAGCGAGGGCTGTTCTGCCCCCCCCAGATCACAAAGACATAAACAACTTGCTTCATATCTCTGATAGAGCACCCATTTATTTCCAAAGTGAGCATCTAGTATTGTGTAGTGTATTTATGGTGAGTCTTTTAAAACATATTGTGTGATAACCTGAAGTCAAAAACCCTAAAGACAAAGGCAGTTGTTATACTAATCAAGGTACAAATGCTGGGGGCTGGAAGCAAGACAGGGACAGGGGAGACACAGTCAACAGCTAATGAGAGGGATGGAGTCCCAGGTAGGAGTTGAAGATAACAGAGAGGGTAGGGTCAAGGACTATGATCAGCTATGCAGATGGGAAGCCCACAACAGGGCAATAACAGTCAGTGAAAATACAAAAGGAGGGTCAAAACTGTGCAGAGGAGGAAATGGGGGGCACATGTTAGACCTGTGGCATTTGAGGCACCTATATGACATTTACGGCATGGTGTCTCCCAGGCAGCTATCTGTCCAGGTGATTCTTAGAAGAGCCCAGGCCTGAAGTCTAGAAGATGAGAAAGAAAACACTAGAAAGAAAAACAGGAAATCAGGAGAACTAGTGTCATGGGAATCTGGGAGGATGTTCAGATGGCAGAGACACCACTCTGTTGGTGCCAACTGCTGCAAAAATAAGGTCAAGTAAGATCAGGACAAGAACGTAAATGCAGAGTCACTGGTGACTTAACACCTGGGAAATCACAGGTGATTTGGGTGATCTCAGTGGAGTGACAGAGAAAGAGGCAGAGATTCAGTTATGTGAGGGATGACAGAGACTGAGAAAGCAGAAATCATGCAAAAAAAAATGGAAAGAAAACAGAAATGCCTTCAATTAGACGAAATGTGAATGGCTACTTGAAAAGAATGGAGAGCATGCATTCCCTCTACAAGTGCTGAACGCGTCCCTCTTACTGTGTAAATCCGAGAGCATGGTGGGAGAGAGACAGACAGGGGCCTTGCCTGCAACAACTTGGGATCTGAAGAAATGCAAAACAGCATGGTGGTGCCAGTGGAGAAGAGAACACATGTTTTGAGAGAGGGAGATAAGGATTCTAGACTGGAGGTTCAGAAAAGTGTCTCCAATGAGTGGCCCAGGAAGAGGGGGTCAGGTGGAGAGAAGGATATTTTAGGGCAGAAAGATCAACAAATGTCAACAATGTGACATGGGGGTGGGGGGTGACTAAAAGTAGAAGGGAGGGAGTCAGGAGCAAGGGAAGCCCGCTGGTGTGGTGAGGCCCCAAGGTGGAAGGGTGGCCTTCTGCAGGAAGAGACACCCACACTGCAGATACCGGGAGGGAGGTGTGGGCGAACTGAATCTGTTGGTCTGGGAGCTGTCTAATGGCTACTGTTTTCTTAGTGAAATAGCAGGCCTGGTGAGGCATGAGGGAACTGGGCCAGGTGATGTCAGGAAATGCCATGATAGGTAAGGGAGGAGGAGTTGAGCTCACACACAGTTAACCCTTAGTCTTTTCCAAGGCCTCACAAAGCCACCATTCCTTAACAATGGCTTTCTGGAAGCAAAGCTACAAATAATCAGGACAAAGGAGCCCTGCATCCCTTTAAGATTAGCAAGAGGAAGGTCCTCAGAGATCTCGACGGCCATTCATTTTTACTACTTCATAATGAAGTAATTTACTCAACAGGAAGTAACTAAATGCCAAAATGTGGCCATCAACCTATCTCCTCAGGAAGCGCCTCCCCTGGAAACTGCTGGTAGCCTCCTTTCAAGGATCTTCCCCTTTTTAATATAGTCTTTATCTTCCTTCCCCTCCCTCATTTTCCTATTCATTACATGCTTAGACATGGTAAACTCATTCAGCCATTGATCAACTGAGGCCTAGATTACTTATTTTCTGCTTAATGTTCAATACAATTACCTACTCATTCAGAAGCAGGCAGAATGAAAATCAATTCTTCGGGAGGTGGCTTTTGGCTGAGGATGGACTCAGCACTCCTGGCACAGAGTCAAGCGCGTTGTGAGTTATGAGAGCTTAACAATATCCCCAGTCACGTCTTCTACATCCACTCACATACCCAAATATGTTGGTCTCCAAGGACTTCTGAGTCTGACTTGATTTTTTTTTTTTTTTCCAGATTCAACCCCAAACAAAGTATACTAGTCTCTCACTGCGGTTCAGAATAATGACTTAAAGTATCTCCCATTACAGCAAATCAAGCATGAAGCATCCGAAGGCAATTTTCTTGCAATGCAGCCATTGTGAAAAGCTGGTGGGATCTCACTAAATAGGATACATAAGTCCACCAGGAGAAAAAAAAAAGCTAAGGATTAGTAAGGATTTCACAGACATCTGAGAGGTGGTACCTGCACAGAGGGTTCTAGATCACAGAAAATAACCAGTCTTGCAAGAACTACCTGGGAAGGACAGACGGATGGAAACACATACATACACACACACACACACACACACACACACACACACACACGCACACACACACTGTCATCCTGTATTTGATCTTTCTCCCTTAAGAATGATTCAGTAGATCTAACTACCAACAATTTAAAACTCTAACACCTCATACAATTAAAAAAAAAAAAATCTTAGGAACTTTATGTAAAAAATACAGAGGCCAGATAATTAATTGCAAATCTGAGGAATATAAATGAGACTACTAAAGGTGAAGTGAGGAACAAGGAGGAGCAGGCCAGGAAGGGGTTCAGGCTGATAACTAAGTGCTGGGCAAAGAGGAAAAATAAGATGGATGTTGCCAGAGAAATGTATACTCTACCTGGGGATAACGTCTTCCCACTTTCTCCTCACTCCTTCTTCCCCAAAAGAAAGGAAAAACACACTTGGTAGAAAATACTAATTTAAATGTTACTTGAAATTCATACAAAAGCCCACCACTGGATTCTCTCAGTCTTTTTTCTATTGGTTTTGATTACTTTTGACTGACAATCGATGGCCATTATAAAGACAGAAAAGTCTTCACTGGCAAAGCTCCCGTCAGGACAGAGGCCACAGCACAAATACATGAATCCCCCGAGGGCCATATCAAGATAAAAAACAATGCTCCTGGCTGTCATTTTTCATTCACACCAGCCCCATAGAGCTATGAAGCAAGCCTCTTGTTTTACTGAGTGCTTCTCTCACGCAAGGCAACGCCAGCCCTTATTATTACCCATAATAAGGTAAACGTCAGAGAACATTTTTGCAACACAGAAGTTTACTGGGGAAGGAGACTGTATTAGGCAGAGGAGGTTAAGTTGCAAGGGCTCTCCCTAACTGATGTGCACCAGAAGGAGAAACAACTGGGGTTTCCTATTCCTTCTGTTCCTTCGATGCCAGAACTGCTGTAACTGACTTGAAATGAACTGCTTTTTCCAAGAGGCTACTTGAAAAGAAAAGGAATTTCACAATTTTCAACAGTTTCCTCTCCCATTTTTCCCAACTATCCCCACTTCCACCCCACGTACAAGAGGGCTTTTGTATATATAAAGTTTCAGGAAACAAAGCATACAAACACTCGCACACAAATAAACTCCCCGAGCTAACACCAGTGTATAATTGTGTTTGGCTTGGAACTTTTCCAGTCCTGTTACCCGTTCTCTGCTAGGAGTAAATGAAACCCTTTGCTTTGGCAAAGTTAGAAACAGACAAACTCTCCTCAGTCTCAAGCTGCACAAGGGGTCCCCACCCCAACACCCCCCACCCCCAATCTGTCATCTCCCATAAACCCGCAACAAAATGAATTCACTGCTGAAAAGTCAGAGTGGCGGGGGCAGGCGGGTAACACTACGCCCCCAAAATAAAGGGCTTTCACGTCTCCCCCCTCACTGAGATTTCCCTTTTAGCTGGAAACACCCCTCGTTTCCAATGTCTGAAACCCTTTTCCAGAGATCCTCCAGATTAGGGTTTTGCTGGGCATGCTGCTTTCGGCTGGTCCCCAGCGGGCAGCGCACAGTTGGTACTCCTGAAGTTCACCGTGGGTCGGTTCGTTTCCTGAGAAATCTACAAAGCAGCCTTTCCCGGGCTGGCTGAGCGAGGACGACTCTTCCTCGCCCCTGAACGGCTGCAGGGTAAGAAGTGTCCAGGGGCACATTCAGCTCCGAGCTCAAAAGCCGACACAGTGCCCTGGGCTCACTTTCTTTCAAATTCCCATCAGCTCCTCTACTCCGCCCTTCCTGCACATTCCTCCGCCGAACTGGAGCGGCCCGAAAGAAATCAAAGTCCTACCTTCTTTGGATTCTTCGGCTTCGGAGTGCATGGCGTCGGGGAGCGCGGCTGCTGGGGAGAGGACCGCTGACATGCACTCGCACAGCTGCAAGTTTGTTCCACAGCCAAACCCCAGCACACGACGGAAAATGAAAGGAAAGCTACTAAAATCAAAACCTCCAAGGGGCGGGAGGGCTTTTTCTGGAGCAGGGATTTTCAGGGGGAAAGTTCTGCCGAAGTGACGAATCGCGTCTCAGCTGGGCGGCGCGTGTCGCCCCGGGGCCCGCGCGCCCGCCCGTCGGGGGCGGAGGCGACCTGGCGCGGCAGGCGCGGTGGCACGCAGGTGGGGCGGAGGCCCGACCACAGCCCGGCTTGGAAAAGAGGCAGGGCCCCCGGGGTCGGCGGACGTAACTGAGACAAAGTGCGAAATAGTGAGCATTACAGGAAAAAAGTTTCATCTCAGCGCGCACCACAGTTTTCCATACATCACAAGTGCATGCGCAGTAAAAGAAATGCTTCTGAAGCGGGTTCTTTGATTTACATTTTTCTTTTTCTTTTCGCCCTTGGCCAGTGTTTGGACCCTGGGTCCTTGGGCTTTACATGGTCTGCATCTCAGCCGCCAGAGCCACAAGGCAGCTTAGCATTCAGCAAAACCCAGAAAGCACTGTTACACTTCAACGCCAAAGGGCAATCCTCAGATTTTAGGGCGCCTTTGCCTCCCCATACTACTTGCAACAAGTGGGGATAAATGCCTTAAAGATGCCACGGGGGAGCAGGTATTCATTCAGGTTTTTAATTTGCTGATAGAATAGAGGCTCAAGAGTCTTTAAAATGGATCTCAGTTCTGCCCCCTGGATTAGCCCATAGGCTCCTGCAATTGGTAAGGTTTTGTGAAGCCTTTGGAGAAGCCGGGACAAGAGTAGCCACCATTAGACATCTTACGAAATATTTTGCACTAGTTTTACTATCCGTCTAAAGCGAAGGCCCTCAAATCACATCCAAAAGTGCAATTAGTTAATTGTGAGGGAAATTATATTCTTTTTAATTAATTTATTCTCCAGCTACTTTCTTTTTCTTCATTTACCATTATCATATGGGCAAGAAACAAGAGTAGCACTATGATGCATTTTATGAAAAGAAGGTACAAAAGATATGAATTTAGAGATCTGAACTAAACTTTAATTTGACCAGTTATTACTTGTATGACCTTGAGCAAATTATTCTTCATGGTGAAATGAGGATAAAATAGTTAGATTTGTTGGGCATTCAATAAGCTACTATAAGGAAAAAAGTGATTTGAAAACGATCAAGTATCACACACATTGTTACAAAGTATTGCATTAAAAGTAAATTTTTGTAAAAGTTACTCCTAGATTTTATTTCAATGTCAGCTTTGAATAGAAAAAAAAAAAAAAGTGTTTGCTATCCATAAGCAGTGAGGACTATTATTAATATAAGGCCTAGATATTAAATCACTTCCTACTGCAGAGTGGTTTTAAGATGCCTTGGACCCTAAGCAGACTTTTATCGCAATTTCACTAAAAGAGCAGAATGATGAGAATAAGACATAGCTAGTCGGAGAAGAGACAAGTGGAGAAACATCTGGAAAATATTAGTGGTGTGGAGCCTCCTGGAAAGTGACCTCACTACCAAATGGGTAGCAGGCTGCACCCCTTCAAAAGTCACAGTTAACTGTGTGGTTCCCCTCTGCCACACATCCTGGGTCAGGAGCTGCTAAGGTGCCTTCCCCACTCAGCAGTCTCAGAGTCATGGAGGAGATATGGCCCAACTTGAGGTGGGAATGATTTTGAACCCCCCAAAAAGTCTCCCTCAACAGCCAGAACTGTCAAGACATAGCCTGTCTTGCTCGAGTCATTCTGGGAGTACGCCCCCTCCACATACACAAGCCATCTGTCCTTGCCCGCCCCCACTGCTGCTCAGATGTCCACCAGGAGTGCTGTAGGACCTCAGCAGGGCGGTGCTATGGAGTAGGTAGCTCCCCTTCATCTATAATTGGTCAAAGATGCAACATCTTTTCAAGGTGATTATGCAAATTCAAGCAACCCACATTCCAAGTGCCATCCTCCCTGCAGAACTGACTGTCACCCTCTTGTCCCCATAAGAATTCTTTATTAAATATCCTTTTGCAAATCAGGGTAGGCACGAACGACAGGAGGTGTGTAGAAATACACGTCCTTACTCCCTTGCTTGTTTTCACATCGGGTTCACAAAAAGACCTCCACCCCACTCAGGTTAGCCAAGGAGAACAAGTGCTGAATGAACAGTTCAAGTGCAGTCATGTCAGCCTTGTAATTGAATTTAGAGTCATTTTAGCTACTCAGCTGACCTTTGCACATTACCATTAGCCTCAGGTAACCTGGAGAAACTTCTTTTGGAATAAAATACAACTCTCCAGTTACCTTGGCGAAGAATATCCTGGATCTAGCTCCAGAGCAAGGAATGCTCGGCTTATTTTAAAAGGTTGTAAAGTCTTGAAGACATCTATTCTGGGAAAATTACAGTGTCCCTTGCCCCCACCCTACAAAATGGCACCAAAGGGCAGCTTCTTCTCTGGGGCATCCCTAGTCTTCTGCCATTTCCAGATATATAGTAGTACTAGGTCAGGCACTTCATTTTGATTTTGCTTAGCTTTTATTCAAAGGGTATTAGTAACTTTTTAGCCTCAGTGAGTCATATAGTGCATCATAATGACTTGCTATGTCCTGTAGGTAGAATCTGTTCACACCTCCTATGCTTAAAAAACACTTCAACATCTTAGTCTGTCAAGATGCTCAGAAGTCACACCAACCATCTATTAAAGAACACCTAACACAAAACTGTAGTTGAAATAGCAATATTTCTCATTTAATACAAATGTATTTAAATACTAAGTTGAAATTCCTATTCCATGTCTAATAAGGAAAATATTATTTCTTTGGACTCTTGGTAGTTTCACTATTATAGGTCTTTTCATATTTAGAATGCTGGGTGTTCTTTTGGCTTCATTTATACATATACATATATATATATATATATATATATATATATATGTACATTTCTTTACCCAGGTTTTGGAAGTTTTAGATATTTATTTGAATAAGTTACCTTCTCTCTCTTTACTTTTTTCTTATATCTCTGAGTTTAGAGTGGCTAATTTGAATTCTTCACACGCTTAAAAAGATATAACCTTCCATGGCTTTGAATTTTCCATTGTCATACTACCTTGAAGTCCTGGATGAAAAAGTGTTGACATCTGCTTTTTAATTTACAGTCTGGAAAGCAGCAACTTGGAATTCTTCTTTTTTACCAGTTGGTGGCACTATGGCTTTATTTAATTTCATTTCATTTCTTGACCCATGCAGGCTTCTGCAAGGTGAGCACCGTGATGTAGGGTGAAGGGGTGAAAGAAGGATTTGGGCTGGGCGGGGAGAAGAAAAGGGGGCCCAGTACTTGTCATGGACTGGGGGGCAAGCGGGACAAGCAGCTACTTCACATGAGTGACACAGAAGTTAATCCTCCTCTCTGGGATCCCAGATCTGAGTCTCAGCAGTGTGTCCACAAGGCTGTTGCTCTACATCTTGGGAGGAACAGAGTCCAGGGCATTGTGGGGAGAGCGCAGGCTAGAGCACCCTCTATTGTTCTCTTTGCTGGAAACCAACCAGTGTGCAATACCCCAACTCCTCCAGGGTGCGCTTCCTCAAAGCCAAATAATATCACCTCTGTTTTCATGTCCCCAGATCCCATGGCTGAGCCAGCAGCCCTGCTGTTTCAATGATGCCCAAGCTATATCTTTTACAACTCTCTTTCCACCCGTCTTCCATCCTACCAATGTGTGGACATCTTCAGCATCCCTTCCAGAGAGTGCAGTCTATGTTGGTCCCTGAGGTGCAGGCAATACTTCAGCTTCCACACCATGCTGGGGGATTCCCTCATAGTGTCTTTTGGTGGGCACTATTTATTTGTTTCTCTTGGAAGTGATGCAGGAAACATCTAGTTTCACCATCTTGGTCCCTTTCCTTTCTTTAATTACACATAAAATGTAGGAGGTCCCAAGGAGCTAATTTGAAAGTCTGAATAAAACATGTATAAATGGAAGACACCGCTACTAGGTATTATAAAAGAAAAAGCAGGAGTTACAAATTGTTCAGATAATTTTTTGAGACCAATTTTGCATGTATATGTGTAATCACCCACTAAAAATATTTAACCAGGAGTATTTCTTAGGAGAGAAGTAAAATCAAAGAGTGAAAGACTAAGAAAACAAGTATATCCCAGATGCATTTTTGTCTTCCTGTACGGATTCACCCCAGATGCCAGCACGTCTTCCCATTCCCTCAGAATTACCCATTCACACCATTTGTAGAGCAATTTGCCCCCAAATAATAAGATACACAGTCTTTTCGAGTGGAACATTCTCAAGGATAGATACTATGCTGGGACACAAAACAAATCTCAATAAACTTATAAGGATTGAAATCATATCAAGCATCTTTTCAAATCACAATGACATGAATTTAGAAATTAACCAAAAGAGGAAGGATGAAAAAACTGCAAAATTGTGGAGAATAAACAACATGTTACTAAACAACTAACTGGCCAATGAGGAAATCAAAGGTGAAATAAAAAAATACCTGGAATCAAATGTAAGTGAAGCTATGATGTCCGAATCTATGGAATACAGGAAAAAAAATACTAAGAAAGAAGACTACAGCAATATAGGCCTAAGGTGGGAAACAAGAACAATAACAAATAAAATACCTAAGCCTACCCTTAAAGAAACTCGATAAAGAAGAACAAAAAAAAACCAAAGGAAGAAAAATATAAGGAAGTATAAGGAAGAAAATAATAAATATTAGCACAGAAATAAATGAAATTGAGATCAAAAAGATAATTCAAAGAATTAGTGAAATCAAGAGTTGGTTCTTTGAAAAAAGTAGATTCATGAAGAGAGAAAATGAATAAATAAGATCAGATGCAACAGAGAAGTTACAACAGATACTATAGGAAAACAAAGGATCATAGAGAATATTATGAATATCTATATGGCAATAAATTGGATAATCTAGAAATAGAGAAGAAATGGACATGTTCTTAGAAACATACACTACAAGACTAATCAGGAAGAAACAGAAACACCTAGACAGATTGACCACAAGTAAATAATCAAAAGCCTCTCCAAAAAAAACAGTCTAGGATCAGAAATGGTTTCTCTGGTGAAATTCTACTGAACTTCCAAAGAAGATTTAATAGATCCTTCCAAAACTCTTGAAAAAAAGTGAAAGGGAAGAAAAACTTCCAAACGTGTTTTATAAAGCCAGTATTACCCTGATTCCAAAAACCAGACAAGGGCAGTTTAAAAAGAACACTGGCACACTCTGGTGGCACAGTGGTTAGGTCCATCACCTCTGAAGGAACAAGTCACATACCACTGGGTTTGAGTCCCAGGCCCTAGGGAAACAACCAATGAATGACTAAATAAAAATATATTAATTAAGAAAACGAATACTATAGTCCTATATCTCTGACAACTATGGATGCAAAAAGCCTTGATAAAATACTAACTGAATTCAACAATCTATTAAAAGCATCATATACAATGGCCAGGTGGGATTTGTTTCAGGGATGCAAAAATGATTCAACATGTGCAAATAAATAAATGCAGTATATCACATCAACAAAAAAGGATAAAAATTATTTGATCATTTCAACAGACAAAGAAAAAGCATTTGTTAAGATTCAACATCCTTTTATGTTAAAAACCCATAGTAAAAGCTATGTAAAAACCTACAGGCAGCATCATTCTCAATGGGGAAAAACTGAAAGCCTCTCTTCTAAGATCAGGAAGAAAGCAAGGATGTTCATTCCGACCACTATGGAAGCCCCAGTTAAAGCGAGTAGACAAGAAAAGGACATAAGTGGCATCTAATATGGAAAGGAAGAACTAAAACTATCACTATTTGCAGAGAGGAGTCATAAATACAGTTAAAATCCTAAAGATTCCAGTAAAAAAGCTATTATAAAGAATAAATACAATAAAGTGACAGGCACTTTGATATAAAATTAATATACAAAAATGGTTATATTTCTATACAAAAATAACAGACTATCAGAAAGAAACAAGGAAAATAATCCCATTTACAAGTGCATCAAAAGAATGTATTATCTTGGAGTAAATTTAAATAAGAAGGAAAAGACTTGTATGATGAAAACTACAAGGTATTTTTTAAAAAAGGAGACACAAAGAAGTGGATATTTCATGTTGATGGACTGGAACAATTAACATCATTAAAATAGCTATATTACCTAAAGCAATCTACAGATTCAGTACAATCTCTATCAAAATCATAATAATATTCTCACACTAATAGGACAAAGATCATGAAATTTATTTGGAACTTCGAACACCCTGAAAAACAAAAACAATCCTGATAAAAACAATAAAACCATGCTCCATGACTCCAAACTATTTACAAAACAACAGTAATCAAATCAGCATATTAGAATAAAAACAGACACAACCATGGAACAAAATTGAAATCCCAGAAATAAACCCAAATACATGGACAACCAATTTATAACAAAGGAGCCAAGAGCATACAATGGGGCAAGGATATTCCCTTCAATAAATGGTGTTGGGATATGAAACAGCCACACGCAAAAAAGCTAAAATGATACCACTAAATAAAATAATACATATACATTAATTCAAAATGGATTCAAGACTTGCATGTAAGACCTGAAACTATAAAATACATAGAAGATAACATAGGGAATAGATTCTTGATTTCGGCCTTAGAGATATCTTTGTGAACTTGACTTCAACAGCAAGGGAAAAGAAAGTCAAACAAATGGAACTATACGCCAAACTGAAAAGTTTCTGTACAGTCAAAGAAACTATCATCAAAGTAAAAAAGACCTCCTAGTGAATAAGAAAAGACATTTGCATACAGTATGTCTGACAAGGAGTTAATATCTCAATAAATAAAGAATCATAAAACCCAACAACAAGAAGAACAAAATGATCTGATTAAAACACTGGCAATGGATCTGAATAGACAGTTCTCCAAAGGAGGTATACAGATGGCCAACAGGCACATGAAAGTATGTTCATCACCTCTTATTAATAGGGAAATGAATATCAAAACAATGATGTATCTCCTCACACCTGTGAGACTGGCTAATATCCAAAAGACTAGAAATAGCAAGCATTGTCAAAGATGTGGAGAGAAGGGAACTCTCTTACAGAGTTGGTGGGAGTGTACCAATTTACCATTATGGAGATTCTTAAAAAAATTAAAAATAGAAATTTCATATACTTCAGTTAACTCACTTCTGGGTATTTTCCTGAAAAACACTAATTCAAAGAGGTAAGATATACTCCAATATCTATTGCAGCATGATTCATAATATCCCAGAGGTGGAAATATTCTAAGTGCCTACTGACAGATGAGTGGGTAAAGAAGATGTGATGGATATATATAAATATATATCGCCAATGGAATATTACTCAGCTCCAGAGAAGGATGAAATCCAACCATTTGCAACAACATGAATGGAACTAGTGGGAATTATAGCTAGTGAAATAAGTCAGAATTCTAAAGGCAAACACTGTGTTGTTTATGAGGTATAGAGAGAACCAAATAAATAAACAAACTAAATAAAACAAAAATACAGTGTTAGCCTGTAAGAGTGAATTATCAGAAGAGAAGGAATAGTGGTCAATTATAAGTTGAAGAATGGCATTGGACCGCTGGTGTAGTTAAAGTAGGATACACAAATGTTGATCTATAATAACATACTCCCTAAATCTATATAACGTTATGATGCAATGTTTTTTCAGTAGAATTTTTTTAAAGGAAAGATACAGGCAGGAAGAGGGAGAAGGCAGAAGTTTGTTTTATTTAGCTGTTCATCATTGGTTGTCTCCCTGGCCCTTGGTCTTGAACCAAGACCTTGGGATGCACGTGGGCTGCACCTGGTTAAAACTACCAGGCCACCAGAGTGCACGACTTCAATATAATTTTAAAAAATTAAATTAAAAAAAAATTAAATAGGTGTGCCCTGTTGAAGTAGCAGTTAAATCCCCTGCCTCTGAACCAGTGCAGTTCACATACATCCCCCCCAAAGGCCTGGGTTCGTGCTCCTGGATCAGGGGCAACAACTCAACACAAATTAAAGTGTTTCTTTCTCTTCCTGCCTACCTGTCTCTGCTCACCTTCATTCCTGCCTGCACCTTTCTGTTAAAATGATCTTTTAATTAAAAAAAATGAGTTTATAAGATTTGCTCTAGGTCATAAAATGAAGTAATATTCCTTAGACTACAGTAAATACAGCCTAGGCCTTCTGTCTCCTCTATCCAGATTTTCTCACAGTATTAAAATGCTTATGTAAAATTCAAGTCCTTCCTGCTGCAGAAGAATAACTCACAGATTGCTACGTTGGGAGAGTCCCAGAGCTGGAGCTTGGCTGTGGCTCCCGAGTAGAACACTTATATGGTTTTATGGCCGCCTCAAATTAAACTTATTCCATTCTTGATATTCGAGGTTTTAAAGAAGCTATCCATTTAATAGACTTTATTTATAGCTACACGAAACTACAATTTTTTAAATCAGAATTTTGGTTAGGCCCCTACCTAAACCTCCTCGATCTGAGATGGCCAGGAGCAGGGAAAGACTCCATCTGGGAGACATGGCTGAGTGAGGTCGACCATAAGCCCAGTGAGCCAGGTAGCGCCTCATTTGTATTAGGGTGTCTTTTTCCCCATATTCATTTGTTTTCTCTCACTTTAATCCTAAAAAAAGGGCAAGCTACTCAACTTAAAATGGGGACAGTACCACTTATTTCACAGAGCTGTAGCAACAATGGCATTACTAAGGAATATGGCAAAGCACAGAAACGTATGAAGTCCTTTGTCGTCACTTCTCTGCACGAATGAGACCAGCATCTATGTGGAGGCCCTAAATGATGGCCCTACTGATACTCCAGGTAGGCATGACAGATGAACATGTGTGGTTCCAGGACAGAAAGTGAAAACGAAAGAGCAGAACATCTTTCCTGTGTCCAGGTAAATGGGCCCACACGGGGGTGGCGTGCAGAGGACTACAGAAAGGATTGGCCAGGAAGAAGAGGGGCAGGGCCAGGAAAGCACAGTGTCACATCTGACCTATGATTCCCCACCTTTCCTGTAGAAAAGTAGCTAGAGGAAAAAGGGACTGACGATCTTAGTTCTGGTGATACTGTGACTTAAAAGAAAAACAGTCATTTGGATGATCAAAAAATATATTCCTTTAATATAGTCTTAGTTCCTGGTTCACAGTGCCCAAGGGCCTTGGCATTTCCTACGTGTTGAGAGCGATGGTCTCTTGTTATCGAATGGGGTGACTTTTGGAAGCACGTAAGGACATTTCCAGGAGAACTAACCATGTGATTAGAGAGTCGGATTTTCCATTCCCATCTCCAGACCTCCACGGATGGGAAAGGGGCTGGAGGTTGAGCTCATCTGTCAGTGGCCAATGATTTCATCAATCATGCCAATGTAATGTGCCTCCATAAAACCCCCCAAAATTCCAAAGTTAAGCTTTGGAGAACTTTGGGGATGGGGAACAAATAGAGTTTTGGGAAGAGTCACACATCTGGAGGGAGCATGGAAGCTTTCACCCTTTGTCAGACCTTACCCAGTGCATTTCTTCCATCTGACTGTTCTTGAATAATATCCTTTGTAATACAGCTGTGCTCTGGGGAGTAAATAGATTTCCTGAGTTCTATGGGTCATTCCAGCAAATTAATTGAGGTCCTAGGAACCTCTGACTTGCAACTGGTTGGTCAGAAGCACAGGTAATACCTGGACCTACAACTGGTGACTGAGGTAGAGGACAGTCTCAGGAGACTGTCTGTGGAATCTGGTGCACTCTGCAGATATGTCAGAATTGAGCTGAATTCTCAGGACACCCTTCTGTGTCCAAGAATGGCTCATACTGGAATTGGGTTTGGGAAGGCGAAGCAGTCACAGAAACTCAGGCTTGGTAGTAATCTTAGAGGTCATCTCATCCTCTACCTGGCTGGGGTCACAATCTCCTAGGCACATCACAGGGAATAAGCATTTATCCAGAATTTCTTTGACCACCTCTATGAATAGAGACTCACATCTTTAGGAGACAGCCCGTCGCCCTGCTCCCTGCCCCATTTCCCTTTCAATCAGTACAAAGTTCCTCCTGATATTTCAAATTTCAGGCAAGTGATTGGCAAATGATTTCCATTCTAATCATTGCTTTTACTTCTTACAGCAAGGAAATATAAACATAGACTTTAGGACAGAATTTTCTTTTTCAACAACCTAGCGGAGACCCCCTCATCTTGGCTAGCTGATTGCAGTCAGATGCAATGCAATGTGAGACAGTTATGCAACTTTCCGGTGGCAGCCAGACATCTGTTAGTGGTTATTGTGAAGAATTCAGAAGCAAGCAGCCCGGGCGGGGTGGCAGCAGTGGCCCTGTCTTTTCTGTGTGTTCACTCAAAGGGGTTGAAAACCAGGCCTAGGTGGGTTGAGTTCTGGGGTCTACTCGCATGCCTCCCAGCAGATAACAGCTTTGTTTGTGTATCTGATACTGTTTGAAATCCACGAAAAACAAGCAGATGTGCTTCAGATGTAAACTGTGGACCATCAATTCTTGATCCACTGGAAAGCTGATTCTACTCCAAGTTGTTATACTTTAATGTTTATGCTAAGTACCTGACAAAGGTAAAGTCTCCATAAGGTTAATATTTACGCCGACTAGTCAGTGTTTAAGAGACAAGACGGACAGGGGAGGTGAAGTTATAGGGCTGGGATGGGCTTGCCAGGTAGAAGAGGCTAAAAGGTTCAACTCAACAGAAAACTCAGCAGGTGGTGAAAATGTGAACCAAAGCAGAACTCACCCAAACAGGGTAGGAAGAGGACGGACAGGTGGCCGTTTTGCACGTTAGCACTGAACACTGAAAGGCATGGCTCAGAAGATTTTCCACTTGAATAGGTCAGGCTCCAAAGCATAAATTACTCGGTTTCTCCTTAAAGAAGTATGTAATAGAAATGACTCACAAACTTGTCGACATCACTGCAATGAACTTACTTTTTGGGAAACTAATGTGAACAGTGTGCCTGCTTGCCTAACTAAAATAGATCTTAAGTCTATATATTTTCTAGTAGAAACTAGGCTAAAAATCACTAACTGTCTTAATCTGAAATCAGTTTCAAAAGAAACTACTCCAGAATTTGGCAATCCATCATATGCTGGTTAACTTTCTCAATTTCAGATAAATCAGTCAGACAGTAAGACACACACACACACACACACACACACACACACACACACACACACACACAGAACACAATCTAGACCGTGTATCTGCCACCATTCCACTTAATGATTATAATGATTTTCACACTGATAGTAAGCATGAACCAGCTGGAAATGTATTGGTCTTCGGTCTCCCCACCCTCAACTCTGCACTCTCTCTCTCACACTATGAGTATCTCAAGCTCTTTGGGAGAACATTTGTTCAAGGCTATATATTTTTTCACATCAAAGTTTCTTTAAAGACAAGGCAACTATTTCATTTGGCCCAAAGAAACAGTACACTGTTCCAGTGCTAATGGAAACACTTATATAGTAAGTCTTATACTGTCTGGAAGATGCTGTTATTTTTCAATCTGGTAACTTCCTAAGAGGTTTCCAAAAATAATATTGAGCCTACACAATTTTTACTTTACATGTGATTTCTCTGCACTTTTAACCAGACCAGTACCTGGTGAAATCGGTACGGTCAGAGTTGCTGAAAAAGACTCATGATGTAAGTCCTGACAATTCCAAATTGTATGCCAAGGTGCCCCAGGGCATGACCGAAAACTCACAGGATTTAAATTTTTTTAAGTGAAGATAGATATTCCTAATATCTCTCAGGCATGGCACAAACTCCTAGTTCAAGCTGGTTCACGGAGTAACATATTATGCCGCATTTCTTTCAGGTTCTAGGTTTGAGAAGCTGTGAGGTGACCAGTGATCAAATGACTGCCTCTCAGCTCCAGGTCACCCTATATTACCTGCTAGGAGAAAATGAAGATGAGATCTTATAATATTTCTTTCTTTTGCCAGCTGGTGCAAATTCTAAGTGTTGTCAGAGGAATGCACTACAGAGACACTTTCCTCCAGGTTCCAGTGTGCTTTTCCTGCTAACTCCTCGTACACACGTGGCTTATGCACCAACTGTTTCTTACGGGGCACACACTTTCTTCAACAACTGGCTCTTGCTGTCCATGGTGGTTGGCATTGCTCACCCAGCCTCCAGCAGCATCTGCTAGCAACCTGTCTGGTGCTTTCTAACAGAGCATCTCTGGTGAGAAAACGTACGAACAGATTCTCTCAGCATTCTAGAAGGTAGATTTCCAGTAAGTTCTATTACAGCACTATTACAACACCACAGTGACTTCTCTGCCATCCAAGGTAAGAAGGATGGTCTTTATATTTGCTATCTACTCCCCACTCTCTCCTTCCCTCTCTCCGTCAAATAGAGCAGGAAGAATCATTTTTGGTTGCTTCCTCTTGGCCCAACGTCGAGAACCTGGGTCCTTGAGTTTTACATGGCTTATACCCCAGTAGCTGGTTTAGCACCTGAGCCACCAGGGCATGCCTTCTCTGTCTTCGGGCACCTCATATAAGTAGGATTACAGAGCAAACACTGCGTGTGTGACTGGCTTATTTCACTTAGCATATTGTCCCCAAGGTTTACTCAGAATTTCCTTTTTTCACAAGACTGAATGACATTCTCTTGTACATTTGTCCTCCATTTTGTTTATCCATCAATGGATACTTGGGTTGCTCTTACCTTTTGACTATTGTGAATAATACAGAAAGAAAAGGTGTACAAATACCTGTTCAAGTCAGTGATTTCAACTTTTTGGATATATGCCCAGAGTAGACATGCTAGATCATATAGTAATTCTATTTTTAATTTTGTTTAAAGGAAAGGTACAGGTAGGAATGAAGGCAAGCAGGCAGGCAGGAAGAGAGAAGAGGAAAAAACACTCCATTCATTTTACTTAGTTGTTCATCTTGTTTGTTTTCCTTGGCCCTGGATTTTGAACTGGGGACCTTGGGATGTACATGAACCAAGCCTGTTGAACTAACCCACAAGGCCACCAGCGTTCACCTACTTGAATTTTTTGCAGAACTTCCATACTGCTTTATTAGTTAATATTGATTTATGTTCTATCTTCCCATTCACATTATAGTGTGGCTTGTTTCCAATTAGACCCTGACTGAAAAAATAAGGCCCAGCACATGCACACATTCCATTAGTAAGTGATCGGTAAAGAACATTTTTTACCTTTCAGTGTATGTGTATTATTTTTTCACATAGCTACAAAGTTAGTAGTACACAAATGCTTATGAAATTATTTGGACCTAAGTACTTAATTAATGAAACTTGTGTCCTAGAAATGAAAGGAAAAATTGTGAAGATATTCAGGGTGTTGTGAGTTGAGAACGTTTGGGAACCTTTGCTCTAACCTCATGTATTTCCAGCTCCCATTATGTCTGCTGGGATGGTTTCACAGCGTCTGCATGTCCAGGAGCATCCTTATCCCTGAAGACAGCCAGACTCCCCAACTCCACCCCCCAAAACCCACCCTCAACATACAAACACACAGCATCTTGACTTATTTCATAACATTTTTCTCACTTAGGCAATGCTGTCTAGAAATGATTTCATTGACTTATGCTGCTCTATTTCCCCTTATGTTTAATCTCCCTAAGTCCCACAATCAACATGCTTCCTAGAGAAGTCTGTTTTTCCTCCATTCCTCCAAGTCATCATCTCTAGCTAACAGATTTTAAGTTGTTCTCCCCTAAATGAGACCACGAGTCAAAAATTCAAATGTCCATGGAGACTAGAAATTTCATACTTTGTACCTGCCACAGCTATCGGCTGCCCCTGCATCTGGGAAGGGAGCAGAGATAAGCAGGCTATGGGGTGGGGACCATAGGACACTAGCTGAGACACCAACCTCTCAACCCCCATAAGCAACAAAATGCAAGGGTGTGTAAAGGATGTCACTCATGGTAAAAGCATGAATGTACATCCCCATGCCCATAAATATGAATCATGTGAAAAGTAAGCAATCAGAAACTTTGATCTGTGTTGTCATGTACTGGAAATTACTGGAAACAGTCCTTACAGATAATCACGACAGTTTGTGCAGTTATACAATGGGAACGACTGTTGCTCTGTTTTTAGCCCTTTTTGCTCTGAAAGTTCTTTTCTTTTTCTACAATACACCCTTTATTTTACTACCAAAGCTTTGCTCCCAAAGTCTCAAGTCTCCTCCATAAGCCTACTAAGGCCCACAGTGAGCTTGAACTTCTGCAGTGAATTTCTGCTGCACCTAACACACACCATCTTGACATTAGTTGTCTTCTGAGGCAGATTTGCAAGCTATTTAAGACACAAGATTCAAGTTTAGGAGGTTTTCCATTTTGAAGGCACCATAAAACTAATAAAATCACCGTTCAATCATTTCACAATTTTGCTGACTGATAACAGATCGAAGAAAAAGCTTAATTTCCCCTTAGCCCAACAGTATACCACAAGGAACGGTGGAGAGAAATATTTTGCTAGATTCAAATAAAGACAAAAAGAAAACAATCGTATTGTGTTTGGAGAAAAGAGGCAGGTAATCTGCAACAACCCATGAATCCATCAGGTCTACAAAAAATATCGGATCAAAAGTCAAGAAGAAAAGAATCCTGACAGCCGCCGAGCTTCTGTTTTACGACCCGCACAGACGGGACACACTTCCTCTAACATCATCATACACAAACTCCTGAGCAAAAGCAGCCAACCTCAGTGGAGGCCACTGGGGTCCCAGAATCAATGAATGGATTGTGCTTATCTTTAGAAAGCAACCTAACCAGTCGCCTCCCAAACCCGCACCTTGTCCTAGAAACCATTCATGAGCTGGATTGAACAACATCCCATCTCAGTGATGGAATTTCCGGGGCCAGTCAGGTACCCACCACAGTGGCCCACGTGAAGAAGGCCCAGCAACCTCAGCCCCTCAGGTGGACCTTAACTGCCTTCTGCTTAAGAACACCGGCACTAAACCATCTGAAGGTTTGTACAAGTATATTCCAGGAGGGGATTCCAGACACCCCTTCACTCCAGGCAGGAACTTCTCTAGGGTGATAAGCAGTCTATTAAGCAAGTCCCTTTGGAGTGAGCTTCCCTTCAAAGGCTGTGCACATTTACAATATGCTGTACTTCTAACGTCACTTTGGGATCCATCATTACTCAACGTGTAAGTAGTCATTCTGTCATCTTTTACCTTAATGGATGAAGTCAATCTGTGAGTGTAAAATGGCAGCATCTTGGTTATCCTGCTATGCAGACCAGAGGAAGGAAAGAGTACCCCAAGTCAGTCTCAAAATCTGAATCAGAAACCTAGTTTAGAGCCAAGGGACTCGTGTATATATAAAGCTATGTTTTAATACTGTCAGGAATGATAAGTATGAGTATCAAGCACCTACTATGTGTTTAATAAATACTGGGCACATTAGAGAACATGCTTCTACTCTTCCTACCTCTCAGCAAGGTGGTATTTTCTGGTTCATGGAGTGCTTCCACCTATAGTCCCAAAGATCTTCACCTCAATCCTAGACGAAAGGACTCCTGGGTGTTATTGGCTCCGTTTGCTTCTATAACGATTCAGATCCTCGGAGAGGTTAAGTGGCTGACCCAAGGTCACTGCTAGGGCTGAGTTTGAACAGAGACGAGAATGAGTCTTCAGACCTCATTCCATTGCTTTTCTCTATACTGAAGTGTCTCTTGTGGAGCTGAACACAATTCTATTTCAAAGCATATGTGCTATGCATGCAAAGAAGAGAGATCTAGGACAGAAAGAGAGTTCAGAGATCAGAGCTTACTCAACATCTCTCACCCAGGCTGTATCAACAACAGAAAAAGGATTTTCATGAGGATCTTGCTTCTGTTGAGTAGTCATGATTTCTGGGTAAAACGTATAGTGACTCACTTATCCCAGAGATAGTCTTCTAATTGAAAAGCTAAAATCCATCATAAAAATAAAATCACCTCCATAAAAGCTGGCATCTCTGAAGCTGAGCAAACGTATGAATGATAGTGGAAGACAGCTGGTGTATAGCCCAAGAATCATAAATGGGTAGCCCGGGAACTGAGTCCAGCTCACGGAGGACTTTCATGGGCCAGGAAGTTTTCCATCTGAGTTTCCATGTCTTTTCATGGAAACTGCTCTCTGCAAGTTTGTCACAGGTCTGATGGGTTCCAGTCATTCTGATAAACACTATTTCCAGATTCATTCATTGTCTTGTGCTTGCAGACATTTGAGTTTGGGACCGCTGGTCTTATAGACTGATATTAAAAAGAAACATACTTCTCTCTACTCAGGTCATGCTCCTTAGCTTCACAATATAGCAATGGTGGGCTATTCTTTTTTTAACTTTCTTTATTTTCAGAGGAAAGGTGCAGGCAGGAATGAAGAGGAGCAGGCAGATAGGCAGGAAGAGAGAAGAGAAAGAAACATATATTTATTTTATTGAGTTGTTCATTGTAGTTGTTCCCTGGCCCCAGGTGTCAAACCTGGGTTCTTGGGATGGATGTAGACTACATCCGGTCGCTTTATCCACTAGGTCATCAGGGCATGCCACGTGTGGGTTATGGAACAATAGCATCACTCGAGTAATGACAAACCAGCCTACCCTGGTGGAATAGTGATTGGGCACAGTCCACATACATTACAAGGTCTTGGGTTCACATCCCGGGGGCTGGTAGGAATGACCAAGATGAACAGCGAAAAAAATCAATAAAATGCTTCTTTCTCCTCTCCCTGCCTGCCTGCCTCTGCTCATCACCATTCCTGCCAGAACCTTTCCTTTAAAAATAAACAGAAAACAATGCCCCACAAAGTGTGCCACACCACTGGCAATCAGACTCTTAACAAAACCAGAAACCGAAACCCGCCTGGGGCTCACCATCCCCAGATCCGCCACGTCACCAAGATTCTGAAGTCGCTCTTTAACAGAAATACCTGCAACCAGTCGCCATCTGATCTGGCCTCACATACACAACTCCCACCAGATTCCTGACATCTGGATGTCACAGAGCACAAGCCTGGCAGCCCATGTCCATGCCTGGCTTGGCAAAGGAAACAAGCCCTCTCTTCAGTCAGCTGTGGCTAAATGGCAGTATCTGGAGGATGCAATGCACGAGTCATGCCTGGAAGCCGGCCAGGAGAACCACTTGGTATTATTTAGACATTCGTAGCATGCAAACAGGGTCATCGCTTGTCTGTCTGTGTGTTCCGGCACAGAGGACTTAAGGTTCCCACCCTAACACTATTTCAGTTCCGCACATCACTGCCGATCACATCTGTATAGGACTCAAGAGGCAGAAAGTTCACCATCTCAGGAGGCGCTGGAGGTGGTTTCATTCAATCTCATTCCTGAAGCTTGTGTGTGAGAAATTAGGCCCAGCAAGTCAATATGACACAGCCCAAGGTTGTCCTAGATTTGTTTAAGGATTAGCACCTAGATCTCCAAGGCCCCTGCTGTGGAAGTGACCTCTCTGGGACTGGTCCCCACCTGGGACAGCACGCCGTTAGGTACCCACAGCCTGTCTGCAGCCTGGCCCACTGCTCCTGAACTGGCCCTCTGTGCCTCGCATGAGTAGTCTAGTGTAGCTCTTTCAAGTTCAAAGTACACGGAGGAAAAAGGCTTCCTTTGCCCGTCTGGTTGTCTGCATATATACTTCCCTCTCGATGTGGCAGGGAGAACTGGCTGACTGGGGACAAGGCTTGGTGGTTTGAAATCCCTCCCCCAGCTATGGATTTGATCCACAAAGATCACCTGGGATCCCTCTGCTCCACTGCAGTCATCACTGCATCACTGTGTTTTCCTTTGGATCACCAAGCCTTTCATTCCCCTAAAATCCCTCCTACTCTTCTCCTGCCCTAGACGGCCTTTCTCCTGCGGGGGTCTCGTCTAGAGTAAACGAAATAAAACTCGACATCACCAGTTGCCCTGCTGCATTTATTTGCTGCAGCTTTTAAGTCCTTACAGTATCCAAAGTCCAGTGATAGCAATTAAAATAGATAAAGTAATCAAGTGTGGCAATTAAGCTCACATCCGAAAAATTTAAGAAACACATAGCCTTACTGTACTGTCTTAAAAGGAAAAAAGAAATTGGGCTTCAGTGTCTTAGGCGGTATCTAATTATAATAGATTGAAGGACTGTCCGTGACTCATTTTCTCTAATTCTTTTTCTCATTGTTCAGTGCTGACCTGATCTGGTCTACGGTTCCTCGATGCTTTATTGACCAGTGAGGAGCCTCTTTTCTGATTCGCTGTGCTGTGGTCGTTCAGGGAGTCAGTCCTTGCTCCCCTAGTAGCATCTGTGTCATCTGTCATCGGGCCACAGTTAACATTCCAATATGAAGGGCCCTATTCACTATATCAGACCACTGCCAGTCACCGAAGGCAATAGGAGGGAAACAACGACAGGAAGCCGGTATCGTAGAGTTTGTGGCCAACTTGGTATCACTTTCAACCTGTCTCCCTGTGTAGCAGCTGTGCTGTTTGAGGAAGAAACGGACCCCACCCCAGCTCCCAGGTGCAGCCCCGATCATTTCAAACCAGCCATCATTCTGTAACCCTGTCCCCTGTGCTAGAGACTGACTAGTTTAGGCAACTCAAGCTGAAGCCATCAACCCAGCAGATTCTGCAGTCAATAAACTGGTTTCAGATTGGGTATGTGGCCCAACTTGAATCAATGAGAGGTAAGAATTTGCTGGAGGCTTCTGGGAGAGCCACTAGAATTCAGGCCTTCTCTTCTTCTGGACAGGGCTTGTGAATATGACAATCTAGAAATACTACAGACATTTAGCAACGCAGAGGGAAGCTACTTAAGGATGAAACTCAACCTCAGAAGACAAACTGAAAAGAAAATGTTTTGTTTCGTTTTTTATTTTTTGTTTTTGAAGGAAAGGTATAGGCAGAAACGAAGGTGAGCAGACACAGGCAGGCAAGAAGAGAGGAGGAAAAAGCATTTATTTATTTTTATTTAATTGTTCATCTTAGTTGTCCCCTCTGGCCCTGGGTCTCGAACCTGAGTCCCTGGGAAGCATGTGGACTGCACATAATGGCCTTATCCACTAGGCCACCAGAGTGTACCAGAAAACGGGTTCTTAACGTCACTTTAGTGGCTAAATCAAATCTCTTTCCATATATAGAAGTTAATTTAAAAAAACATGTTTATTAACCAGTCTAAACTGGGTGGTGGTTTTTTGGGGTTTTTTTTTGTTTTGTTTTCTTAATAAGACCCACAAGTGCTATAATATCCTGGGTCTCTAATGAGGAGTGGAGCTGAGGACTTGCAATCTCACTGCTGGCTTTAGCACAGGTCCAGCCCTTGAAGGATAGTAGTGTGGACAGGGAGGAGACCCTGAGAAGTTTGTTGTGGTTCCCTGACCTTCCTCCTTCACCCCCAGTATGGTACTACCCACCAATCTTGTCACGGAACAAGACTGCCTTCCTGACGGGGTGCAGAGCGGGCCAGACTAGTAAGGTGAGACAAGGTGCTGGGAAGATGTGTGCAGAAGTTCCAGATCCCAGCTCACCCCTGTGATTCAGGTGATTAAAGGTGGTATAACAGGCCATGTAAAGCCTACAGACTGAAGTTCAAGACCCAGGAAGGGAAGGTATTTTTTTAAAAAAAAGTTTCTCCCTACAGCTAAGAGTGGTAAGGAGCTCAGGGACACATTGGGTGAAGGGTGGAATGTTATTAAGTAGTCAGCAGATAAGGGGCAAATCAACAACAGAAAACACTCGTCTATTAAGGTTAGGGCAGGTTTTGCCTTAGAATGTGCTCCAGTCCATGTGGGGCTGCTTTGAATAAAAGCCACAGCACAGAGCTAACTGCATTTCTGCACATGCAATCCGCACTGACAGCCCAAACACTGAATTCCAGCAGAAAGATTTTCTGGAAGCTGGGGGAATCAGTCAGGGTATTCATTAAACTATCTTTGGGCACCTCTAATTAACACCCTCATTCTCCATCACCCACATGCCGCACACAGAAATGTAGAAAGGCTTCTTGTCACGTTTTCTTAGGTCTGCTTACCTACCACTCATAGCAACCCTCATAAAAACACCTGCATTTCTGCATGGGCTTTGTGGCCCTGAGTTTTGATCATGGAATTTCCTCCAGCAAACACATCTTCTCAAGTTTACAGCAAAATCATTTTCCCAAGAGCATCGCTTTCCTACATATGGACCAAGGCGGGTGGTATCTATGCCCTCAGGCTCCAGAGTAGACAAAGCACTTGAACTACTGAAAGGAAGATTGATTCTAAAGGATGCAAATCAGTGCTAACCCTCATCGTTGGAGGAAGTGGGATTTTAGAAGTCAATTATAGACATTTAAAAACAAATGAATATATGAAAATACCTTGACTGGAAAAAAAATAAATAGAACATACTATATAAGCATATGTAAATGCAAAACAAGATGATGCTGTAAACTTCACATCTCTCTAATGGGGGTTTGCTTTCTGAGGAGAGAAGGAGTAGGTGACTTAGAGGTAAGCTAGCTCCCTCCACAAGAAGACATGACCTTTTGCAAATACCTCAGGTTCATCCTCAGGATGCAGACCGTGGGAGAGGACCAAGAAGACAGTACAAAATCATTTCCTCTCTACTTAGCACTATGCTGAACTTCATCAGAAAGTGAGATTACAGGATTTGGCCTGTGTCCAGAGGACAGCAGTCAAAAGAGACAAAGGAGATGGGCCATGTGACACGGGGAACCATGATTAAAGAGCACCCTTGGCCTTACAGACTGCATGTCTTACGTTTAACTACAGCCAAGGAACTTAACAATAAGCACTGGAGATTTACAAGACAGTGGCTTCTAAACACCCAAAGGGCTTCTCTTCATACCAAGCAAAGGATGGCGGTGTTTAACAGAGGACTCCTCTGGGTCAGAGGTCTGAGTCTTTGCCGTGAGTGCCATGAGGCTTCTACAGGTAACCAGGGACACACGGGGAAACAGAACGGCCAGATGAGCCGTGAAGCTGCTGCTGGATCTCTGTCGCACCATGGTCTTGAAGCGCTGCCTGCGGGAAATGGTTTATATTGGCATTCAGCTCCATTTTCTAGATTTGAAGTTAACATCACTGGGGGAGTACAGTTGCATCTCTAATGCATTTCTCTAATGCTTCACTTTAAAAATACCTAGTGGCTTAGCACTTAGGTCTGTGGCTCCAGATAGAGCCCAAGGACCCAGGTTTACTGCCTGGGACCTGGGTGAACAACCAACGTGAACAACTATATGGATGAATGAACACTTCTTCCTCCTCTCTCTGCCTACATGCCTGCGTCTTTCCTCTAAGATAAACAAAATAATTCTTAAAAAACAAATTCCTGGGGAAAAGAGACGTGAACTTCCCTCCTGCTAAGATGCCACGCTGTTAACTCAACTGGATGTGCGAGGATGGACGTGACCGTGCTCCCATTTCCGTCAATCCACTAGAGGGAAACGTGTCGGGCGGGCAGGTGGGCCAGGGAGAGACTTAGCAGCAACAGGGAACAGAAGATCCCACACCCCCTGAGGTCTCTTCCACATGTATCTCCTCACCTCTTCTTCACTGTGAGCCTGGCTGTTTTCAACCAATAATTTACAATCTACTCTCAAAGTGCTCATGCTTACTCACTGATGGCGTTTCCTTTAGTCACTCCAGTCTCGGAAGCTTTCGATCCACGTCTTCTTTCTGCCAGAGGGTGTTACTAGCCCTCCCTTCAGAGCTCTATCCAAATTCACTTCTTCCACAAAACCTTCCCAAGCGAACCTGGCCTGGCACTGATCCCAAATGTAAATACACCAGGATGCAGACACATAACTATTTTTCTATGTTGGAAAGAAAGCAGCAAAAACATATAAAGAAGACAGAATCGCACGCATAGCTCTGGCCATCTGGTAGGCAAAGGTACATTCATCATATATGCCATGTGACTGACCACAGTCCACTTACCAGGAGAAGTCACGGCTTTAGGACACAGCACTGGCTGCCAAGGGTTCAATTAATGGGCCAAGAAACCAGATATAGTAATACCCACCTACATCTTCCGATTTCTAGTTCCTGCCTAGTATTCAATTTGAAGCACTGGGAAGTCTTTTGAGCAGAAAAATATGAGATAAACGTCAACAAAGACTACACATAGACTTGAACGAAAGTGTGTACATACATATCAATATCACCTGAAGGGTTATTTCAATCTTCAAAAACTTTTCTAATGAATCTTATAAATAAAATTAAGTCAGCACGCCCTGGTGAAGTAGCAGTTAGGTCAGCCTTTGGCCAAGTGCAGTCCCCATACATTTCAAGAACTCAAGTCTGCATAGCAGGTGGGGTGAGGGGCAAACAACGTGAACAATTCAATAAAAATACAATAAAAATGCTTCTTCCTCCTCTCTTCCTGGCTGCCTGCCCATTCACTTTCATTCCTGCCTGCACCTTTCCTTTAAAAGAAAATAACAGATAAAAACTAAGGTTAAGTCTGCTTGTAGAAATATTAAATATGGCTGAAAGCAAGATATATTTTTAAAGTACAAAAAGCCTTCTAGAGATGGTTGAATAGCAAATGGCTTACCGGCTGTTGGAGAAAATGATAGCAGTGATATTCTGACAAACATCCCCGCAGCGGGGGAGCCACTGCAGAATGGGAGACCTGTGCTCACAGGTCACCATCACACATCACGGTCCCAAATTGGCATGACCACACTACCAGATCACTGGGAACCAGAGACATCTTAGAGCTAACAAACACATGGGACGTGTGAAAAGGAGAAAATCTCCATGATCAAAGCTATCCAGCCTGTACAGAGATGAATTTTGAAACATTCGAACTGCTTACATTTGTTTACAAAGGAAAGTGTCAACCATTTATTTTCCACCCACCAGGCTCAGAACTCCCTCAGCTGAACACCAGTTCTCCACACCCAGAGTCGTAGTAAAAAAAGCAATGATTTGTTGAACACAGTCACTTTAAAGGCATCAGCAAGTGTGACTCCCCGGCAGACACATCTCGGTGTAACTTAGTCATCCGAACATCCTGCCAGATTCCCACAGGGGCTTCCACCCCAGCCGGTAGAAGGGCAGCGATCACTCACCTAGTTTCAGCATCTTCCGCGCTACACTAGGCAGAGGAGGGTCCACAGCTCTGGGTAGAGTCACACAGACTAGAAGACACACGCAGCCACCCAGTTGATATTTATTCTACGGCATCTGGTCACCTTCAGGAGGAGTCCGTCTCCCGGGGAATAATTCAGAAGAACTGACACAGTCCTTCGGCAAAATCCACCATGAGCGTACCCAACAAATGCACTGAAGACACTGGTCAACAACAGACACTTAAAAAGTTGTCTTGCTTGTTATCCTGCGAGTAGGGTTTCGTCACCTGTAGTGGAATGCATGAGGTAGCCTTTAATTGTGAATCCGGAGAGGTCCCCACGTCCACAATGGGGAGCCACTGGCTGCTGTCTGCACTGACTACCCATCAACTAAAAGGGGCAGCAACGCAGGGACTCCCTGGGAGAGATGTTTTCAAAATCAAGCAGAAACAGGAAGTCTAATGTTTCAACAGGCAGGAGGAGCAGACACCCATGCAGAAAAGGGTGCAGCTCCAATCACAGATACCTGAAAAAAATACAAAAAAATACACACCTCATTCCTACCTGACCAGTATAAACATGAATGTCTATTAATAGTAAGTACTGCTTAGAGGTGTTCTTGTTCTCAGGAGAACTCGAGAACAGAGTGTGGTCAATGGCTACTACTTCAAATAATTAGTCATTTGCATTTGAAGAGAACATGAGGTTTTTGTCAAGAAGGTATGTGCAATTGTACCCAGGCACACGCAAGACATACACATACATACACACATATATGTACATATGCACTTTAATAATTTCTTTTTTAAAGGAAAGGTGCAGGCAGCTATGAAGGCAAGTACACAGGCAGACAGGAGGAGAGAGGAGGAAGAAGCGCTTTATTTTTCTTTAGTTGTTCTCCATGGTCCTGGTCCAGACCCACGACGTGCAACCAGGTCCTTGGGATGTATGTGGACTGCGTTCCTCTGGAGGTGGCTGACTTACCCACTAGTCTACCAGAGTACACCATTGTAACAGTCTCTTTAGGAGCTTATTTATTTACCTGGGCACTTGACAGTCCTCACCGCCCCCAATCTGTCCCCTCTCCAGCCCTCCAGGGTAAGAGCCTGCAGTCCTAGCAGGCCCACTCCAAGTGCACCCTCTCTCTGGAAGCTTCTCCTTGGGATCCCAGTCAGGTCCAGGCATATCTTGTTTTATTGCACTTAGCTTTATGGGGCTTTGCACAGATTGCACTTGATATAAATTGAAGGTTTGTGGCAGCCTTGTGTCGGGCAAGTCTATTGGTGCCATTTTTCCAACAACACGTGGTGGTAAGCATTGTTTAGCGATACTTTTTAATTAAGGTCTGAACATTTTCTGTTCAGACATAATGCTATTATACACTTCATAGACCACAGTAGAGTATAAACCTAACTTTTATATGCACTGGGAAACCAAAAAATCTGTGTGGTTCACTTTAGCACATGACTCAATTTACTGCAGTGATCCGAAAAGGTAGTGGGGTCTCAGCCTCTTCCTTTAACCCCCACGGGGATCTCCTTTGAGCTTCTCTGGTAATGCTCTTCAAGTACCTATCGTAGTTGTCTACATGTTTTCTTTACTGGTGTAGTTTCTTATCCCCCATGACATGGTAAGCTTCTTGGTTTTATTTTTATCCTTTGTAGCAATTAGCACTCTGCCTCAAGCCTACCACGTGCTCAGCAAACAGGCAATGAGCGGACTGTGGCGGACAAACGCTCTGGAGTCTGCGAGGTTTGGCACATGCCAGCTGTGCACCTTCCTGGTTGCAGACCTGTAAGCCACTCCTCCCCCCTGAGAAATTCTGTTCACCCCTCAAGTCCCAGGCCTGAGGGAAAACAGCAGCTAAATAAAACAGCTAAATTTAAGCAACCAAACTGAACAACTAAAATAAAAAATATAATGAAAGATACAGATGTGTCTTCCTCCTTTCCCTTCCTGTTAAATGGGAATAATATCTACCTTACAGAGCTACTGTTAATATGCAAAGAGGGTGCACCCTGGTGGAGTAGCAGTTGGGTCAGTCGCCTCCGAAGGAACAAGCCACAAACCTCTCGGTTCAAGTCCCAGGTCTGAGGGAAAATAACCAAATGACTAAATGAAACAACTAAATTTAACAACTAAAATAAAAATATAATTAAAAATAAAGATGCATCTTCCTTCTTTCCCTTTCTGCCTTTCTGCCCACTCGTCTTCATTCCTGCCTGCATTTTCCCTTTAAAAACAAAAACAAAAAGCACGGTGAGTACGCATAGCAATGGAAGCACACCTTGGTGGAGTAGCAGTTGGGGCTCCTGCCTCCGGAGGGGCACAGTCCATGTACATCCTAAGGACCTGAGTTTGTGTCCCAGGTATAAGGAGAACAAACATTGTGAACAGCTAGGTAAAAAAAAAAGAAAATGCCTCTTCTTCTTCTCTCCTGCCTGCCTGCCTGCCTACTCACCTTCATTCCTGCCTGCACCTTTCCTTTAAAAAAAAGAAAATTATATATATACATATATTTATATACATATACACACATATATTATATTTATATATCAATGGCATGATCATGGGCCAAAATTAAAACCAAATGGCTATTATGAATTTGAAGAAGAGGCTGAGACACCAAATCAACACCAACTCACACACACACATTTCCTACATTTTCTTTACTTTATATTATCACTAGTTCATAAAGATTTGAGATTTACTACTAAGAAACCATCCGTTTGCATTCCTTTGTGTTAGCTCCCCAAATTCCAACTGGCTCCTTAAAGCCCTAATAACTTCACCAGGGACGAAAGGGCAGAGACCAAGAGAAACCCTGCAGAAGCGCAGGATTGCAGAGGGTCACGAGGACTTCCCAGCAGCCATCCCAGGGGTAAATTGCAAAGTGTAAGGAGCAGAAACGCCACATCTACACTGAGGAACTGGTCTCACGTTTCCTTAAAATGTGCTCCGTGGTGACTGCACGGCTCGGTGTCTGTCTGTCCAGCGGGGAGAGGATGGAGCAGCACAGGGGGCCATGGAGGGAGGCTGGAGGAATGGGGGGACAGCAGGGCATGTGCCGCATGGTGACAGAGCACTGCCCAGCTCCTGCGCATCAGGAGGCACAACAGGATCCTGACATCAGGAAAAGGCAGGGAAGGCTGTGAGCTTTGTCGCCTAGTGTATCAGCCAGGCACCTCCATGCCCAAGAGGACATCCCTGATTTTGGAGAACGAAAAACAAGACATGTGGGCATACCCTGGTGGCTCATGTGCTAAACTGGCGACTGGGGCATAGACCATGTGAAGTACCAGGATCAGGGCGGGGGGTGAGGATAGAGGGAACAACCAAAAATAAAGTGCTTCCCCCGCTCCCTCCTTTCACTCCCTCCTCTTCCTCCCTCTCCTTCCTCCCCTTCCTCCCTTCCTCCCTTCCTTATCTTCCAATGCTCTTTTCTTCGCTTAAAAAAAAGTCAAATGTGAATGGGCTACAGCTCAGGCAGGGCCTCTGCCTTCTGAAACCCCTCCCTATCCTCTTACTTGAGACCAGAATGCCAAGGTCTTCCTTACACAGTTCCACTCCAAGTTCATTATCTAAGGCAAACACCTCCTCTGGAATTACATATTCGGCTCATCCTCCTTTAGGGAGAAAGAAGAGTCGCAGGCTAAAGATGGTGGAGGTTGGTGGAGCAGTCAAACCTCAGAGTAGCCTTATGTCAAAAAAGTCTCACTCTCTTGCGTTGCCTTTGTAGGTGAATACCTCTCCTGTGTGCTTTTCTCAGACAACGAATTAGGATATTTCAGTAGTTCCAAAGACCCACAATTGTGATGGTCACCAGCATGGAGGCCTCTACCCTGCCCCAAGGCAGAGAGCAGGCAACGGAGGACTTCCAACCCGAGGAGCCCTGCCTGCTGGCCTGGGCTGAGCAGGTCCAGACCCAGTTGTGTTCAGCTGGTTTGTGCTCAGGAATGCCTGGCAGTCTGTCTTTTTCTAGTGGGCACAGCTCTGTGTCTGTCAGCACCCTAACACCCAGCCCTCGCCCATGGCCGCCGGCACCCCCAACAAGGAAGCCTCGCGGGGGTACTGGAGAAGTGGTGAGGAACTCCATGCTGATCTCTGGTATTTCTGTATCTGATCTGTCTTCTCCAACTACCTGAACCCACGTGATGGTGCTATTAGAAAACCAGCTTCTCCTTAGTGTGTGTGTGCCCTGTGGTATCTAGGCATCTCAGAAAAGGCGCTATCACCTAAATCACTCCAAGGTCCCCACACCCAGGGAAAGTGGGTGGTAATCCCAATTTCCTAAGAGACTGGCAGAGAAAACGAGGTTAGAGAGCATACTGAATGGGGCCCTGCAAGAGGAAGCAGGACTGAGAAGAGACACTGGGAGAACTTAGCCTACCTTCCCAAAACAATCTTGAGAACGAACTTTCTCTCTGTCTCTCTCTATCTCTCTCTCTGTCTCTCTCTTTGTCTGTCTGTCTGTCTGTCTGTCTGTCTGTCTGTCTCTCTCTCTCTCTCTCCTAGTTTCATAGACTGCTTATTACATACCCCAAGAAAAATATTTCCTTTACACCCACATCCTTATCAGCAGCACATTCATCAAAATCACAAGAAGGATGACATTTGTGCCTGCATGAAAAAAACACCTTTGTTTACTTCCTCTAATTGTATAGTCTTAGACAGAACTGGAAATGTCCACGCAAAAGTTTGACCTGTGGGCTTCAGCACTGACCGCGCACTCCTCTGTGCCCAGGGCAGGATACCCTAGCTGCCAAGGGTGGGCTGATCTTTCTGCTCAGCCCGCTCCTCCCATCAGTCCTCGCCAGCCCCTCCTCAGCTGCTTCTCCCAGCAGCCTCCACTCTTTCAATGGCCTCCCTAAAACCATGGCTCCAACCAGAGTCACCTCCTCCCTTCTGCTTGCTTCTCTTTGGTCCTCTCCTCTTCTTCAAGGAGGAAGCAGTAGTGATGGAAGGAAGAAGAAGGCAGGTTGCAGGGTTTTATTCTGGGAGACCCCATGCCTGACACTGCCAAGATGTGCCAAAAGCATTTTTTCAGACACGAGCACAGAGACGGCGGAGACTCGCACGGATGCATTCTGTCACTCAGAGAGGCCTCGGGAGTGTGTGATTACCTCCGAGAGGAGAGGGGAAATCCCACAGGATGAGCACCTGTTAGCTGCGGGGCAGCTGCAGGATGCTGCTCCTACTTTGACCTAGACCTCGCCGAAACCCTAAGAGGCAGGCCCCCCACCCCCAGGCTGCAGATGAGGAAACCAAGCTGTGTGAGGTGAACATGCTTGTCAGCACAGTGCCGAGACAGGAACTGAGGTATGTCTGACTCTAGATCTATTGGCTTTTTTCTCTTCATCTCATATCATGCTTCACCAGACAGCAAAAGAGGGGATGTCTGTAAAATAAAAAGAACACCTGGCAACCCACCTTTCAAGGCCAGGCAGGACCTGAGTTCAACACAGTGTGAACAGGTACCTCTGGAGACCAGGCAGGGCCAGGGCGGAGACTTCTCAAGTCTGCCCACGTGCCGGCTGCCATTCATGGGACCTCCCCTTACACAGTCTGCGCAAAAAAACAGTGTGGGAAGGCACGCTTTCTCTCACAGAGTACGTGGTTCTATGTTTTAAATATAAGTTTTATAAAATGCAAGGGAAGGAAGGCATTAACAAGGGGTGGTAATGACCCCGGGACACTGGGGGTGGGTATGGTGTGAAATCCATACAGATGAAGATACGAATTCAAAGCCCTAAAACACACAGAGCAATGTGAAATGCTAGAACAAGTGTTGAAGTTTTTTAGAATGTTCCTCAGAAGAAGAAAACACAAAAACAGACTTTATTTTCTCTGTTAGAATCATATAATCAGGGTTGGCCTGCTAGCTTAGCAGTTAAGTCTTCAGCCTCCACAGGCACAGTCCACATACATCCCAAGGACCCAGGTTCCCAATCCAGAGCCAAGGGAAGCAGCCAAGTTGAAAAACTAAATAAAAACTAAATAAATGCATGCATGTTTCCTCCTCCTTTCTCTTCATGTCTGCCTGCCTGCCAGCAGACTCGTCTTCATTCCTGCCCGTGCTTTTCCTTTAAGAAAAGAATCACATAACCAGTGTTGACAAGACCTTTGCTATCTCCTCACCATTTCATAAGCAGGAAAATGAGGCAGCCCAAGGAGGCCAAAAGGCAGGAACAAAAGTCACAACGCTAGTTGTTTGGCAGCACAAGACCAAATCTTGGGCCTTTAGAACGAGTATAATGCCTTCCTCTGATGCAGGACCAAATCTCAACGTACACTAGCACCACCCATGAAAACACAAAATCAGCATCTACCCAGCAGCAAAACTACCCAGCAGAGAAACTGAGCCCCTGCTGCCATAAATATTCTGGCATTGAATGTGTTTATTTTCTACCCAAGTGACTATAAACAGAGCCCTGAGCTTTTATAGCATTCTTCCACTACACACCGTCATGTAAAACTGAACATGAGCTCTAGCAATAAAATACTAAACTAATTAAATTCTCAACATGCCAAGAAAAACTCTCCAACTGGAGAATAAACATCTCCATCAATTTCTAGAATTTCTAGTTAATAGGGCAACAGATGATATTATCCAAGCTGAAGCCCTCGTTTTCCTTCCATCACCAGTCTGTTCATTTTTCTCCATTTTGACCTCTCTGGACACCATCCAATGTCAGTCACCCCATCATCAAGGACCCCTCTGGTCACTCCCTCACCCAGCTCGTCTGTCTGCCCGCGTGTCCTTCCACCATTCTCGTTTTCATTAGGATTCTGTAAACCCTTTGCTTGATAGTGTTTTGAAAAGTCAACTTTCCAGAAAAAGTCAGCCAAGTCCTTCAGAGGACAAAGAGCTTTGTCATTAGGCAGATTCACCCATGTGAACATTTTGACACCTACATTTAAAAAAGCATAACTTTCAGAAACTGTTCATTTTAGAGAGTCACCAGGAGTCACAGCAGCTAAGCATTAATCACAAGAGTACAGCCAAGATTTGGAAACAACCTATGTGCTCATCAACTGCTAAGGGGATAAAGAAGACGTGTATATACTCAACGTCAAAAAAATAGACAGTTATTAAAAAAAAAAAAAAAAAAAAAAAAAAAAAATAAAAAATAAAAAAAAAAAAAAAAAGATAAAATCTTGCCATTTCTGACAACTATAAGGAGCCAGAGGGTATTATGAAAAGTGAAGTCAGAAGGAGATAGACAAAGACTGTGATTTCATGCATGTCTGAAAAATAAAGAAGTAAGACAACTGGACAAGCAAAATGCAATAAAAACAGACTGTTGAGAACAAAATGGTGGCTACAAGGAGGGAAGGGATATAAATCAGTTAGAGGGGTCAACCGTCCAGTGGTGGGGTGGAAAACAGATCTTGGTGGTGAACGTAACGTAGTAGCCACAGATAGCAAATTATAATGCTCCACACCTGAACCCGACATAATGTTCTTAACCCATGAAAATATTAGCATAATGAAATAGAATTCCACGAGAAAGCAAAAAGAGAAAGAAAAGCAGAAAGTGCCGTGTGTATTGAGAAAAATTTTCCTTTGATGTATACATCCTGCCCCACCCAGGAAAAACATGTCAGTGTCACCATTTTCAGGAGAAGGACCTTGCGTCACCCAGTTCTGGGACTGATGGCATGTGTACTCTGATCGCTGTGTTCAGGCCCCGACAGTCAGCACCTGCCCTCACGGCAGGCTCCTCAGTCTAACACTGCACAACATGCGGACCTCAAACCAGCTCCTTCCCTGTGGTGACCAGAGTGCAGACATCACATGCAGTTACCTGTCGCTCCTGCAGAGGCCTCAGCGCCCGGGTCTCCCTTCCTGAAAGCAGACCTACACCTGCAGACCAGGACGGGCCACCAGAGCCCGACTGCCCTGTGTCTGTGGTACATTTTTGCCTCTGCTCCTGTGTCTTCTCATTGCCCACAAAGCCTCTCATGACTCAGGAAGGCACCTGGTCTTGCTGACACGAGAAACTACCCTCGAAGACAACAACAGCGGGCACCAGCACTAAATGTCTAGACTTCCTGACCCCGCAATGGCTTCTCTTCGGAGTCTCTACAACTCACCAACCCATCGGCTGTTCAGACTAGAAACCTCAGTGTCCTGTGAACTCCACCCACCAAATGCCCTGTTTCCACCCCGTCACCCTGTCCTGCTCCAGGTCTCATCCTTGCGTCTGAACTTCTCCCTTCCCTTGGTTGTCCCCCCAGCACCTCTTCTAGAACACAGCTTCATCACCACAGCATCATCCTCTGAGTCAGGAATTGAGTTGGAAAAAGTTCTTCTAGGCCTCTCTGTGGTTCAAGTGGCTAAAGCGCAAGCTATGGAAGTGGCGGATCTGGGTTCGAGACTCATGGTGGTAGAAGGTACTTCCTATGGGTGCTGGCAAACTGAATATAGACGGATGCTGATTTGAAATGATGCACATCTTAGACATATAAAAAGTGATAATGCAATGTTTCTTCAATACAATGAACAATGTTCCTTCAATACAATGAACTACGAAAATATATTAAAAAGTAAAAGAAAAGGTGCTTCCACATCCTCTGGCATCATGTTCCTCTGATGGGAAAGTGTGATGCTTCCTCACTGTGGTCACAGGTCCACCTCTGGGCTATCCGACAGACCTGAGCCTCAGCCTTCCACCATCATCAGCTACATCACTGCCGAAGTCCCCAGCCTCAGCCGACGTGAGTCCCGCCAGGATGCCAGCAGCCAGATGCCGGCTCCCACTCTTCTGCCTCCCTGTGCCACTTAGAACTTTCTGACCACAGGGACTCCATTTTCCTACAAGGGACATTGCTCTGCACCTCTCCTCATGCCTAAGACGCTGCAGCTTCCTCGAGAAGGACAAGATTTCTTCATTCAACAAACACAACCTGCATGTCTCCAGTGCCTATTGCATGCAAGACAGGCTCTGACTTAGATGCTGGGGACGCAAAGGGAAATGAAACACAGGAGACTAACATCCTACAAAAGTGACATTTGATGGGAGAAAGAGGCAGTAGGCATGTAAACACACAGGTAAAGGCCAGAATGTGAGAGGAGGGAATGAACAGGGGCTTCTGGGGGTGGCCCACTCTGGCCAAGGTGGCATTGGAGGTGCCAAGAGCTGAAGAGCAACAGGGCTCCAGCCTGAGAGGGGACAAGCTTAGCACAGTCCAAGAAGCAAACAGAAAGGAGACACTGTGAATGCAGGCTTGGAAGCGGGGAAGAAGGTACAAGAAGCATCTGTGAACGAGGCAAAGGCCAGAACAGGTGAGGATCCAGGGAACCTGGTAAGGGGCTGACATTCTATGGCAGACTGTCTAACAGGATGATGCCTGGAAGGCTAAGTGACCAAGAGATCACAACCTTAGAACTCCAGATGTCCTCTGAACCACATCCACAGGGAACTGTAAAGTGAATCAGGGCACAACTGTGTGATGACATGGAAGGCCGATTTTAAAAATGACTTCGCAGAGTAATTAATAATATGAGAACTTTTTCCAAAGGCTGCAAAGCAATTCATAAAAGCAAAGAAGTTATATTAACTCATATGATTTTTGTAGGAAAGAATTCGAGGTGGTGCACCCTGGTGGAGTAGTGGTTAGGCCCACCTTCCCTGGCCAAGTGCAGTCCACCGACATCCCAAGGACCCGGGTTCACGTCCTGGAGACAACCGATGTGAACAACTAAATAAAAATAAAGTCAATTGCTTCTTCCTCCTCTCTCTTCCTGCTGGCTTGCTCAGCTTCATTCCTGACTGCACTTTTCCTGAAAAAAAAAAAAGTTAGTGACATACAAAAAAAAAAAAAAAAAGCCTGAAGTGATATTTACAATATGTCTTTTTCTGGGAGGAGTTGTTTCCATGTTTTTTTTCATTTAAAGACTTAAAAAATGTGAGTAACATGGTATATCCAGGTAGATGTCCTACAAGATCACAAAAATTATTAGAGTCTCCTGGTTAAGAGCTGGCTAAGACAAGTGTTCTGTCTTTTGAAGGAGTCTTCAAAGCCAAACAGAAAAACAAACCAACAAAACTCCCTAGAACTTAGGGCAGGAAGTGTGTCATTCCTTCTAGATTATCCCTCCCTCTGACTCAGCAATGACTATCAGGCCTCTCTGATCCTGGTTTCAAAGAAGTGAGAGATAGTGAGCACACTCTGCTGAGAACCTCACCCAGGAGCTGCCAGCCCCAAGGGTGAAGCTGGAAATGGTGACCTGGATCCAAGGCAAAAACCTTTCCTGTTCTTCTGTAGATTCATTACCACCAAGACCAATCACACCATTTATATGATTATAGGTTAAACGTGATGAAATTCTTATCCATTTCTTTTAAATAAGACTTGCAGCAAGAGACACTGTTGCATTCAAACCTTCTTCCCAAACAGGTTTGAAAATTTAATAAACATTTCTGACATGTCACAGCAGGTCTCGGGTATTCAGTTCCGGCTCACACATGCCCAAGTGGGAACAATTCACCGCAGAAGCCCGAACAGACATTCACCTCCCAGCTTGCCACCAGGTCACAAAGGTGATGTGGTTTCTATGTCCAGTTTAGAGCCTCTAAGCTCGGCATTTAATGGCCAAAAAGCACAGATTGAAAATGATTTGCTAGCAGACACCCACATAGCTCTTTTAGTTCCATTTATAATAATCCCCTGGAAACTATAGAGCTGAAGGAAACATATAAACAGGACAATAAGACAATACAAGAAAAAGAAGAAAAGAAAATCCCTGACCCCAGGAACCTTTCCATTTATAAGGCAAATGAAACCAGATTTTATGAACACTGATCATTACAATCCAGGGCTACTGCCTTCTTACCTTCATGTGGTAAATATTTATTGAGGCCACAGTGAACCTCATGGTAACACCTAGGATAAATAATAACCTAAGGGGTTATGCATCTGGGCTGTGAGATGGGAACATGGAGGGAGGGAGGAGTTACTTCCAAGAAACTCCAACAGGTACAATCAGTGTGAGAACAGGTTATTAAGGATCATTTTAAGTTGCATTTAAGTGTATAGACTTTATCAAACTCTAAAAGGCAACTTAAGCAGGGGATGATATAATCAAATGAACATTTTCTAAAGGCCAACACAGCAAAGGCAGCCAAAATGGTGTTGGGAGGGCAGAGGCTGGTGGGATGTCAACCTTCCTTGAGGTAATCTAGCTAAGAAATCTAGCTAAGATGATGGTGACCTGGTTTTTGCTGGTGGCAATACACCATGACAAGCAATGTTTAGATTTTGTAATTAGTTAATGGGAGAACTAACTACTTTTGGCAATTGATTGGGCAAGAGTGAGGTAGAGAAAGATGTCTTTGGCTTATGAATAGTCAACTGGATTATGTATTGAGGGCAAAACTAGAAGACAAAGTAAACTCAACCTACTTCACAATGAATTTAAGTTGCCTGTGAGATACTCGGATACCCATGGAGAGGTTTCAGCTGGACATCAAGGTCTAAAGCTTAGACAAGAGGTTGTACTTGAAATATAAATCTGGAAGTCATTGCCATGCAAAGAATCTCAAGGCTGGGATCATCAAGGGAGAAAGTAAAAGAGCAGAGAACCAGACAGAGCCCCATAAAACACCAATATTTATAGGGGAGGGAGGGCAAACAAGAGGAAAGAGACTGAAAAGAAATAGAGAAGGAAGTAGAAAATCAAGAGAGAGGGAGACACACCCAAGATGGTGGACTAGCAAGATGTTGACACCTCCACAACACAGGCATGGCAAAATCACATTCAACACAAGCTACAGACTTTGAAAAAGAAATGAGGATTGAGGGGTCAGCATTTCCACAAAGAAAAGTGATAGAAAACATAGGAAAGGGAAGGAAAAGCTGAGACATCGTCTCACCAAGCTCGCTGACCAGGCACAGAGACCCAAGGTCAGGAAGGACATGAATAATACAGAGCCTCTTCCCAGGGACTGAAGGTGTCTCAGCATCCAGGAACTGCACCCTAGAAGAGAGCAAGCATATCCTGCTGTGGAAATCAGAGGGGCTTCCCCTTGGAAACAGCAGCAATTTAGGGAAGAGAATGCAGAACAGTAAGCATAGAGATGAAGTCTCCAGAGATATAATTGAACGATGTTCATTTGTTGAATCAAAAACTTCAGCAGGAGGAATAAGAAAGAGGGAGAGTCTTCCAGTGAACAGAGACAATGCTGGGTGCCTCCTCCCCACAACTCCCCAGGCTCTCTTTTTCCTGTGTGATGTTGGCACTGGTGGCTATCCCACTGGAGCCGGGGTCTCAGCTGGAGAACATCATATTGGAATAGGGTGAGAGGTCAAAATTCCTACCCCTCCATCGTCAGTGGTACTTGTGACTGGGAGCTTGTTCTGATTGACTCTCATGCCCAGGCAGCATGCAGGCAGCGCCTACAGCCTCAGCACAGGCAGTGAATGTTTTCCTTGAAAGCTCAGTTTGTGGAGTGTCTAGCTCTGCTGCAGCAGCTGGGGGATCACAAGAGAGAAGCCAGCATTCTGCCTGCCAGCTGCCCCTATCCTCCCTGGGGCTGCTGCAGACTTTCAGTCTATGCAACCAAAGCAGTGCTCACTAGAAAGGAAGGGGGTGGGAAAGGCAATTGGATAAAAGGGGGTCAATTATACGACAAGGAACAGAATTACACGATTAGTGGTGAATGAGTGTTTTATTTACTTTTTATTTTTTTTAAAGGAAAGGTGCAGGCAGGAAGGAAGGAGAGTGGGCAGGTAGGCAGGAAGAGAGAGAAGGAGGAAGTATTTTTTTTTTATTTCTATTTATTTGGTCACACTAGTTGTTTCCCTCTTGACGTGGGATTCGAATCCAGGGGTATGTGGTCTATTCCTTCCAAGGCAACTGACCTAACTGGTACTCCACCAGGGCACACAAAAGTGAGTCTTTTATATACAGAAGTTAATTTGTTGACTTATGATAATGCACACCGGAAACAGGTACGATGTTATAATGCAGTGTTTTTTCAACAATAAAACAGAAACTCAGAAGAGTGGGCTATCAAGGGAAAGTCTAGACAGAAGGCAGGTTCACAGTCAGCTTGCACTGAGAAGTCAAGAGTTGAAATAAAAAATGTCTGTCTACCTGTCACTAACTTGTCGGATGCTGCTCAATGTCCTCCCCACCCTCCCTATGCTGGGCTCATCTATGGGCAGGCAGGGACACATGGGCGGCAGTAGAAGGAAGTGGGTTCTGAGATAAACTTAGTAGATCCTGCCTATAGCCAGCATGCTTTCTAGAAGAAACCACTCTTAAAGAGGGGGCCCAGGAACAGAAGCAAAAAATGCATGGTTCCAGGACCCGGTCTCAAAGAGGGGAACTCCATTATTCAGTCAAAGGTATTTATTGATCATCTACTATGTAAGGGTATTGTTTACAATGCTGGGGATGCAGCAATAACAAACGTTCTAGAAAAACAGTCAGAAAAAAGTTGTCAGAGATAAATGCTGGTGTGTGTGTGTAAGATAAACTGAAGGGACAGAGCTACTGGGAGAGAGAAACATTTTGGTTGGGTCTTCTCCTGGGGTGACATGTGAACAGAAACCCAAGAAGAGTGAGGGAGAGAACCAAAGAACAAGCTAGGGGAAGGGACTTCTGGGGAGAGGACGTGTGGGTGCAAAGGCTCTGGGTGTAACAAGCTGGATCATCTGAGGAACAGGAAGGCGGACAGGGTGATCTGACAGGAGTCAGAAAGCTGGGAAGAGAGGAGGCAGGAGAGGTGGGCCAAAGACACATCCAGGGACCCCAAGCTGATGGCAGAGTGTGGACTTTATTAGACAGTGATGGAAAGGAGCAGAAGGGCTGGAGCAGTGGTGTGACCTGGCCTGCTGGGTTTTATAAGGTCACTGAACATGAGGAGAGTGGCTGATGGGGAAAGGCAAGTGCACGGGGTAGACAGGAGGCTACTGAGGTGGTTGAGAAGAGAAGTGGTGCTGGCAAGAGAAGTGACTGAGATGTGAACCATCCACCTCTGGAAGAAAGGTGCACAGGACTTGCTGAGGGAATGCGAGAAGTCCTGAGAATGATTTGTATACAAAAGTAATGACTGTGAAGGGCAAACTCCGTAGAGGAGCAGGTTCGGAGGTGGGGTGGGAGTTAATCAAGACGCCTGCTCCTGGTGTGCCCTGGTAGAGTAGTGGTTAGTCTGCAGCCTCTGGGGGAACACAGTCCACATACATCCCAAAGACCCTAGTTCACATCTTGGATCCGGGGAAGCAGCCAATGTGAACAACTAAATAAAAATAAAATAAAGTGCTTCCTTCTCAAAAAATCCTTCTTAGAGGAAATGTAAAACAGACAAAATAACCAAGTCTAGAGCATGACCAAGAGGCATTACTATACCCATGTGCAGTCATTAGCTACTGTTGGGTATTTACCTTGTGGGATCAGATGAAATCACCTGGAGGCACAGTCCTGGTTTGACATTCGTATCCCCAAGTAACACAAACAAAAACAAATCAAACTGAAATTTAAAAACAGAGGCCTAGAGATTCTGAATAAATTAAACGTGAATAAGACCTAGCCCTTCTTTTTATCTTTTTAGCAGTCTAGAACCACAGCCCTAGCATTTTGTGGCGGAGTAGCAGTTTAGCCCCCTGCCTCCTGCCAAGTGCAGACCACATACATCTCAAGGACCTGGGTTTACATTCCAGGACCAGAGGGAGAAACCAAGACAACAATTAAATAAAACAAATAAAAATGCTTCTGTGGCACTCCCTGATGACCTAGCGGTTTAAACTAGGCACAGTCCACCTACATCCCAAGGTCCCCAGTTCAAGACCCAAGTCTGGTAGGACAACCAAGATGAACAACTAAGTATAATAAAGTGCTTCTTCCTCCTCTCTCTTTCTGCCAACCTACTCACCTGGCTTCCTGCCTGCACCTTTCCTTAAAAAATTTTAAAAAGAACCACAGCCTTTGAGAGTGTGACTCTGGAGAAGAGGGCAAGGACTGAGCCCTGGGTACCTCCGAAAGAGGACATGTGAAGGGAGGGGAAAAGGGGTGTGAGGTTCTGGAAATCAAGTTGAGAAAGTGTTTAAGAGGGAAGGACAAGGCTGCAGAATACAGATGAGGCTGAGGAAGATGAAAGGGGACCAAGGGATCTGTACAAATGGAGGCCTCTGGTGGCCTGAACTGGGACAGTTTTGGGGTAAGAAGGGGCAGTGAGAAGGGAGATGGCAGGTAGAGACATCCAGTGGCAGTGGGGAGCTCCCCCACCGAAACACAGAGCAGAGAGGTAGGGTGAGAGTTGGAAGGCTGCTGTGGATTAAGGAATTTTGTTCATTTGCTTTTTTTAGATAAACAGGCGATACAAAGGCATGTTTTGACCCTGGTGAAAACGAATGATAAAGAAGAGGGGGCATAGCTGCAAGAGGACTTGTAAAAATTGGAAGAGGAAAAAGTCATTAGGGACCCTGAACTAATGAATCTTCAATCCCCCTTCAAGTCTCAAATGTCTCCGTTTTTCATTTTTCAGGGGATATAATGTTCTGAAAATCAGAGAATGGCTATACTGGATGGAACTGAAAGATCGTGTATCATCCAGTGCCTCCTCTCAGTCCCTGCCAGAGTCCTGTGTCCTATCCTGGGACTTCCTGACAGCCTCCATTAAAAGAGAATTGAACACCTCCTCACCCCATCCACTCCTGCTCCCCATTAATTCGTCATTCACGATCTCTCTGGACCCTCCTTGAACTGAGCTCGAATTTGTTTTCCAGCATTTCAATTCACAGCTATGGTTCTGTGCCTTCGGGATACACAGAACTTGTCTAATCCCTCTCCCTGTTCTTTCAAACATTTGGAAACTATTAACTCATGCCCCACCCTCTTAATCCCACAATCCCCGAACCAAACCAGTTCTTTCAACATGTGTGGACAAACATGTTTGCCCCTGTTCTAGGAAATCACTTAGTGGGGCTACCAATTCATCTAGTTGGTCTTAATAGGATGAAGGGGTAGGCAAACACACTCGAATAAAAGTTACACCAATAAATATACAAATAGATCAAATCACCCTGATTTCCAAGAAACTAGAATGATTAAAAGCTATTTCTAATTCAAAGTTGGGACTTGATCCCCCAACTCCTTAACATTGTTTTAATTCTCTTTTTCCCCTTCTTACCCCTTCTTTCCCCCAATTTTAGCTCAGAACAACTTCCAACCCGCAACATACCCATGCATACTCCCCACGTATGCATACTCACACTCTAAGGGAGGAGAGCTTATTATGAAGCACACCTGTTATTAAGCATACCTTGTAATGGCTCTCAAAACCATCAGGTTTTTAGAAAAGAGTATCTACACCCATAAATTTGGATTCATTTTCTCCAAATTTCATACAATAAAACACCAGTCTAAAGAAAAACCTGAATGTTTGCATATACAAAGAGAACTTCTGTAATGCAATTATCAATTAAGTTGAAAGCACAGCTATAAAAACCAGGCTTAGATTAAATATAAAGTATTCCTTGGATTATGGATGCTGAAACTCAATGAGGAAACAGGATATGTTATTCTAACACTGAAGTTTGGAGTACTTATGCCAAATATTACATGAGCTGTTATTTTGCTAGTTCTAATTTAAAACATTCCAACTACAAGGTGTAAAAGGGACCAGCACACTGAGCATTGGCCAAATGCCTCAAACCACACTAAACAAGGCTAAAACAATTTTTAAAGCCTTTTTTGATGTATGCAAAATGCACACAGGGGGCCCTGATATGTTTACCGAATGAATAAACAATATTACATTGGAGTCAAAGGGTTCATGCCATAGCAAAAAAAATATTTTTAAAAGTGAGGCACACCCTGGTGGAGCAGTTGTTAAGTCAACTACCTCTGAAGAATGCAAGTCACATACTCCTGGGTTCCAGCCCTGGATCTGGGGGCAAGCAACTAGTGTGAACAACTAAGTGAAAGTAAAATAAAAATAATTTTTCCTCCTCTCTTCCTTTCTGTCTTCCTACTCTCCTTTATTTCTGCCTGTTGAGAAAACTGAAAAAGCAAGCATAGGCATAAAAGGACTAACCCTAGATTTATACACATGAACTTAAATCTGGAACTAAAGGTTGAAACAGAGCATTAAAAGCAGGCTTCAAAATTTCATGAAACCTCTGTAAAGGTCCAAATTTTAAAATTGCATAAATTGGCAACCAACCGCCCCGGAAGAGCAGTGACTTCAGAGTAGCTGCAGACCTGTCCTCTGTACCACCTACTGACTTCCTTCAGCTTTAGGAAACGCAGCTTCAGGTATTTTTACTTGTTAGACTTATATTTGAGGAGCTTGATTCGGACTTGGAGAGTGGCACCCTCAGAGACAGGTCACAAAGGTGGTGTGAGTGAGGCATGTTTGTGCAGGTGGAAATTTATCAGGCTGGATGTCTGAGGCTTTATAGTGAGAAACAGGAAAGAGAACACAGAAAGGCTAGTATGGGATCTGAGTGAAGTGAGCCTTCAGACTGTGTGAGTGGCCAGCAGGAAGAGGGAGCTGCGCAGATTTGGGAGCAGAAGAGACACAGATGGAAACTGACGATAAAAGAAGTTTCGATATTTGTATGCAAGATACACGGCAGTTCCGAGAGCAGGCCTGAGCCAGCGTAGAGGCACTTGAAAATTCAAGAGTGAGAAATGAGAGCCCAGGAGAGGAAAATCCACCATCAGGGGGAGGCTTGAAAGGGGACTCAGTAAAGTGTGGTGAGCGTGAGGAGTCAAAGTCCAACTCCAGAGTTGACTGAAAGCAAGTTAAACACATCCTGTGCTCTTGTCAATGGAGTCTGACCAAGACCGGCACAGTATGCATCCTCTCCTCATCGGGAAATTTTCTTCTAACCTGGAATTTTTAACCCACATCCACGGAAACAAAGAACACCCATTGGTGGAATTCAATTCACATATTTGGGGTCCCTTCTGGAGAACTGGGGAAGGCCGCATCGCATGATGGCTAGGAGCAGGAGTGTTGGGCCCCACTGTGGCTCTGGCAACTGAAGCACAGGTTTTGAAAGTCATGGACCCGGGTTTGAAACCCAGGGAGAGGGGTGGCCAGAGAGAAATGGGTTCAAGTCCTGGCTTTGCCTTGGTTAAATTTCTGAAACTGCCTGAGCCTCAATTAACTTGTCTATCAATGGCGACATTAAAAGCATCTCCTTTACAGTGTTGTCAGGGGTCTGGAAGATTATACATGGAGGGCGTGTGGCAAAGTACTGTATGCATCATAGGAACTCACTGGGAGAAGAATCCCTGTGTGTGTGTGTGCGCGCGTGTGTGTGTGCGCGCACGCATGTGCGTGTGTTTTGACTTGCTTATTTCAATGAAAAAACAACAATCTGTTCGCACATCCAGTATCCTGGTACAAGGCTGATGGGAAAGCCAGGAGACGAGCTTGTCAGGGTGCCCTCAGAGGTAGTGGCATGCCATTCTCTGCAAAAGTTGGAACTAGTCCCAGTGTTGTTGAACAGACAGGGGAAGTGGGCAGAGGATGCTGAGCTGTTCCGGGATGTGGGAAGAATGTGGCTTTCACGGTCACAGAGCTCTTGACAGGAGTCAAGCATTGCTGAACACGGCAGGTCCATAGATTTCATCTACAAGAATCATCCCCCAGGTAGAGGCTGAGTGCAGTTCCCACAGGGGTACTCGGAGTGTCTTCCCAGCCTACAGACTGTTTCTTATATTTAGGAACTTAGCATTCCTCCAAGGCAGGCATGAAAGAGATGGCCTCGCCAAAGTTGCCTTCACTGCAGAGCTGGCATTCTTTCCCCTGCGAGGAAATAGTTTTCTTTCTTACCTATGAAACTTGGTACCTAAAGCTCCCAAACCACGCAGTGTTTTAAGATGTATTGTTAAGATAAATCTATATACTCTACTTCATGTCCAAATGAAAGGGAGGAAGCTGCAGATCACGGCGACAGTTCATCTTTTTCTATTTCCTCTGCTTTAAAAAATTTATTGTAATGATATAGATTCTAACAGTAAGGCAAGGAAGCCTCTAATTTGGGGGAATCCAATGCATTTTTGTGTTGCATTAAGTGGATTCAGTGACTTAGTTGGATATCACTGAAGTAGTCCAGAGCAGAGATGCTTACCTTTGGCTGCTTTTTAGAATCTTCTGGTTTGCAAACATCCAGACACCCAGGGCCTAACCCAAAGGCATTAAATCAAAATCTCTGGAGGTGAAATTTGAATTCAGTAGTTGTCGAAACTCCTCAGGTGTTTCCAATTTGTAGCCATGAGCCCAGAGTCTAGAAAAGTGGCTTTCAACCAGAAGCCATTTTGTTGCTCTAGGGGACCAGTGAGTTTCTGGAGACATTGTTGGTTATCATGACAGAGGAGAGCTGTGCTACTAGCAGTGGGGTGGAAGCTAAACAGCCTTCAAGGCACAGGACAGCCTCACCATACAAAATAAATATGGGTTCAAATGTCAGCAGCACAAGGCTGTGATACAGTGCTCCAGAATAATCACACTTCAGAAATGAGATAGGCCAGAGCAATGTGTACTCAATGGTACACGGGCATGTAGCAAGAAAGAAGCTGTGAAGAAATCATAGCACATAGAATTTTCACACCGTTGGCCTCCCAGAAAGATGAAGAGAGGGAAGTGACTCAGTCGACGCTCTATCCCGTGAGTCCCCTAGAGCTGGCCACCTTGGTGGTCCAATGACAGGCTCTTGGCCATCCTTGTAGCTGGGGCACCTCTGGTCTGGATATTTGGTGCAGGAACTCTTTCCGCGTTTCCCTAGGTTGACTGCACTTGAATGGCTTGGAAGAAGACTAAAGTTAGGAAATGAAGCCCATAGAAGTTAGCCAAGATAAAAAATTTTTAAATACGCTTTGAATTGTTTTACATCAAGTTTGTGAAAGTTAGGGAGTGAACCATTTGAAAGTGATTATACATGGTTATAAGAAATCTGATTTTATGTGCGATAGAGAGTTCCTTCTATTCTTTCTCTCTGATTAGGTAATAGGAGGGCTGGGGTGGCTCTTTTCATTTTAGCACAGTACAGTTTTCTTTCACTGGGAGGCAATCAGAAATATTTTATAGCAGGTTAACTTTAACCTGCATGTATTATATTATGTAATTAATCTCTTGGACTTTATCTCCGTCTGCTCACACCCAGCTTTCCAGAGGGTGACATACATAACGATCTTTGCCACACATTGTCTCGGCCTTGTGCACACTTGTCAAGTTTAAAGTGTTTCATGGAGGTGGTGAATTTTGATCCCCAAGAGGTCAGGTCCAGACACGTTAAATTCAAATTGGTTAAGTAAACATTCAGTGCTGCACACAGCAACCTTCTTGAAGAATCGAAATGAGAAGTCCTACAGAACACAGCACCGCCTGACTTGAGTGAAACTAGCCCGTTCGTATTCATGGAGAGGGAGACAGAGGCAGAGAGAGACAGAGCCTACAGAACATATCTGACGGGAAAAGCTGGTGTTGCCATGAATTTGCAAGCTCCCAGAGGATATGGATTATTTCTAGAAACACTTACTCAGTCAAGGCTATTACTAAATAACTGCCATCAGACAGACCCTGTTCCACTTGCTGGAGATTCATGAATGAATCTGATAGTGAAAAATTTTAGAAATCTACTCACTTAGCAACTTTCACTTATACAATGTAGAATTATTAGCTAGAGTCACCACATGGTACATGCTGTCCCTAGAACTTACTCATCTTATAATTGGACATTTGTCCCTTTAGACGATCTTCACTCATTCCCCCACCCCCTCTGGCAAAGTCGTAAATGCCAAACAGGCATGCCAACTCCCTTGCCTTCCTTCCTACTTAAAAAAGATCCTATTATATAAATCAGCTTAGAATTTCATCATCTATTGTGAACATCTTTCAAAGTTTCTATCGCTGTGGATATACATATAGACGCAAATATAGACATAAACATAGATTACACTCTGTCATCAACCAACACCAGTCCACGATGTGGCAGTACCACAACTAAGTTAACTTGTGTCAAATCAGCGTTGGCTGATCATTTAGGCTGTGTGCCATTTTTTCTATTCCTTGAAGAGCACAATGGCTAGCCTAAGAATATATCTGAGAATAACACATTTATGTGCATTGTCCAATGGTTACCTAAGAGTGAATTCCTAAAAGTGGAATGACTGAGTCAAGATACTTATACACACACACACACACACACACACACACACACAATTTTTATACCTATTGCAAGATTTCTTTCCCGAAAGATTGCCAATCTACAATCTTATCAACAGTGTTTGCCTTTCCTTCCAACTCTGGGCCTTATCAAACACCACCTATCCAATAAGAAAGAAATGATCTCCCCGAACACACAGGCCTTGACTGCTTTGTAGTTACCCAACATTTTCCCTCCGATAAACATAACGCCTAGGTTCCCATTGAAAATGTTCTAGATAAGAATTTCATTTATACTGATTCTGAGTTATAATCGCAAGGTTATCAGCTAGTGTTATTTTCCTGAGTCTACATCATTTTATGTAGATCTAAATCTATTTTATAAAAGCACAACAAAAAGAGTCAGAAAATTAAAAACCTTAAAGGACAGAGAAGAAAGCATTCAAAAAGGGGAGCAGTAGGTCTTTAAGGAAATAGAGGGAAAATGAACAAAGAAATTTTGCCAAAAAGAAGCTGGTTCAGTGCTCTGCCGTCAACTTGAAAACAACAGCAGAAGGAACATTCTGTGGAATGTCAAAAGACTCACGGCTCTGGGAATACTTTGATTGTACCACTGACCACCTAAAAGCCACATGCCAGTGCTGGTTCCTCCTCCCAGAGGCACCGTCATGAGCATTGCTTATCAATTTACTCCATTTTTTTCCCATCCCACCAACAGAAAAAGGTTCATTCATTAGGTTCTTCAGATTCATATTACCTTACAAAACTTAGCTTGTCATTCGCCCACCCCCTTTAAAATGAACACCAAACCAGCACTCCCCGGGGACTCAGAGGTGAAGTCTGTGGCTGCTGTACTGTCCACGTAAAAGCCCAAGGAGAAGGGTTCAAGACCTGGGGCGAGGGGAACAATCAAAAAACAATGAAATCCTAAAAAGTGGTTCTTCCTCCTCTCTCTCCTTGCCTGCCTACTTGCCTGCATTCCTGCTCCCTTTCTCATAAAGTAGAAGTCAACACCAGGCAAAACTAGGAATATTTAAGCTTTTGAAGTATAATGGTTTTATTCCAAAACTCTAAAGTGGATCTTCCAGTATAGAGAAGGGGAAGGAAAGGAGAAGCGGGGAATGGCAAACCCCTGCTCTCCCAAAGTTTTCCCCAGCCTTAGACAGCAGAAGGCTTTGGCTCACACCAGGATGTATCCCTCCCATTCCCCAGTTTTCAGAGACTGCCTTGCTTTCCTTCCATGATGGAGAGATGGCTTGCATTCCTCTAGGGGGCACTGCCCCAGTCCACAACCTTTGACCTTTCCCAGCAGTGACCCCGTGGGAGCTACTGTCCTGGGGGACCTTAGATTTCTGTGAGCTCAAGAGCTGCCTCCCTTCTGGGTCCTCACAGGACACCCCCACCTTTCCAGTCTTAGCACTGCCCATCAGTCACCCTAGTCTCCAGCCACATCTTGTCTGTCAGAGAGGGAGAGGGCCTCTGAAGACTGACATCTCTTTCCCAACCTCCATAAAGTCACCTGAGTTGGGGCAAACATTAGCAGTAGTGCAGTTCATGGTTTCTGTTGCTCTGAAATGCACCTTCTTGGAGAAGAAATTTTTTTTCCCACAAAAGAAACCAAAGCTGAACAGAGGAAAATAATAGACACTTGTTGAAAGTCTCCCACGTGCCAAGTGTTTTATTCAGCTGTTCATTCATTTTCCCGCAATCCTGGGTGCCTGGTATTATTTCTTGCCATTTTCAGTTAGAAAACAGAGGCTCACCAGAAACGAGGTCACACTTAGCACGTGGGTACATCAGGGCTAAAATGGTGGTGATGAGCCACCCTAAACAGGAGTCCACAAGTGCCGGAAAGCCCGAGATCAGCACATTTCAACCTGAGGTCCACAGCCCGCCAGCAGCACCAGGTTGGGAGCAGAACGTGGATACCAGACGAGAATGCTGTGTCTTTTGTGGGTGGGAGGGTCACTTAAAATGGCCCCCACTTGTCCTCTTTGCCCCTCCCCAGTTTGAACATCTACATGACTTCAACAGCATGTACACCACACAACATCCTGACCATTTCTTCTGCTGTTATCTTTCATTTATCTTAAGCATCATCTTGTTTGTATATTTACACAACAGTTGAAAGGAAATCATTTTCAGAGAATGATGAAGTGAACCACAGCCGCCTTCCGTTATTTCCTCTGACTCAAGATCTCACCAGGTTCTCAAAAGGGTTCAGAACCCAAGAAAGGTTGAAGACCAGTGAGCGACACCTTCACAAAGTGTTCTTTCCTTTCAGAAATAAAAAAAAATAGGCTTTTAAATAGCCTTCTAGGAGTCTTGCAAAGACATCTATCCAGAGAGGCAGAGGTACCCAAGAAGCAATAACACATTGCTTCTTGGCCGATGAAATTCTTATTGGCCATTTGGGGTGAGAATGGAGAATACTAATGTACATTGCAGAGACTTTGAACACAGAGGAAGGAAGTTGTGGTTGGGTTGAAGAGGAAACTGAAAAGGACTTTGATCTCCATATTTCACAAAAAGCAACTGAAACCTTTAAATAACTGTCTCCTTCAATACCAGTTGACCGTTAACAAGAAACACTAGCAATATTATCACTATCACGTATTTCTTTTTTACTAGGCCTGTGAGAGGTAATTGGAAAGAAAACGAGTCGATTTCTAGGGACATTGGAAAACATTCATGGGCTCAGAGACACTGCCAAGTCATTATCAGAACAGTGTGAAGACAGATCAACAAAACAAAGACAGCCAAGAACATTATTGTCTAAGACCTCCTGTCTAAGACCATAACTATCAAAGACCTCCTCCCAAGGCCATCCTGATGTCATGTAAGAGTTTTGGTGCTGAGAGGCACGCCAGCCAGGAAACCAAAAATTAAAGGTAGCAGAAGAATGTCAGAGAGAAAAACACAGGAGATTTCCAATCGAATTCAACAGAAAGGGAGAAACAGAAGTGAGTAGCCAGACCTGCCAATGCTAAGTCCCCAAGAAATGACTCAGGTTACTGGAAGAGCGTTCACAGATAGAAAAGGACGGCAGGACGTCAGGGGAAAGGAGGACAGCTGTCATTTGCACCAAAGCTCTCATTTCATGATTCAAGTGTGTGCTTCCAAGCCCAGCAGGATTCACTTAATAAAATTGCTTTAATAACAATTATCAGTTGGGCAAGACGCACAAAATCCCACGTCATAATTCGTTTTCTCCTCTGTAAAGTGAAGGGGCTGGAATCAGCTTTTAAATTCTGCAATTCGAAGTGACATGGCATTTGAATTTCTCAAGGTGCTGCGGATAACTTGATTTTTCCTTGAAATGGAGCTCTTTAGTAAATAAAGATTGGTTTTTAAATTAAATGTGTGAACCCTCCAAAAGTACAGTGACTCCTAATAAACACAGGGTATCTGCAAAACTCTGACTTATTTCCAAGACTGTTTCAGTGGGAAGATTACTAAAACTGTATTTGCAGCCTTATTAGAATAAGAACATTTTGCAGTGAAATCCTAAAGGGCATCTACAAGCCTATATACCCACTGCTAAAATACATCTTATTTCTTCTATTCCAAAAAGCCTTTGATTTTAAGATACACAATTTATAACAGGTTTTTGGAGGGAAGGACTGCATTACCTGTGTGTATCGATTTCACAATGCAGCCCCAATTAAAAGTTGTTTGAAATAAACAATATGCATCTGAGAATTGAAAGACTCGCATGACTGCATATACACAGAAATGTAACTAGGTGTTCAACCAACTTTCCAGAAACGTTCTCTACTTGGGACCCTAGCAGAGGTTATTCAACTCTATGTTGGTTTCTTTCAAATATTGAAAAAGAACTGAAATTAGTAAAAAAGAATTCTATTAGTTGCACCCAAAAATATATTGCATGATACCTTTTGACAAAGCAATTCCACCTCTAGAAAAGATAACCACTTGTATACAGTGACATATAACCAAGGCTGTTTATAGCATTTTTAGAATATAAAAACCTGTAAACATGATGAGTGTTTAATAATGAAGGAATTCTTAAACAGATCATGATACCTTCGTGGGCTCAGAATATGGAATACGTATTGAACACAGATTTGAAATATGAAATACAATGAGGTAAAAGGAGTGAAATAGATTTCTCTAGTAGATCTGTGGACTGATGTCCAAGATACTGAACATCATAAACTTGTGAAGAAAGAGAGTCCTAGAAGCGTAACTTTCTATGCTTTATGAACTAGAAAGAGAACATTTGCTCTGTTTTACTGTTTTGTCTTCCCATCTTTGAAATGGGAGTATATAATATATAATTGGAGTATTATACAATTTTATGTATATACAATTATATATCACTGGCATATATAATACAATCAATGGTATCTCAGAGTTCTTGAAATACAAAGGAGGGGTAAATCCATCCACTAAGAATTCTGAGTACCTAGCAGAGAGCTTTTGCTTCCTTTCTGTTTCCTGATGATTCCATAAGTCAAAACTGTCAAAACTGTAGCTTAGTCTCTGAGCTGGGGGTGGAGAGTCAGGAATTCAGAGAAATCCTACCAACTGGGAAGACAGAGCAGCAAAGCAGAGCAAGCACTCTCTTCTTGGAAGGAGAAAGGGGAGGTGGGAGGAGGTAATGGCAGGTCAGGGTCAGCCATGCCAGGCACCAAGTGGCCAGAAGGCCAGAGGTCAGGTCCTGAGCATAGGTCAGCTGGGCCCTGAAGCCTCCTCAGAAGGTGGAGACGAAAGGCAGTGTTTCTCACCCGCCATGGACCTCCACCCTCAGAAGACCAAAGGCCTGCAAAGATGCACACTCCTCAGCCTACCAGGTAAAAGACAAAGCAACTTACACAGATACCCACCAGCAGCCTGAGATATCTGTATTTGCCACGTAAGGTGGGTCGCCTCTATAACACAGAAAAAGGTCATTTGAGGTACAGTCTCGTGACGTAGGCAGCTAAGCCTAAGAAAAGCCTACAGACCCAGTTCAAGAACTGAGACTAGGAGGTAAAAAAAATGAAATAATAAGTCCGTTGGAGGCAACAGAATTTGATATGATTTGTTCCAAATGACTCCAGAGTAGAATCAATATTGCCATTCAAGAAGAAAGGACCTAGATCTTCTGAAAGAAAAGAACTTTGTCTTTCAATAGTTTTGCATACTGATACAAACACTTGGTTATTTCCGCATTGTTTTCTTATTTGCTAAATGAGATTTTCCTGATACCATGGAATTCAGAATGTCTTACTAGAAACAGCAGCCGGCCCAGACAATCACGATAGCAAAAATGTGGCCGTCTCCTACTGTACACAGGAAGCCGTTGCTTATCAATCCATGATTTAATGTGAGGACTTGTAGAAGGGGTGCAGGGTTTTAAGGCATCCCAGGTCCAAGTTGATCGTCTTATGAATATACTGCGTGACCTGCTATACTCATGCAGCTAGGAAAGAACAACCCAGAAGGCAGTCAAATGCAAGGGCCAGCTTTCTCGACAAGGCCAACCCCACGCCAAGCTTTCAATAACTTTCTGGATGTTCGGCTCTGTAAGATTTCCAAATTATTCTCTGTCCTTCTTGACAACTAGAAAACATTACCCTCCCTCAATGTAATCACTGAAGAGCATGGTCTCCTGAAGAATCAGTTCTTTTTTTTTTTGACCTTTCCCAAGAGCTCTATAGTTTGTTTGTTTTCTCCATTTTTTATATTGTAGTAACTTATTCTACACATTAACATAAACTTAGATGTATAGGTTCTCCAGAATCAGTTCATTTTTGAGGGGAGGAATTCTTCAAATTACTATAAAGATGACTTAAATACTCTCTATTTTCTCAGACTTTCCATTTTCTTTGGCAGCTTACTTAGGCTCTGCTCATGGGCTGACTCCACAGGAGCTCCCAGCACTAAAACTTGCACCTCAAATACCTCATCCTCTGATGTTTCAGTTCAAGTTTAAAGATTTAGATTTACCACACACATCTCTTTAAGCAAGGTGGTATTCTTTTTTTCTCCCTCACGATAGAAGACATATTACATTGACTTACTTAAAAATGATTTAATTACTTGTCCTCTTTCAAAGGTAATTTTCATCTTCCCATTCCCTTCAGACCTTTTCCGTCCTGGTGCAATGTAGCAACGCAGTGTCAAAGTTTAGGAAATGGTGTCACTTCAATCTGTTTTAAACAGATGCGTTGACCGGTTCCCTGATGCATCAAAAAGGGAAACTTGTACTACAACATTTATATAGAAGATAATGTCAAATGATTTCTGAAAGTATACTCTCATTTCATTGAAAGGTAATTACTCCCTGAAAAGAAAATTGGGATGGTGTGCCATGGTGGCGTAGTGGTTAAGTCCATGACCTCTGGCCGGCGTAGTCCATATATATGCCAAAGACACGGGTTTTCAACCTGAGACCTGAGTAGAGAAGGGATAGAGGGACAACTAAGATGACCAACTAAAAATAAATAAATAAATGCTTCTTCCTCCTCTCTCTTCCTGCCTCTCTGCCTGCTTGCCTTCATTCCTGCCTGTGCCTTTCCTTTAAAAAAAAAAAAAAAGGAAAGGAAAACTAACTCTAAAAGAAGGAAGAAGGGGAGGGGGCAAGGGAGGAAGTGAAGAATGATGTGAGGGAGGAAGAAAGGGAAGAAGGGAAAAGAAAGAAAACTGGGATAGTCAGGCTACTTTCATCTGATAGAAGAGAGTGCAGGCAACCACAGTTTGTGATTTCTCAACATCCCACAAGACAGTGCGGGTGACGATTCTGCAACATATTCAGATAAGAATTCTGAAGTGCAGGCTGTAAAGGACTTTGCCTAGGGTTACACCATGAAGTACAACCAAGAAAGGGTTCCAGTTTCCTGTGGGTCATTGAAGGTAAGAAGTTTCCAGAAGGTCATCACTACTTTCCGCAGCAGTCAACACGCTACCTCCTCCCCACAACTCTGCCCTGGTCAATTCAATCTATGCTTAAACAGGAAGACAATAAGGACTTTTCTTACATCAAACACAGGCAACTAACTATGAGGACACAGTCAAGTTAAACAAGTTTACATGTCAATCTGGTGTCTCCATGTTTCAGACCAGCTGGCCTCAGTAAGCTCGCAGTGCATCTCTGTGCTCCCTGACACTCAGGGTGACTACCATGAGCCCTAACTAGGGGCCCAGTCCTGCCAACAGGTCACAGGTGTGGTAGATCAGATGGTGGAGCCAACATGCCTGGGATCAAATGCTACTTCTACCAGCTAGTAGAAATAGACCTTGGGTGAGCTGTGCAATGTGCTGACTCCATTTATTCATCCTTAAAACAGAAAAGTAAAATCACATCTATTACAAAGTATTTCTATGAAGATTACATACATTCATAAACATAAAACAGTAGAAAAGTACCTAGTATTGAGTAACTGCTCAAAAAATAGTAGCTGTGTGATTACAGTTAGTGGGGAAGGCAGGCCAACAGACCTACAAGTAGACTAGAGTAGGTCCTGTGAGGGAATCCAGAAGATTCCCTATTTGGCATCTAATTTACTTAGGAGCCACCAGGGAGCATCTCAAAGCAGTCAAATGAAGAATCAGTCAAATGAAGGTAGTCAGGTTTCCAGGCAGCTTTAAAATGTAAAAAAATAAGTCTAGACTCAACCACTGGACTCAACCAGCTTGGTGATGAGAATTTTAAGTTGGGCAGCGAAAGTCTGAGCATGGTCTCTTAGATCATCTGAGAATGAGCCCTCAAAGGAAGACCGGGAGGGCAGTCTCTCCATACTCAGAAGACAGATGGGGGAAAAGACTGTGAAAGATCAATGCAAACTGGTTGATGTTGACACTTGGAAACCATTTACCTAGTCCATTTACTTAGGTGAAATAGTTCACCCCAAACAATGGTGGGAAATGATGGCACAGGTTGCTATAATGAAACGTGACTGATTTGTATTTACCTCTTCCTATGGGTTCACTTAAAGTGACCGGATAGAATTTACAGGAAAGGTGATCACCAAGTCAATAGGTTCGTCACTGCTGGGGAGAGCTGGCCCGTCTCACTATCGTTGAGTTCCCGTCTGTGCCCAAGTTTCCTCTTTCTCCTTAGCAAACCCTCTGAGAAATTTCTATTGAATTTGACTTGTTTTTTCCTTTCTGTTGTATCTGAGTGAAGTGAGCATTTACTACTTCTGGTTTCCACACCACACACTTCACTTTGTATGTACTGCCTCCACATCCACTCACATGAGGGTGGAGGAGAAAGCCCTGTCTCAGGTACTCAAAGGCTCTGAGATGCATGTCAAGATGCTTGGTGTGCTGACACATACGATGTGCAAGTACATCTGATGGAGGCATCTGGGAGCACACACCTTGCTTGTACTGCACAAGCAGAGGCAGCACGTGAAGGCTTTTCTGCATAACATCTTGTCAGAGACAAAAGTTGACTAAACCCAATCCTCTGACTTCCTTACTCTGAGCATTTTCTACCAGATGAGGCACACTTTAAATAAAATGCAATGCTCACTGAAAGTGAACATATTCTTGGTGACCTCACTGGTGTGGGTAATGGAAAACCAAGAAGTTATCTCTAACTGAAGTGGAATGTTTACACTGGCTGCAGAGCTGTTTCCCTAAAGGAATCTGCTGGGAACCAGGCCCCACTCCCCATTTCCTAGTTTGTGGTTTCTGCTCTGTAGAGCTCAGGGGCACAGGGGAAACCTTTCTCAGAGAAGAGAAGCTGAGGAGAGATTGCAAACAGGACAGGTGGGTCTTTCCAGAATCAAATCAAACAAAGGCAGAAATGACAGTTTTAATGGCTCAATGTATAACAGTTCACAATATCAAGTCTTTGCCTAGGAGTGGGAAATCCCAATTAGATGTAGTTCTTTTTCAATGCTGATACAAAATTAGGTCAGGGAGAAAGCTCAAGACTATTTTCCAATTTTTTTCTCCTCCGTGTATGTCAGGAGCGTTGCTTTGCTATTCTTGGTTCTGTTTGTTTTTGCAGATGAACTATCTGAGATCATAAGCTTTAGGTGTTAATTAAGAATGGAAATTAATGCACTGATCCAGCTAAATAACCCTGATGAAAAGATGATGGTCAGGTGAACGACACCCTGAGATGAGCTCATAAAATGTCAATTAAAAGACTCTGGGAAGAAAGTGGGGGAGACAGTGGAAAACCGGGTGCTGGCACACTTGATGTCGGTGAATAATTTGACTGTTCAGCACAACCAGTTCTCAATATAGTCATTTGTAGTCCATCCTTCCCAAAGAAAAGTGTATTTTAGTTTTTAACATATACCCAGTAGTTGACTAGCAGGAAACACACTAGAAGCAGAGGAGGGAAGAAAAATAGCTATTCCAGATTCTCAAGAAATTATTTCTTTTAATAAAAAGGCACCCTTATTTCTCAGCTGTCTCCATTTTGAAGTTGTTTCCTCTGACAGCACAGGAATCTTCTAGCCATAAAAGACCAGTGAGCAGTTAGAGGAAAGCTATATCTTGGAGCCAAATGACCTAAGATACAACAGGTGTTTTGAAGGTCTACTTCAATGCACTGGTCAGTCTGACCTCAATTGGGTCCCCAAATTGGCTCTAGGATTCACAATAACCAGAGAGTGAATAACCCTTCCTTGCTCTTATTTGCTAGAAAAATGGGAACTGAAGAGATTATAAATATTTCAGAGCTTGATGGAACCTTAGAAATTGTATAATATAAGTGGGGCCTTCTTTCCAGAAGGTAAACTGGAAAATGTCTAGGAATATCTATCTCACCCCTGTCTAGTTCCTGGGCTTTCATTTTCCCACATCTTTCCCAACACAGAACAGTGAGATGAGACACTGGAGTTGGGGAAGGGGCAGAGTAATATTTTATCTTAGCTGACACCTAGAATCTATCTTTTACTCTAAGAAATAGGACAATACCTCCGGTACTTCATGAATATGTGCTTTAATAATACTTCTTGGTCAGTTTCAATTTCTTTTTCCACATAAAGATAATTTATTAAAACTCATTAAGAGTCATAAATCAAGGTTCTGTGGAAAAATTCATTCTAAACACATTATCTGAGGGCTGACTACGTGCCAGACACAGAACCAGGTGCTGACACACAAAGAGGACTGCAAGGTCTCCAGCTTGGAGGAGCTGGGGCACATTGATAAAATCACTTATAATTGAGGTGTTTAGATACTGTCATGAAAACTTAGAGACAGAAGCAGCTGATGCTGCTGAGGGAGGATCACAGGAAATGACAATTCTCAGGGCCTTTGAAGGTTGAATAGGAACGGCCCCAACAGAGAAAGAGGACAAAGGAATCATAGTAGGAATATACCAACTCAGAGAAGGGTAAGAACTACAGAGCACTGCAGACGGTCAGAGCATAGGAAACCCAAAGAGAAATAATGGGAGGGAGGATAGAAGGACAGTGTGATGAATTCAGACCTTAATCTACAGGCAATGCAGGGTTATTGATGGTTTTTACACATGAAAATTACACAACTGACTGGTGAGTTCAAGAATAGACTGGAAGCTGGGAGACAGGTTAGAAGCCTTATAATTCTGCCAGTAAATGAAGATCTGAATCGCTGCAACTGTCTCCATCACCTTTAAATCAAAGCTCTGGATTCATTTTTATTGTTTTTAGGACGAGACTGCCCAACACTTGCCTGCAAGATGGCCACTCTTCTTAACTGGCATCCGCACCTACATTCCCCTCCCAGAGGAACATCACTTCTCTTTTCTCATCAATTTCATGTGGATTCCAGAAAGGGAGTACATCATCTAAGTGAGTTCAAGGATTGACAGAAAATATGCTCCCGGGCAAGCAGAAGAGAAAAACAGATAAGAGCACATCCTGTGGAGTCACAGAGTGTCCCAGCACTAACATTTCCCAGCTGCTGCATCTCAGCCAATGTACTCAGCCTCCCTGTACCTCGACTGTCCTCAGTACAGTGGGACAACTACCTTCTACAGACTGTCGATGTGGGGTTTGAAAACAAATCCTTATGCAAGTACACAGGAAGCAAGGGCCATAACTGTGACTCTTACACTCTCCTTTGACAACAGAGCTTATCTGGAATGGAATATTGCTTCTAAGTTTCAAGTATAAAAAATTCTAGTCCAAAAAAAAAAAAAAAATTCCAGCTATTCCGAGTCATCACAATGACATTGTGTGAGATGGTCTACTTTTCCAAGATGAAAGTTTCTCCTGCAAAGCACTCAAGCTCATTTTAATTTTATCTTTTCTAAAATGTATCCTACTTGCCTCAACAGAATACACTGATCAAAATGTAACTTTTTTTAATATGCAGAATAATTACTAAATATATATAAACACAAACACCAAAATGACAAGATTTCATCTCTTCTAAAAAAAATTAACCTTATTTCCACCTATATGATCACCATGATTTTCTCAAGTGCCCGCTGAAGTCTCTGGAAGAGCTAACACATCAAAAATGTCTTGATATATTGTGGATGTGATGTCAAGGGGGGTTAAATTATATGCCAAGAGTATCTAATTTCCACTATAATATGCAAAATGTATTTTGTAAGTACTATCTAACCTCTATATTAAAACACTTACGATTGCCTTTTTTTCTTTATCCTTACATTTTTTAAACTGTTGTATGATGCAAAACTTTCAAACATACAGAGAAGGTTATAATGAGTCCTGCTTATCCATCACCCATCTTCTATAATAATGAACATATTGCCAGGCCTGTTTCATGGGCATCTCTCTATCCCCGACCCTGTGCGGCCTTTTCTTTTTGATGGCTTTATTGGGGTATCATTTATAATTGTAACTGTACAAGGTGATGAGTTCTGGTAAACATAGAGAGTCCTGCAACCATCACCAGCATGCAGTTTTTAGAACATTCCATCATCCCTAGTTGCAGTGAGTCCCAATCTTCACTCCCACTTCAAGCAACCACTCATCTACTTTGTCTTTTCTGTACGGTGCATATAAAGGGAATCATACATATGTAATCTTTTACGTCTGGTGTCTTTCATAAAGCTTTCGAGGTTCCTCCGTGGTGTAGCAGATACAGTACTTTCTTCTTTTTTTTTTTTTATCACTGAACAGTATGCCATTGTATAAAAATATCATATGTGCTGTCCCTTCACCAGCTGATGGATATTTGAGTTGCTTCCAGTATGGTTTCTTAGGTATAAAGCCTCTATGAACCTGTGCTTAGATGTCTTTGGATGTGTACACACATTTCCATTCTTTAGAATTATAAAATACGAGAGTTTGAACGGACCTGAAATATCATATGTACCAACGTTTCATTTAACGAATGAGGAAAACTAAGTCCAAAGACATGAACTGATTTACTTAGGCTCATAGTTCATCAGTGACAAAGACCAGATTCAAACCTAGAAGTTCTCATTCTTTTTTTTACAACCAGTCTCACTGCTCATCCAGAAACACCCCTCCTGGAGGCCTCTATTCTTTGCTCTTCTTTTTCCTGGATTGGCTATTCTCGCTGGACCAGAGTCTGGTAAGGCACGTCCCTCCTTAGCGGTCCTGGGCTTTGCCTGCACTTCTTGTCCACTCTCACACCCCGACTCCTATCCAAAAGCCCCGCTTCAACCTGGAACCTGGGAATGTATGAGTCTTCCTGAAATTCTTTAAGTACACTAGTTGCTTCTGGTCCTCCCACTGCCCCAGTAAGTATTTTATTCTTGACCCTCCTTGCTCTTTGCAAACTCACTGGCCATCACTTCAACTGCTTTCTCTCCTCAAGTTCTGTGTGGTTCAGGGTCACCGGTGGCTCCTAGGTGTATGAAGATACAGTCTGAATTCCTGGCCTTTTGTTTTTTTTAGTTGTTGGAGGAGAATTTTCAAGAGGAAAAAGCAAGATTGTCTTTGTCAGTCTGAAACCAGACTCACCAACTTTCATGACACGGTGGAGAAGTACTTAACTGGGTTCATGAAAATTCAGGGACAATACTCATTTCATGCAAACATGTAAACTAGAATTTTCTTCTGTCAATGTCTTCATGTGCAGGAAAGAAGTCATCCTTCAGTATTCAAAGAAGAAGAACAGACTTTACTTCAGTGTGTGGCTGAATATTATTAACTCTGTTTGCCTAATTTGGGCAAAATAAGGATTCTATTTGACGCTAAAATAATCTATGGGATTTTTTTAATAAAATTGTTATTTCAAGTTTCCTATATTTTGGCAAATGCCAAGCACACAGAACTGATTCTGAACACTTTTTCCACCTATATTCAAATTCACTGCAATTGCTGTCTCTTGTGGAAAAGGTTTAACTGCAAATTATGCACAGCAGGCCAGAACTAGTAACTGTACTCACCCAGAGTAGCTGGTTGCTATTATCCAATCAGTTGGCAAATATTTATTAGGCACCCCGGGCACTAGGCACAGCAGGGGAAGTAGACACGGATAAAGATAGGACCCTCTGACCCTTGCAATCTACTTGTGATAAGACAAAAACAACAAAAGTTAAGAAGTCCAAGGTAGTATGAAAGCAAGGGGCTGGATAGAATATCACAGAATTTTAGAAATTAGAAAACTGATCTCCTGGAAAAAAAGAAAGAGAGAGACAGGGAGTAAGGATTCCAAAAGTCCAAAGTTCACACACAGGCTAAAGCTAAACTCTCCCAGAGCTTATGTCACTCACCTGTCACACTAACGATGACACATCACTAACAATTCAAGAAAAGTCCAAACAGCCTAGCAGCGTGGCCTTCAAGATCGCACAAGTCCTGGCCCCCTTCCTCTTGCCAGGTTTTGCTCCCGCCAAACATTCCTGGAACACATTAACATTGATTGCTTTCCAAACTTCTTTGCTCCTGATGCCCTATCCTTCTCAAAACTCTCACCCTCCACCTCAGCTACGGAAAATCCATCAACTTGACACTCAGTTTCCTTCCTGGGGGACACTCCCAAACTGAGAAACAAGTGCCCAGTCTCCCAGATGCCCCCCAGTGTGTCTCACCTCTTGGTATCCGCTTCCTTATTCAGTCCCTCCCACACTAAATAGGGACGCCTGTGTAACCAGAAGGATATTGTGGAAATGATGGTATGTGGTTTCTAAGGCTTGATCACAAAGGACAATTTATTTTTAAGGAAAGGTGTAGGCAGGAATGAAGGCAAGTAGGTAGGCAGGAAGAGAAAGGAGGGCGAAGCATTTATTTATTTTAAAAAAGCTTTTGTTTTATTATTTTATTGACAAAATACATTTTTATTTATTTAGTTGTTCATCTTGGTTGTTCCTCCCAGCCCCTGGGCTCAAACCTGGGTCCTTGGGATGTACATGTACTGTGTCCAAAGGTCTTATCTGCTAGGCCACCAGGGGACACCACAAAAGACATCTGAGGCTACCACTTTGTGATCTCTGGATCACTCCCTCTGGAGAAAGCCACCCACCCTGTCATAAGGACACTCCCATGAATCTATGCAGAGGTCCACAGAGGGAGGAGCTGAGGCCTCCTGCCCTTAGCTGGCACCAACTTGCCACCTACAGAAGTGAGCCACCTTGGAAGTGGCTCCTCCAGCCCCAGGAAGACCAGATGTCTGGAGACCTAGCCAGCCCCTAAGCCTCGCCTTATGAGAGAAATCAAGTCAGAATCAGCCAGTTAAGCTGCTTCCAAATTCCTGTTACAAAAAAATTCTGTGTAATAACAGCTGCTTATTATGGTTTTAGCTGCTAAATTTTAGGGTAATTTGTTGTGCTGCAAAAGAGAACTAATATACGTACCTCTCTTAGGTATTTTGTGTTGCATTCCAATTACTTGCATCCTAACCTTTTTCTTTTCTTGTCTTTTTTTTTTTTTAAAGGAAAGATGCAAGCAGGAATAGAGGCAGCCAAGCAGAAAGAGAGAAAGAAGAAACATCTTTTATTTTATTTAGTTGTTCACATTGGTTGCTTCCCCAGGGGCTCAGGACTCAAACCGTGCATGTGGCCTGCACGCCCTCCCAGGAAACTGATGTAACCACTACTCCACCAGGACATGCCCTTAACCTTTTTCTTAAAATGAGATGAACATTTTTCAAAGGGCAGGGACTTTATTTTTCACTTTCTCTGCAAGCTTTCCTAAGACACTGAGTAATCACAAGTTGATTGACTCTGTGATAAGATAGAAAAAAAAAAAAGACTAAATGAAATCACTGGTGAAGCTGTGCCTTTGGACTGGCTTCATATTGCTTTTAGATAATTCTGCAATTTTTTAAAACTTTATAGACTTAATAGTGTTAAAAAGAGAAACAGCTGGCAGTCTGGATTCTGATCCCAGCCCTGGTTTTGAGGAAATACTGCCAGGAATAGAGACCTCTCCTCCCCATACCTTTGCCTTAGATCTGGCCTTCCACACAGGCATTTCATTTTTATTTTTTAAAGGAAAGGTGCCTGCAGGAATGAAGTGAGTCCGTAGGCAGGCAGGGGGAGAGAGGAAGAGGAAGGACCTTATTTATTTTGGTTAACTATTCATGTTGGCGATTGCCCCAGACCAGGCACACCGCATGCTGACATTGCTCATGGAGGACAAGAGCAGCCTCCGTGTCACAGACAGTACATGGACAGTGGGGCAGGTGAGCGTCAGTGATGGGAACAAGGGGAGGAGACTGGAATCATAAACAGCAAACACATGAAGGGCGTGCAGTGTATCAGCATGGCCAAGGAGCCTGCACTGGCAGACTCTCCATTGCAGGCACTCTGGCTCCCGTCCCAGGAGCTGAAGGCACTTCATGGGTTTATACGTGAGATAGTTCCTTCTGAATTCTCCAAAACTTTCTTCAAATTTTTACTGAGGTAACTTTGACAGACACAGTAACATAAGCTCATCTGTACAAGTTTACCATTCATCAAATACATGACAACACACCACGTGCATCACCAGATGACCAAAAGTCCTCCACTGTCCATGGGATCCCACCACCCCTTGTTCCCACCCCCAACCCTCCCACACTGGTCACCTCATTTCTCTTGTCAGTAAAACGTTCAGCTATATTGATACAGATAAGTCTATACAGATGAACATGTGTGTGTGTGTGTGTGTGTGTGTGCATAATCATGTTAGAAGACAGTTTCCTCATTGCTAAAAGGAATAAAGTGACTTTAAGTCAACAAAGGGAGTACAAATCTAGTCAATTTAGTTTAGGGTCCTACCAAGATTAATTCCAAGAATGAGTCTATAGTGTTTGTTAGAATTCTGTGTAGTAGTTTCATTTTAAATGGCTGCTCTCTGTTTGGGGACTCTATCCACAGACCTCAAAGAGATTCTGGTATTTGGCCTAATGACTTCCATATGTTAAACACACCTCATTGCCTATAGGCACCAGTCAGATTAGTTTCTTCTGAGAAAAGAGGCTAGAGATTGATTGTTCTATGTAAAATTATTCCATCCTATTAGTGCTGGAGACCTGAAATTCATTAGCAAACAACTTGGGGCTAGTTACACAAACCTGCTGATAAGGAAAGGCTGCCTTCCAGCTGTTCACAAGCCGCCTTTGTAAATAAAGAGTCATTGCTTGTGCAAAACTGTCTAATCTCTTAAAGATGTGTCTTTCATTTCAGAAAATGTTTTAAAGTGGCACATGATCTTAATCTCATTTATGGGGCTGCAAACTTCAACCAAATTATTTGCTAATATTTTTTTCTCCAGTACAGCTCAAAAATATCATACTAAGATAATGTCTTTTAAAAACACACCCTGCCGATGTTCCCTTGGGCTAGATCTTTGTTTCACAGTCGCTCTTTCTCAAGAAAGGCAACAATCCACTAAACTATCCACTAAACAATCCAATAAACTAAATCAGTTCATTGTGAAAAACAAGCAAATGTCCATAAAAACATGAAAGACGGTGTAGGAAATAATGCTAAGAACAAAGCAGAATATCAAGTCGTGCATATGCTATAGTCGCACTGTAATAAACAACGTGGCTAAGGACGGGGAGAAACTGTTTCTTCTATTTTTGCTAGTGGGTGTAGTTTGTTTGCTCTTTTAAATTCTCAGAAAAAGATCTCACTTTATCAGACAAGAACTTAAAAGGCTGGTGGCTGCCTGGACGATGTTAGACAGATGTCTGCCTCATCGCCACCTAAGAAGTCTTTAGAGATACCAATTCCACGATTTCCAAGCTTTAATCCTTGCAAGGGACACGAAACTCTGTTTAACCTGCTAATCCTCGTGCATTTCAAGGAAATATTCTCATTTTCAGTTTCAACCTGATATAATCCTTGAAAGTAAAAATGATACTTGGGCAAATCATAAAAGTGAAGTCATCTATTAACACATATTTACTGAGAACATGAGTAGAGAGATGAGTTACTGATGAATAAAAATTTAGTCACTGCCTTCGGGAAGGTAATCAAGAAGGGAACAGACGGTGTGGACTAAGATGCAACGCCATGGTGATAGAATTAACATAGAAAGGCAGAGAGACCAGAATGAGCTACTGATTCTAAAGAGGATGGCTTGGCTTCTGGGCTGTCTTTCCTGGTAATAATAGAACCAGGAAAGGTTTCATGGAAGAGGCAACATTAAAAGTGGATTCTGAAGGAGGTCAGCTTTTACCTAGATCCTGAAGGATGGCCTCATTATGTCCAGGAAAGAGAAGCAATTGGGTATTGCAGGAAAAGGGGATATAATCAGCAAAGACAACAGCAAAGAAGAGTGGGGAGTTTCTAGAATAATACACAGTTTAGAAATGGGACAAAGAAAGCAAAGATGAGTAGTGGGATCACACCTAGTCTGGGATACGGGGAAGAAGAGGGTGGAGCAAGTGAGTAAATATTGTCCTTTGGGGCCTGGGCAGGGAACCTTGAATTTGCTGTTGTACTTAATCCTGACAACTTGCTTTGCAAGTGAGAAGACTGAGATGCCAAGAATTCACATCAGTCTCTGAAAAGCAGGCCCTTCACCTGCAAATCCCCATAGGAGCCTCCTGGAAGCATGATGACAAATCAGGCTCACCAAGCTCTGTCTCTCCAGCAGGATGCTTTTCTAGCCGGGTCACTGGGGGTCACTGATCATGTGAGGTTAGAAGGGGTGCAATAATCAACGAGCAGTGTGTTAGAGAGGACAGTAATGAGTGGGAGATAGAACAGTTACCAATAATCAGGGAGCAGTGTGGTAGAGAGGACAGTAATGACTGGGAGATGGAACAGTTATCTAACGGTGGGAGCCTCAAGTGTTTATAGAAAATATCTTGCTTTGCTCCGCATGCTGTTTATAGACTTCTCTAAGGACGTATGAGAATGTCTCAAAAACTCAACTGAAGTCTAAATTCTCTTTACCCAATGCATTTTACTGTAAAATGTAAGCACTACACAACGTCTAAAGTGAAAAATGAACTCCTTTCTCTGCCCCTCTTCCAATCTACAGTGCCACTATTAATAGTATATTGTTCGTTTTTCTAAAAAATTGCTTATGCACTCATAAACATATGCCTCTTTAAAAACGAGGTCATTATTTTGCTTTTTAATCTGTCCTGGAGATCTTTCCAAATCAGCGCCCAGAGAACTCCCTTGTTCTAAAACCGTATAATGGAAGTGCCGGAATGTATATAAGCAGTTAATGCATTTTTTTCCTAATAAGTCTATTTTTTTTTTTAAGTAATAGATTTACAATAAAATATAAGCATTAGTTGTACAGGTTTACTCCTCATCAAACATATACCTATTTAACTTGTTTAGCGTTTTTGTTTTTTTATTCTTAAAAACAACACTATAGCAAACTCTTCTGCCCCAAGTTGCATTCACTTGTGGTCACTTGTCTCAGTTCTTGGTAGTCACAGATGGGCTCTCTTGTGTAAGACATCATTTAGTAAATGTCCTCATGTGCTGATGTAGTCACTTATCTCAGCAGTGAAGGGAACATAGAGATCACCTAAAAATAAACCACCTCACAGGAGTATTTCATTTTGTCACTCAGAGTCTCCTGGAAAGACTCAAGGTCAGAGTTCAGGCATCCCACCCCAAGAGCCTTGAGCAGAATTCTCTCCAGAATGCAGCAGGATAGCATTCCTCCCAGAGGAACCCAGAGCTCTTTTTGCCTGACCAGTGACTTCAGTTTCCCTTGGTTTCTATATTAAAATGATAATGCAAAGTTGTAACAGTCAGAATCACAGAGCTTCAGAGCTGGGAGGGGTTAGAGATTATTTTATCTATACCTTACATGTGTTAGAGATGGCAGTTGTGACTCAAAGAGACTTGATTACTAACCCTGACAGGTCACACAGCCAGTCACTGCATGGCCCACCTTCCACAAACCTGTCTAAAGTTATTTCCATATACGGCGTCAAATAACATCTGCATACTTCACTTACGGATTTCAAGGAGACCATGCAAGCAAAGTTTGTCTATAATATTTCCCCTGGTTAGATATAATGACACTTTAAGAAAAACATTCTAAAGTACCCTGGTAGCTGGGAGGCTATGCCGCTGGCTGGGGTGTGGTCCATGCAAAGCCCCAGGAACCCAGTTTGTCACCCTGGGTGAAGGAGGAAACAAAAGTAATTAAAAAACAATTAAATAAGACTGTTTCCTTCTTCCCTCCCTCCTTCCCTCCCTCTGCTTCTTCTACCTTTCCCTTCCTCTCAAAACAAAGGAACTCTGAGGACGGGAAGAACCAGCCCAGATAACACGAAATCCGAAACCCTTATTTTTAGATAATGTAATTGCCTTCTCCACCAAATTCACTACTAGAATGTCTAACACATTTCAAAATTAGCACATGTACAGTTCACCTCGCTTCTCCTGTCCCTTGTGGAGGCGTGAACACGGCTGACATGTTACCAGCACAATATGCAGCTCTCAGGTGTCTGCAGCACCAACAACAGAAGCACAACCTGGGGCTACTCGAGGCGGTGAGACTCTGGAGCCCACTGGAATGATTCCTCCTCCCGTTCATGCTGTAGCATCTAACTGGGGCGGGGGTCTCCGTTTGTCTGAGGACAGTCTGATCAAAATGGAAGCATCAAGTGATCAGGTACGAGCTGCGTGTTCTCTTGCTCTTCAGGCTGTAGCATTAAGTGTGTGCAGCCTCAATTTCTTACCTGGTTACATGGCATTCAAGAGACAGGGCTTGGACAGCTTCAGAAGGCACGATAAATTGTGCGAGCAGGTTTCACAGTGACTCTTTCTTCAATGTCTCTTGTCCCCTTAATCCTAAACTCTCATAGAAAGTTCCCAGCGGTCAGTAGACTGAGAAGAAGAATTGTTAGGTCTTGTTTACGGAGAGCTCTGCACAACAAGCTAGGACAGCGGGAAGACTAACCCTACTGCTACGCAGAGGAGAGTTCAGGATGGGAGGGCGCGTGTCTACAGTCTCAGTATTTCTGCAAACTTCCAAAATCAACACAGGACCAGACAGGCATGGAGGAACACGGGCATGGAACCACAGAAGGACCTGGAATTCCTTCTGGCGCAGAGGATTTTAGAACTAAATGGAGAGATCTCTTAGAATGCCCCTCACTTCCAGTCGCACCTGGAACCACCTGCAGCAATGGCCAGGTCTTTGATGTTAAAAGCACTCTTTTCTTATCAACAGCCCTTCCTCAGGCTAAAGGAGGGGTGTGAATTTAGTAACCTTGTGACCTTAGTGTGCCCATAAGGTCTCTCTCTCCCTTGTGCTGTTTTTCCTACCTTCTTTCTCTAATAAACCTATGAAATGCAAAAAAAAAAAAAAATCTAAGCATCCTAGAATAACAGTTCCACCCTCCAACCTCTGGAGCCCAGCTGTTACCAGTAAATTAGTCCTCACGTTTAACACAGTTAACAGTCACTTATCTCAGCAGTGAAGGGAACATAGAGATCATCTAAAAATAAATCTCCTCACAGGAGTATGTCACTTGGTCACCCAGGGCCTCCCAGAGAGACTCAGAGGTCAGAGATCAGGTTTTCCATCCTGAGCACCTTGAGCAGAATTCCTCTCTTTACTGGGGCAGTAGGACATTCCTTCCAGAGGAACCCAGAAAAGCACCTACCAGCTGTCTAGGCAAAGTGTGCTTTTTACAAGAGGAAATACAGCAATAGGGCTAAGGACCAGTGGACTGGAATACCAGCCATGCTTCTGGATCCTGGTATGTTCCCTCCTCTTCAAAAGGAGATTAAAAATGACAGAACTCAGGATGCGGCATTGTGGAGCGCTCCGTTCACCTGACACATAGTAAGCGCTCAAGAAATATTGACCTTTATCGCTACGGGAGATAACCAGAGGCAAAGCAGCAAAAACACAGGCAGCTGAGAACAGGAAAAAAAAAAAAAAATAGAAAGTCTTCTGTAGGATTTCCGCTGAATTAATAAAAGCCAAATAGGAAATGGTTACATTTTTAGACAAGCCCGTATTTGTGCATGGCCCACAGATCAGCCCCACAAGAGGAAGACAGCCTGAGGAGATGGCCCTAGGGTGGATGCTTGGAGAAGCAGGAGATATCAAAGATCAGAGGTCGCAAACTCCACCATCTGGAGAAGGCAGGCAGACAAAAGAAATGGGGGACTGCGGGGGAACAGAGCAGAGCAGTGAGCAGCAGGCTGTGGTCAAATAGGCATGCATGCCACAGGCATCTATGTTTTAAAAAGGAAACACGGTGTGTGAGCTGAGTAAAATACATCTGGTGTCACATGGGGGCTGAGGGTTCTTATTTTGAAGTCCTGCCATGGGTTCTGGTGGTCAAGAAACAAGGAACAAAAAGACCAACCAAGACAGAAAACAGAGGGCAAAGGGACATGATGAAGGGCAGCATGAGAGGGCATCTGTCTCCTTATCAAGACTGTGGAAAACTACAGATCAAAGAGCCCAGTTCTTTCAACAAATGATTTTTTTTTTTTAAATGGTGGCGAAATCTGTAAACTAAAAGACTTAAAAGATAACATCAAGTTTTTTGTTGTTGTTGTTTTTTTCAATGGGAAGATTAAACTACAAGGGGTCAAGCTGCATCCATACAAGATGCAATGAAGTGATTGCTGTAACAGTCTGGAGGGATGGAGGGAAAAGTGATTGGAATGGTGTAGGCGAAGGGCTTTTGGGATTGTGGAGAAAGTTCTATTTCCTAACCAGGGTGATGGTTGTATGGATGTTTGCCTTGTTATGTCCCAGTTGCTGGGGCATTCTTCAGGGCACAATCTCTGCACCATGACCTTTGAGGAGTTGTCCCAGCTTTCACAAAACTGGCCTCACCCAGGCCAGCGCTCTGCTGCACAAACAATGAGACACATTCCTCTGGGTTATTAAAATTGTCAAACTTCTTCCAAATCAGTGCTCTCCTCTCAGTTTGGGAAATGGGATGCCTCTGATTTTGAATGCCCACTCCCTTATTTTGAAATGTGGATTACATCTGAAATTAATATGATTTCTGGTACCACCTGCAGAGGGAAATAGGTGTGTGAACGACAGAACCTAAGCACTGTTGCCCCAAAGACTCCCTCTTGTTGTGAATCTCACAGAAGAAACTGATGACTTGTTGAAGGTCACCAGATGAGTAACCTTAAAATGAAAAGGTCACAGCTTTTTTTTTAAAGGAAAGGTGCAGACTGGAATGAAGGCTAGCAGAGACAGGCAGGCAGGAAGGGAGAGAAGGAAGAAGCATTTTATTTATTTACTTTAGTTGTTCATCTTGGTTGTTCCCCCCAGACCTGGGACATGAAGTTGGGTCCTTAGAATGTATGTGGACTACATCTGGCCAGAGGTCACGGACTTAAGCACTAAGCCACCAGGGTGTACCAGTCACAGCTTTTAATGTGGTCCCATGGTCCATTTTTCTACTACTAAAAACAACAAAATGTGAAAACCAAAACAGATACACAAGCTTTGAAGTAGATGCTGAGTAGGTGACCATTCACAGAATACGACGGAGTTGGCGAGTTTTGCTGAGGGCGAAATAAACCCTGAGGTGCTTCAGAGCACAAGTGTGGAAGGCAGCTGAGCATCAGGGTGGGAATCCCAGCTCAGCCAGGCATCCCGGAAGGTTATTTAACTGCCCCAAACCTCAATTCCTTATCTGTAAATGCAAATGAACAGGAATACCTGTCTCCTAAGGCCATGATGAAGATGAAATATATCAAGCATTCAGCATAGTGCCTGACCCATCCTAAGTGCTCAATAAATGCTTGTTTTGATTACCGTTCCAGGGCTGTGAATGTGTGCAGAAACATAAGCAACTCTTTATTTGATGGTCATCTCCCTGATTTGAATGCAGAATGATTCGAATGCTGTCTCCAAAGTCCATAGCACTATTTCATAAACACACAATGCTTAGCACTGAAGAATTAGTATGAGTGAGAACCGATTACATGGGATTTTCAATCTTACACAGCTTTGTTTTCCTCCTATTACTCATTATAAGTGGTTAGTTTTAATTCTAAAAAATGTGAACTTAGTATTATTTAGCAAGACAGCTCTGAGGACTTGGGGGCCTGGGGCTGGTGTACATGCCAGCTGTCTGCCTAACAGTCATGTCCCCTCCCTCTCCCTACAGGCATAACCAACCTCCCCCTGCAGCTTTCCCAGCCTCCTTGCAGCTCTGGCTCCATTCTGGTCAACGAGGCCTGAGGCGGCTTCAGGGAAGGTTTTATCCCCCATGAAAAAGGTCAGACACTACAAGGGAATGGACTCATCGCTGTGTCTCTGGGTCTCGCTCTCCTCCCCACACAAACTGACTTCCTGACTTTGAATGAGGTGGGAGGGGCGTGGCTGCTCCTGGCTAAGGAAACCACTTTCTGCCCATAGATGGCAAGCCTGCAGGCGGGGGGTGGGGAAAAAGGTAACCTGCTAAGGATGGGGGCCAGGAAGAATGGAAAAAAACCTGGTCCCGCATAGGGCCACTGACTCAACACTGGATGGGACCCACTGAGACTTCCCTTCCCTTGATGCAAGGTCATCTAAGATCTTTACTGATCAAACCATTGCTTCTTGGCAATTCTCTCACCTGCAACCTAAAAGATGCTGGTTGTTAGGGCCTTTACTGTGTCTCCCCCAAATTCATATATTAAAATCCTAGGGCAATCCTGGAGGCCCAGCAGTTTAGTGCACTGTGTATAGTCCACATACACAGTCCCCGGTTCAAGACCTAGTGCCGGGAAACAAGCAAGATGAACAACTAAATAATAAATAAAATTGGGGAAAAAATTCTCAGACCCAGAACCTCAAAATGAAACTGTATTTAGAAGGTTTGTTTTTTGGGTTTTTTTTTAAAGGAAGGTACAGGCAGAAGTGAAGGTAAACAGCGGCAGGCAGACAGAAAAGAGGGGAAGAAGATCTTTTTATTTATTTTATTTAGGTGTTTATCTTGGTTGTTTCTGGGATGTGAATCCAGGACCTTGAGATATATGCGGCTACACCCAACTGAAAGACAAAGTTAGAGGTGGATGTGCTTAGGGAATCCAGAGTCAAGATATGCACCCATAAAACTCAGGTGGTGCATCCTCTCCCAGCCTCCTTCACCTGCCCTTTCCCCAAATTGTGAGGCTAGAAGGCCTCTAGTATGCTGGGCTCCACAGCAGACCTGGAGGATGCTGTCTATAGAGGAAGGTTAGTTCATTTTCGTATGTGTTGCTCCCTGGTTAAATATTTAAACGTAGAGCAAGAAAATAGTGGTTCTACTAAAATTAGCACCATGTATCATCTGTAGCAGACCTTTATTATTCATCATTTTCATGGTCCCTATTAGAATGATACATTGAAAACTGACCAGAATTCAGAAATAGAAGAAGAAAGTCTTAACTGGCACAACTCAAAAATGCAAAGAAAGAAAGGAAGAAGAACAGAAGGAAGTTCCAGCAAGATAACTTCAAAGTAAAAAACTAGTCTGGTTTCCATTCTCCCATTGCCTACCATTAAGAAATGAGAGGGGCACTCCAAGTAAGAGAGCTTCCTGGAGGTGCCAGGAGCTTAGGGCAGGAGAGGAAACCAGGGTAAGGAAAACTGGCCATGTGGCAACTCAGAGTCTTGGGCCTGGGGCTCCTCCCAATGTGTGTCACTGGTGAAAAAGGACACCCATCACGTGTCCGTGATCTACAAAGCAACATGGTGTGTCCTCATAGCTGGCTCCAGGAGATGATGTCAGCATTGAAATTAGATTAGAAGTCTAGATTTTCAGCTAATGAACAATGAGCCGATTCCCCAGTGTCTCTGCTTGGTGGCTTTCAATTCCTGGATCTGCTTCTAAGTGAGAGCTCCTCACCTCTCCCAGGTCTCGAAAGCTTCTCTCTGCACTAAGCAGAAGGAATCCCAGCACTAAGTCAAGACTATTCTGCCCTTCTGGGGCAGTAAATGCAGTATGGAATCAACCCAGGATCTATTATCCGTTTGGCTGTTATTTCTTGTTCTTGACTTAGTGGTTGGTCAACCTTTTTCCACCTGGTGAGGACTTACTTGAAAAACCACTTTGTTATCTCCAAGATGGGTACACAGGTGTTCATGTTATGAGTGTGCATTTAATCTCCTTTGAACTTTAAAGCCAATCTCTACTTTCAAGAGATTTGCTCTTTCTGCTGCCAAAAAAAAAGCTTACAACTATCTGCTGCTTGAATAATCTTCTTTATGGAATAAAGCATGATGCTGGTCTACTGGTCTCCCAGATCGGGAGTTTTCAAGTTGCTGGGGAGCTTGATAGAAACACAGATTCCCAGCCCCAGTTGGTACAGCTCAAATAACCAGATGATTCTGATGAGCCCAAAACACAGCAGTAGAGTGGACAAGCTCAAAGTTTCACTTGGTGTATCACCTTTGTGGCCGCCCAGACAAGCATCTTCTCTAATGCCCCCGCCCACCCACCCCCAGGGCACAGGGCAGGGACTCCTTCCGTTCCTTACTTCCCACACCATCCTTTCAGGTACTGTCAGTAGTGGTTTCAGGTCCCAAAAGCAAAGGATAAAAATGGCTCCCTGCATGTAACACACAGGCTCTCCTAGACGGAGCGGGCAGAGCTCATCTCCTCTCCTCGGTCACTGAGGCCTCTGTCTGCACCGAGACAGAAGGAATTCCAGCATGGAGTCAGGCCTACTCTGCCCTTCTAGGGCAGTGAAAGCAATACATTATCAAATACCAGCTGTTTCTCAGAAAACTACCTCATCTTTTTAAACAGAAAAGCAGGACAAACAAACGAGTTGTTTCCTGATCAGAGAGAGGGATGGAATCAGGTACCAGAATTTACTGCTTAAAGGTGTGAGTCATCAAAGTTTGTTTGGAGCCCATCAATCTGCGGCCAACTCCCTGCCTGCTCTTTTTCTCAGAAGGTCACAGCATTTCTGTGGAATTGCCTCTGCGTGCCGGCCTGTGTGAGAGCCTGAACAGGCCCCTCTGCAGCAGGAGGGCGTTCGGCTCCCAAGCACACACCCCGACCCCTGTCCCCCTCACCGGGTTGACACTCATACCGTAAGAAACTAGTTTTTTTAAATAAATAAAACAGCTGGAATGGAGAAGGCTTGCACTAAATGAACTCGATTTGAAGAAATGTGAACCAATTTCGAGAAGGTATTATTAGTTAAGTAGACTGTTTCTTACGTTTTGGCCTTTCTTTTTTTCTTTTTGCTTTTTGGTTTTTTAAAATTACTTTGTTTCTTTTTACACAGTAAAATAAACTCGCATGTTGGAAAGGTTCCCCATTCCTCAACTACATGTCAACACACCCTGCCCTCCACTGAATCAACAAGTGCTCTTCACCATTGTCCAGTGGATTCCGCCACCACGTACGTCTCTCCACCTCCCCGTTTTGGCCTTTCAGACCTTCGTGAGTGTGCTCTGTGCCCCACAGAGGCCAGGGTCCCAGAAGAATGTGCCCCAGTGGACAACCCTGAGGACTGTCCCCAACCTCCGTCTCCGGGAATTCTCACCACAGCCACACAAAGGGCAGCTGAGACATATCTTCCTGTCTGTCTTGAATGAGCTGGTTTCATCCATTACCTGTTTCACACGAGGGCCTAGAGGTGAAAGGCCAGCCTAAACTGCAGGTCTTTCAAAGGCTTCCCTCGGGCACCAGGAAGCTTACTGGAGGCCAAGGCTCTTGGTGCTCTGCTACACACACACCCCCGCCCCCCCAGGCCCTGCTCTGGTTCATTTCTCTTTAACATAAGCAGCAGCAGCCAGACTTTCCTTACAGAACCACACCACCCTGCAGCTGGGAATCATTGAACTTGTGCTCTGTTCACCCATCCTCTGAGCTACTCTGGTACCGTCAGCGTTAAAAAAGAAAAGTCATGCTAAAAGCACATGTGGTACAAGTTACCACTCTCTCTACTTCACTGTGACCCAGTACAAACACGTCCTCTTGAAATAAAACCAGTTGGCCAATGCAACGAAGTCTGCCATTGTTGGGCGCCTTGTGAACACTGGATAAGAGAGGAACATTCTGGTTTCATCCACACGACAATCCTAAAACATAAACACTCTCCCTACCAGAAGGGAAGGAGGTGGGACAAGGTAGGTCAAAGGGGTCAGTCACATGGTGAAGGAAGAAAGAGACAGCCAGCAGTGACCTCAGTCTACAGATGCTGATTAATTATGATGTTCACCTTCGGCCTGTACGTTATGATGCAATGTTGAATAACACGTTTTTAAGTAAATAAAAACACTATCCCCGGTTTTGTTTTTGTTTTTGTTTTTTTCCACTATCAGCTTGCTTCCACACACTCGTTCTTAACAACCAACATTTTTCTGCAGGTCACCAGGCCTCCTGGATTCCAGATCTTTCTGCAAACATGAGAGGGCTGTGCAGCGCCATGCATAGTGGGAGCTCAATAAATGCCCAGCACGCTGGGCTGCGAGGCTACACCACTAAACTACTTTAACAGCAAAGGTTAAGGACTAAGACTCATAGCCCAGATAGTTTCTTAGGTGCCTCTTGCTTCTGACATTCTAAAATTACCTACTACCCACTTGTGGCTCATTTCCTCCTCTGACAGATAAAATATGGGGATCCACACTGACCTCCACTGGATACCATTTGACCTTATTTACATTTTGCAACAAGTTCGTCGAATTTTCTTCTTTTTTTGGGGGGGAAGCGGGGGGACCCTCAATGAATCATCCATGAACCCATAGCCATGGGCAGTACCACCAGTGGACAAAAGACTACGAACTGACTGCAGTTGGCTGAAACCCCAGGGCCAGTCATCAAAACCAGACATGGGAGAGTGGGAAGCAAACTGTTAGCCAAGGAGAGATGTAAAGGTTGGGGTATTAAAAGCCCCTATTTGGTGTTTGCTGAGTTTACTCTGTGTATTTAGTAGTAAGCACAGGATGTGTTTATGGTAAGAAGAGGGGAGGTGCTAAGAGTTCATATGGCACCACGGTGTCTGCCCTTAATTTCTCTGTCAGACCTGAGCTCTCTGAGAATGCCTAACTGCCCACATTTTCATTCAGGCTGGCCCAGTGCATGTGCCCAGGGCCCGAGCCAGGGCCCCAAGTCTCTGTGACAGCAGGTGGCCTGTATTTATCCCTGCTCCCCGCTGCCCCTGGGATGTTCAATCCTGCTAGTTTGAACCAGGCAGGTGGGGAGCAGGTGGGAAGGGACCACCCCGCCTGGTGTGGAAGCAACGTGAAAGAAATCTCCAAGAAGGAAATGCTTTTCTTCCCAGTGGCTCTCGAGCAGAAAAGGACTCATTGGCTCACTTAATGATAATGCCCACTCAGCTTCAGGGATCAGCTCTTTGAAGTTCCCCCAGTCATAGCCACCTAGAAAGCCACCACACCCCCCCCCATCCCATCCTCCAAGGCATTTCCTAATGAGTACAGTTTGGATGCAATCATTTCTCTCCTCACCCCCTTTCCCCCAATTTCAACAGAATGAAGGATTGCAGACATCAGGTCTCATAAATTCCTCTGGCCCTGGCCCTGACAGTATGTGTGTTCACCCTCAGTTTCTGCCATTCTGTTGGGGTCCCAAAAGGGCCTGTGGTCACAACGCCTAAAGAGAGTGAGAAAGGGAAAATCAAGAACCCATGAAGATGAGATTTGCCCAGCTGACTCCCCCCAGTCTTTCTTGTTAAATTTAAACACAAGAGAACAAAAGGCAGAGAGATTAAAAGTCTCCCTTAATAAAAAAAAAAAAAAGTCAAGGTCCATTTGAGCAAGCTCACACATTTGAAGGGAACCTTCTTATATTTCATAATTAATGATTCTTTTTTAAGCGAATGAGTCTTAAAGGAGCAGATAAGTTCAATGACTTAGAAAGCCTATGTCTGCTCATGTAAGGAGTGTAATACAAGGGGGCATTTGCAAAGACCTTCACATTTTACAGAGAGGTTCTGGCAGTCCAACTGCCCTGTTAAAAAAAAAAAAAGTCCCTCAAATTACAGGTACAAACTCAAAAGGTGGGCAAGGGACGGGAGACAATGTGCATGGAAGGGAACAAGCATCCCAAAAATCTACAGAAAAACTCATTGTGTTAGCTTGAATATTAACAACTTGCTGACTTAACTCCCCATGACAGATCTAATTAAAAGGTGGCAATAAATGTTTCCAGGTGGTTAATTATGTGTAATCATTCTTTCTTTCCTTAAAGAGAGATGGAGTCATATGTTTACATTTCAGAGCATAATGTTTCCTGAGCTAAAACACTGTGGAAACACTTTTGTGTAACACAGGATCCAAGGTAGGATAAAAATATCAGCTGAGATAAGCAGCACTTAAAGTGATTTATCAAACGCTTAACTCTCATATGCCAATTCACAATGGCAACTCAAAGGCTGCTGTGTTCTGGTTATTTCCTTTAGGCACAGAGTATTGTTATCCTTACATCTCAATAAATAATTTTTATGCAACATATCATTTCTCTACCTGCATCTCTGATACGTGGGGAAGTTTTATGGGTACCTCAATTTCGAAAGAACATACTAAGCATAAACTGAGACGTGGAAGAATTCAGAGACTCTTGGATGGGACCTCAGCAATCAGGGATTGATAGGTGGACTCAAGTGCAGTACTGGTTATCAATTAAAGCTATTAGCAAACTCATGTAGAAATATGCCCCCGCACCGAGTTTGCATGGACCCCCCCCAATAAAAGCAATGGATGGGTAACCCAAAGGCTGTGTTGTTTCAACACTGGGCACTCACTGCTGTGTCTTCCCTGCGGGATTCCCTCAGAATACTGCTCTTTCTGTCTAGTGCTGTGTTTTAGGAAATCACTTGACTTTAGAAATAGGAAGTTAGTGATTCAATAAAACTCCTTTAGGTGCCCAAGCCTGGTTGGTCAGCTTGGTCTGGAACGTGCCCATCAGTCGTCAGGAGTTCTTGCATCAAGGGTTGAGGGCTCCAGTGTCACACGCGCGCCCAAGGACGGACACATGGGACAGGCATACACACTTTCTTCTTCAAAGCAAATCTCCATCGAAAGACCTCCAAGCAAAACTCCAGTTCCTGTGTGTCTTACAATGCAGGGTCGGGTTACAATCTCAGCCCAGCATCTTGGCCTGCAATCTGGGGCATCCTGATAACCCGGGCGGTCCCTAGGGCAGCCGGAGCGGTGACCCAGAGGCGTGACACGGGCGGGGGCGTCCGCAGACGGAAGGAAGGACAGCCCGCGGGGCTGGGGCCGGGGTGGAAGTCAGCGGCCGGAGTCGGTCAGGACGCCTAGCCCGAGGTCTCACACTATCACTCACACAGAAACTCCTAATCTCTGCGCGGAGCTCCGGGCTGCGTGCGCCTGCACAGCCGCCACCCGCCCGCCCCCAGGCGCACACACGTACTCGCTCACACGCACCTCCTCACACTCACTCCCGAAACTCCCGAGCGGAAACGCGCCCGCGGGAGCGGTCTGCCGCCGGGAAGCCCGCCTGGGAGTGTGCGGCACCCGCGCGCCCGCCAGGCACTTACTCTGAGACGGCGGCGGGGGCGCTGGGGCGCCGAGAGGCGAGCTGGGCAAATTGCGTGACGGCACGAAGTTCCCTAGCGGTTCGATCGCTCGCGGGCTCCCGCGGACCGACCTGCAGAGCGCGGGCCAGAGCCGGCGGGAGAAAAGGTGCCTGGGGCCGGGGGGCGGGGCGAGTCGGGAGGCGGAACCGGGAGGCGGGGCCTGGAGCGGGGGCGGGGCGAGAGCAGGAGCCAGGGGCGGGGCTTGGGAGGGGCGGGGCTGGAAGGAGCTACTATAAGGTTGAGGGCGGGGCTTGAAGGAGCTGCCCGGAGGTCGGGGCGGGATTCTGAGGAACCTGGGGATGTCGGGGGCGGATCCGGGAGGAGTCGCTTAGAGCCTCGGAACTGAGGGTGAACTGGAGAAGCGAATCAGCCCCGGAGGCAGTGTCTGGGCAAGGAGGAGGATCTGGGACGTCAGGTCAGCCTAGTCATCAGAGGAGAGATTCCGGCTCTGGAGAACGCAGTGGCCAGTCTCTGGGCCGCGGCCTGGGGACAGAGTCCAGACTGCAAAGCCAGACCCCTGGGTGCCAGCGACCAGGCGCATCTTTGGAGGGGAAGATTTTACCTTTCAGGCCTCTCAGTTTCTTAAATGAGCTCATGCACGTTTGCACCACACCTGGCACGTAGTAAGACTGTTAGCGTCTATTGTCGTTATTATTCATTGATGAGGACTGTCCGTGTAAACTTCTTAATTCTGTCTATTTGAAACTTTTTTTTTTTTTTTTTTCAGGCTCTACTGCCAAGGCCATCTGGTGGTATCTGAGGAACTCGCAATTCCTGGCTTTCATTCATTGAAGATGCAGGACTTCCTCTAGAAGGAAAGCAGCTCTACTCGAAACAGTTTTGATTCCCCTGCCTGTAGAGCCCAAGGGTAGCTCTCCAGAGGGGTGGGACATTCTGTGGGCCTTACTTCACTGAGGACCCCTGACCCAGGGTGGTCATTCTTCAGGGCCAGGGTGTTGGGTCTTCGTGGGAGAATGATCTGGTCAGACTGGGACCAAGGTGACACTATTCTTACCCAGCCTAATCCCAGGAACCAATATGGCAGTCATGCACTGCTCATGTCCTTAGCCTTTTACCCCATCATCCTACCCTGGTGCTATTCTGCCAGACCTTTCTCACCATTCATATTTTTCTTATAGGCTACTTAAGAAAATCAGAAAATGTAGAAGTAGATGTTCTACAGATTGATAACCTCTAATCTCAGCTAAATCTTCATACAGCCTGGATATCCTACATCATGGAGAAAGGGGGTTCAATCTTTACCCCTTTCCTCAAGACATTATTCCCATTCCTCGCTGTTTTGACTATAAAACTCAGTCCTATTTTACAGAAAAAGAATAATTATCATCACTAGTTTTCTTGACTTTCTACCCCAGCTGCTAAAAATCCCATCTATATATACATTCCTTTTGACTTTCTTTCCTCTCATCTCAAAGTTCCACAGCAAACACTTTCTCTAGTTCTCTGGGTGCCCCCCTGAGCCTTCTATGTGCAGGGGATGCATTCCATTAAATATCTCTCTCTTGGAGCCTTCTGGTGGTTCAGAAGCTAAACTGGTGGCTGGGGTGTAATCCATGGAAAGCTCAAGGACCCTTCTTTACCACCCAGAGAATGGTTGGGGAGCAGGGATGACAACCAAAATAAATCAATAGATTGCCTCCTCCTCTCCCTCACCTTCCTCCCTCTCATACATTTTTAAAATAAAATAAATATTCCTCTCTTATCCTCAAACTCTGAGTGCATAATTTCCCCAGAAAAAAAAAAAAAACATAAAAATGCTAAAATTAAAAGCCAGTAATACAAGATTTTAAATTATCCATGGATCCTAATACCTTATCTCCCCATGACTCACTTTACGAGGGCCATCTAAACCCGAGACCACAGACGGGGAGAGCAGAAACAATGCAGAGTGAGCATTGTCTCAATGCTTTCTTCAGAGGACCAGGGAAGGGGCCTCTATCATCTCAGACAACTTACATCATGTCATCAAGGAACTATTAGTCTGTCTTCCTTTTAACTTTGGTAAAGACATCGGATGCCACCTTAATTCATAGTATGGTATTATTTAGAAATTAATGAGATAATTAACTTTCCCATCCGAATGGGAGCAATGGGTCATTTCATCTTCAACCTAGCTTTCGAATATTTCCATTTTGGGACTGTAAAAAAAATGTGTTAGAATCTAGGAATTTCCTAATAACTAGATTCTTTTATGGCTAAATAAATGTTAAAATAATAGTAGCTATATTGGCACTGATGAATTCTCTTATTCCCCAAACAAAAACAACCCTCCCAAACTCTGGTGCATCACAAGAAATGGAGACAGATATAACTACAGCTGATGTCAGAAATATATCTGTGCATACCTTCTGTTTTTGCTTCTGCCCAGCTGAAGGTAGAGGAACTAGCTCTAGCCATAGTTGTAATGTTTTAAAAGAATCTTCTGGCATCCTGATGGCTCAGACATGAAATCTGTGACTCTGGCATAGTCCACCTAAAGCCCAAGGACCTGAGTTGGCAACCAGTGTCAGGAGGAAGACCCAAATGAAAAACTAAATAAGTGCTTCATCTTCCTCCTCTCTGCCTACCTACTTACTTTCATTCCTGCCTTCTTCCTTTCTTGAAAAAAAAAAAAAAAAAAAAAAAAGAAAGAAAGAAAGAATCTTGGAATCTTGGCGCACTCTGGTGGCCCAGTGGATAAGTTCACCAGGGGTGTTCTACATACGTCCCAAGGACCTGGATTTGAGACCTGGGGCTGGTGCTGGGTGAGGGTGGGAATGTTGGGGGAGAAAACAACCAAGAACAACAACTAAAAAATAAATAAATAATTTTTTTCACCTTTCCTTTAAAAACATTAGAAAAGAAGAATCTTCTGAAAAATCTGAAAATCTTCAGTCTTCTGGAAAAGAATGTTTTTTCTTTATATTTGTCTCTCTTGCTTCAAAACTCTACTCTGCATACTCAGTACCAGCCTCCTCTTTTCTGAGTATAAGGAAATAACTACATGACAGTGTGTGTGTGTGTGTACATATTCAAAAATATCCTGGGAGGAGAAAACTTGTGATTCACATGCCCCAAAAGGATAGGGAAGATTTCACAAAGGGGGTTCCATCCAACTGAATTAAAGGATGAATCAAAAGAGTTTGAAAAGAGTGGGCAGGCAAAGAGAAGGGCCCTGCAAGCAGCAGGAAGAGAGAAGGAAGATGTGCTCTAGTATTTTCCACCAGCTAAAAGCACTGACACAGGAAGGACATGCATCTTAAACACAGTTCACAGAGATATCTACGCAACCTTTGTGTTTAACTACATTTTTATGGGAGGGGTTCAATGAACATGCTTCATTCAAAGTGTAGCTGTAACTTCATCCTCCAAAATCATTATCTGATTGACCACTGATTCAAGTCTCTTTCTAGCCCTACTTCCTATTGCAGTATTAGCCTACCATGTAATCTTTTCTTTAAATTAACTGTACAAGTAAGGAGTTTAGATATTTTTCTTAAAAGGAGACTAGGTACAGATTGGGGAGGGTAGATGAATTGCTGACTGTTACACAAATACTCTAGAAACTCTGGGATAGAACAAAAAGATTTTGGAATCAATGATCTTTTCCTAGTACTTCGAAATACCTCATCCCCTACTCAGGGCTATTACATATTGCCAGTGATTAAACCTTCCTGATAGAATATTTTCTACTCTTATTCAGATTTACAGTCTGTGAAAATAGTGACTGAGCACTTCTTCCTAAGAAATCTTGTCAGAACTATTGACTGCATCAGAGTGATTTTATCCAGTCTTAACCAATTTGGTTTAGCCACCCTCCCCATAAAACCAAATTCTCTGCATATTTCCAAATGTTCATATTTCCAAATGTTCATTCCTTGCGCCATTCTTCTGTAGATATGATACTTCTGTCCCTAGCTAGAACTCTTTATCTATGATTCTTTGATCATATTGATTCTTTATCTGAACTGTTTTCTTCTGGACCATCTCAAATCACTTGTGCCTCTCTCAAACATTACAAAGACTAGCTTCATTTTATCTTGTTTTTATGCAACTCTACTCTGAAAGGCTTTTTCCATACAGAGGGTCTAAATTCCTGGCTCTCTCGACAGAATTCTCACACGGACTCACATCCATGAAATGCTAGTCCAAGCTGGCAGTGCCGAAAAGGGTCATACCATAGTCCTAGAATTCCTCAAGCTCAGCATCCTCACCCAACGGGGCTGACTTCCATGCCGTTTTCCGTCAATACTCTCACTTCTTTCTCCCAAATCACCAGTCTTCAGAGTCAAATGGTGGTGTGCTAGCTACTTCGCGGTATGTTCCCCTCTCTGTGTCTCAGTCTCTGTCTGGCAGGGGGAAGGAACACAGATGTCTGACTGCCTCTGCCCTCTGCATAATGATCGTCCCATGGATTTTAAAAAACTCACTCCAGGCACATCTTGGTAGAGTGTCCGTTAGGCCAGCCATCTCTGAAAGAATGTATATCCAACGTATATCCCAAGGACCTGGGTTCATATCCCAAGTCCAGTCGGAACAATCCTTGTGAACAACTAAATAAAAATTAAGAAGTTAAAAAGTGTTTCTTCCTCCTCTTTCTGCCTGCCTGCCTACCGACTCATCTTCATTCCTGCCTGTAATTTTCTTTAAAAAAAAAAAAAAAAACATATATATATATATATATATATATAACTCAGTATTATGAAGTTTAAAAATTATCTCAGCATAAAGAAAGCAAGAATTGTGGTTCTCATTCTTTTTATTGACGATCTCAAAAATATTTAAGAGTATGACCCATGTAGACCCTCTTTGTAAGACACTAGAATTTCTAAGAATCTTAAGTTATTATACCACAGCAACCTCACAGGCAGAGAAAAGCCTGCCTCAGAAAAATATGTAGGTGTGACTTTTGTCTAGTGACTGTAATTTAAGATATAAGAAACAACAGAGGGCACATCCTGGTGGCTCAGAGGTTAAGCCTATGACTGGGGATCAGTCTACATACAACCCATGGACTCAGATTCTTAGCCCGGCCTATAGTGGTGGTGGGCGGGTTGGGGGACAGACTAAAATGAACGGCTAAATAAATAAAACCCTTCTTCTTCTCCTCTCTTCATTCTTGCCTACTGCTTGCCTGTCTTTATCTTAAAAAAAAAAAAGGAGGAGGCGGCAGAGGCGGAAGTGGAAGCAGAAGCAGAAGAGAGAGAAAGAAGAAAATCTTTACTCTTTTGGAGAGACTCTGAAACTATACATAGAGAGAGAGAGAGAACTACACCTGAGTTCGTATTTCTGATCATTACCAACAAGTTATGTGAATGAATTTGTTTGGGGCCCTTCAAATTGGCCATTATGTCCACTGAACATGACTGATTCCATCAACATCACATGGAGTAGATTTGCTCAGATGACTCTTCTAAATTTCTAACGAAACCCCCAGAAGTACATTATTAAGTGGTTATTTAATGCCACCAAGTTGAGAGAAGTACAGCGTTCACTTAATGTTGTCAGCAGGTTAAGCAAATGATATTTACAAAATCAAGCCTTTAAATAACGTTGTTTTGTTCAGTGCAGTGCAACCCAGAATTTTTTTCTTCTCATCAAAGCTACAAGGAAATGTTATTCGAAGGTTTGCCATAGTGGGTTACACAGAAAGAAAGCTTTATAGAAACAAAGCTTCACATCCAATTCACGTTACTTTTGAGGCTCACATTGTCACCAATCTGACAAGTTTTGCTGTGGTCTGCTCTGGCACAGCACATTACCTGATCACTACTCAGTTGCTAAGGCTGAGGTAACATAATGTCATAGATTGGGTGGTTCAAACAATAGATTTTCTCACAATTCTGGAGGCTAGAAGTACAATATCAATGCGTCTGTAGGTTGGGTTGGCTTCTAGGTGACCATCTTGATGCATTTTCACATGACCATCTTTTCTACTGAGTATTGCTGTTGTCTCTTTTCTTAGAAGGGCACCAATCATATTGGGTTAGGGTGGCAGCATTAAGATCTCTTAACCTTAATTACCTCTTTCAGGCCCTATCTTCAGGTACAGTCACTTTGGGGCTAGGATTTCAGCATATTAATCAAATGAAGTTGGGGATCAGGGCCAGCATTTCATCTCTAACAATCACCTTTGTAAAGGAAATTGCAAATAATATGATCATTGTCATGTAATGTACTTCTACATACATACAATCCCAATTCAGTGATTTTTGCTTTAAAGTTTTCTTTTGAAATAAAACATGTAAGAAACATTTTTAATATTCATCTGCTTTTTATTCTTTAGTGTAGATCTAAGTTTTCAATAGGTATTTTTATTATCTCACTCTGAAGAATGTCCTTTGATATTCTGTGGAGCTCAGATCTTTTGGCAACAAATTTCCTCAGCTCCTTTTACCTAAAAAGCTTTATTTGCCCCATTTTTGAAGAACATTTTTGGTGTGTATAGAATTTTGACAGTTGTTTTTTCTTTCAGTACTTTAATGTTATTGTCCCATTATCTCCTGGCTTGTCTAGTTACTGAGAAAAATTCTGATTTTTTTTTTTTTTTTTTTTTTCTCTGTGTAAAGCGCCACATTTCTCTGTTAGGATTTTCTCATCACTGATTCTCAGCAGCGATAGGATATATCTTGGCGGTGTATTGTGCTCATCTTACTGGGGGTTTGTTGAGGTTCTTGTATCTCTGGCTTTATGCCTTTCATCAAATTAAAAAAAAATTTAAGCTGTTAATCATCACTATTTCTATTTAGTCTCCATCGTTTTACTCTCTGAGAATTTTAAGTGCATGTTCCTTACCATATGATATTATAACATCTATATTCCTTGATATCATTCAGTCTCCTTTTCCCTTCAAAAATGAACCTCTGTAGGATATCATCTCCTTTCCAAAGGTTGCCCTCTCCCCCAGAAGAACGAACATATTACACTGTACACTATCTCAGCTCTTAGTTTTTATTCCTCGGTGCCCAAGTTAGGACTTACTTTATTTCACTATTCAGAACGGGACCCAACTTCTCCTTCTGTGAACACAGCTGCTATTCCGTCATGACGAGTAGAATCTTCCTGCACATTTCTAAGTACTCCCCGCTTCAGAACAATGATCATTTTCCACTCTCCTCAGAATTTAGGGGTTTTAGATGTTTATTTCCTAAAACCTGTTGCACTTTGATACCTGTCATATTTCAACATGGTTTCTGCATTTTTCTCTTCCCCTAAAATTTACTTTGTAGAGGGAAGTATGAATCATTGAAATGTAGGTGGTTAGTACAGTGAAAAGTGGGTAATTTCTGTAGCACACAACAGCACCCATGCTGGGGATTTATTGAGCTGAAACGCAGCCCTCTCTTCACTGGTGTGACCTGTTGTAGAGGTGACTTCTGGAAGAAGAGTCTTATTTCATGGAGCTCCCGCCTCCTACAGATAAAGCTAACCTAAACTCCAGATGGGACTTTTACCTCCCCCACCCTCCATGAAAGGATTCTTATTAGTAGAGACCTATGGGTCTTAAAACACAGTGGAAATATTTTAACCTGTTTACTTATCTTCATATGGGAATGGCCACAAGAAATTGGTTCCTCTTCTGCAAGATGCAGAAAATGAAACAAACAAAACCCCAGGATTTTAAGAGTATCTTAGCTCATTTACAGTAGAACAATAAACTGAAAAAGAAGTAAAAGTTGATTTTAAAAAATAAATACACTGCAATTTCAGAAATAAAGTTGGTGAGTAGAACCCATGGGTAAAATACTGATCAAAAAACCTTAGCTAACTCACAGCCCAGGCAAACACACTGTACTTAAGTTCTGTTAGACGGCATGCCTATGCATTAAACAGACAACCAACCGTACATGAGTAAAGTATTTTTCCACGGTGAAAAGAAATGGGTTTTCACATCAGTTGCTTCTACCACCCATTGGTATTTGCACTAGAATTTAAGACTTCTTTCTTATTCCAAGGAGTCTGAGACAATGTGATTCTCTAACTCTGTGTTAGTTCTCTGAAGTATAGAACATATATCGACAGGAGACAACCAAGCAAGGGGAGAAAAATCATGAAAAATTAAAAAACCAGACTTAGCTTTGAAAATAACTGTAGCAAGAACTATACATATTTCTAGAAGACGGATAACCACACGTAAGTAATCCATATTCAACTTTTTCCAGGTACCCCAACAGTTATTATTTTAACTTTCCTTTTTAAATAAGCATCAAACATGTCTCAACAATTCAAAGAGGAGTATTCTTGACACAGTATGTTTACTCAAAAAAGCAGCTCCCAAAATCACTGAGTCCTATTTGGCGACAGCATTTTTTTTTTGCTATTTTACCTACCTACCCCCCGCCCCCCAAAAACTACACACCTCCTTGTATTGTTACTGAGAAGGTTTAAAGGAGTTTGGAAAAATATTACCTCCTTCTTCCTTTCCCCCATATTCAAGTTTTATATGCAGTCTTCCACACACATTTCTATGTCTAGATGCAGAAACTGGAATACTATAATATACATAAAATAGTTCTTGGGAGAAATTGCAGAGCTGTGCCATTTGGTTGGCTGGGACGTGCTCTACCTCTCACTGGCTTCCTGCAAAACAAAGGCTCAAAGTTTTCATTACTTACCTTTTGTGATAAAAACGCACATCTTTGGAATGCTTTGTTAGTGAAAACAGGTGCTGTTAAGTCTTTTGCCTAACATGAACTTTCAAGAAGTAGAGAATTTGTGATTTTTCTTACCAACTTCTTTTCAAATCAGAGATATAGATCTAACATATTCAGTGTTCAAAGACCTTCCCACTGTATGGACGTATCAACAACTATTCAACCAATTACTTCCTAGTTTACATTTAGACCATTGCCCATTTGTCCGCTCCAACAGATGGTTCCATAAACATCTGTCTATGTATTTTTTATGCACGGGTGCTTTTATCTTTAAAGGAGAATTTCTCAAGACTGTTCAGTGCAGGTCCGTGTACTCAGAGCATATAGCTGGGTAGATTCATGGTTTCCTTCTGTCACCAGTGCTCAGTGTACCCATCTCCTTGCATCTTCACCAAAACTGATGTCTGTCTGACCTTAAACCACTGAGAGATGAAAACTGGTATCACATTTTTTTTTTTTTAACATTCCTTTAACCATTAGTGGAGATGAACATACTTTATCCTAGCCTTACTTTTTATTTTGCTATTTTTTAAAGGAAAGGTTCAGGCAGGAATGAAGGCAAGCAGGCAGACAGGTGGGGAAAGGAGGAATCAGCAGCACTTTATTTAGTTACTTGTTCATCTTGGTTCTTCCCCTGGCCCCGGGATGTGAACCAGGGTCCTTGAGATGTATGTGGATGATGAGACCAGAGGTGGCTGACTTAATAACTACTCCACCAAAGCGCATCCGTTGCTGAATTTTCAAATGCCCTGTTCTGTGAATTGCCTATTCAGTTTGCCAATTTCTCAAATTGTCATTTTAAGGTTCTCTGGTATGTGGGGATATTAATACATTTCCCATTGCTATACAAACTTCTAGTCTACCCATCCTTTTAACTTTGACTGAGGTTCCCTGTCATATGATATTTAAGTTTTTGTTTAGTAAAACATGTCTGTCTGGATTTCTAATTCTGTTAAAAGATGATCCCACCCTGAGGTTGTGTAAGAATTTTCTTTAAGTAGATTATTTCTCTTTTTTTTTTTTAAGGGAAGGTGCAGGCAAGAATGAAGGTGAGCCAGCAGGTAGGCAGGAAGAGAGAGGAGGAAGTAGCATTTATTTTATTTTTATTTAGCTGCTCACACTGGCTGCGTAACCACTGGACCTGGGGCTCAAACCCAGAGGTATGTGACTTGCTCCTTTGGAGGCTGCACCACTAGGGTGCACCTAAGTAGGTTATATTTTGTATTGTGCTGTTGAGACCAATGTGAGAAACTTGCACAATATTTTTGTTGTTGTTGTTTGTTTTTTTTTACAAAAGTATAAAAAACTAGCAAGTTAATTTAGGCAAGAAAAAGAGAGGATGAAAGGAGAACGGAGTTGACTGTCTAAAATTTTACATATGAAAAACCCTCTATATTTCAAAAAATGAAACTTGCAATGTGGCAGATTCTTCATTACCAACACACATTCTCAGAAAAACACAATTTAAAAAATATTTATTTGGGTGTGCTCTAGTGGTCTACCGGTTTAGTTCACCAGGGCACAGTGCACATACATTCCAACATTCTAGGTTCAAGATCTGGGGTCAGGGAAACAACCAAGAGGACTGATTAAACAAAATAAAGTGCTTCTTCCTCCTCTCTTCCTGTCTGCCTGCCTGTTCACTTTCATTCCTGCCTTGCCTGCACCTTTCCCTAAAAAAAAAAAAAAAAAGGATTTGATGCCTCCACTCCAATAAGGAGGATGAAAATTTTTATGTATGTACAACACTGTATACCATTTTTCCTCGCCTTTTTTGAATAGTGCTTCTATACTAAGTTAAAATGACTGTAGAAAAAGAACAGGATATTTAGAAAAATTATTCAATTCTTCCTACATTAACCAAATACAAACACAGAAATCCTTAATTTTAAAATGTTACATATATTTTAAATCATCTAAAGTGGCATAAATATTACTTCAAGCAATAGCATGCTAAAAGGGTTCACTGCATGATTGTTTATTTAAAATATTATGACTGTGGATGTAAATACATAAGGGCTTACATAAATTATTACTCATATAAACCCTAATTTAAAATGCTTAATTGTTAACCCACAATGTCTTTTTTCTAGTAAGCAAACTAAATAAATTTTCTATCCCACTGAAAGTGTTTAAAGCCTTCTGAATCTTGATTTGTGAAATGACTGAAAAATAACTTAACTACATCAAACAATAGTATTGTTTGCAATGTCATCACAGATGTCTGTCTCCATGGCAAAATAATTACATATTGTTATTGCACAATTTATAGGTACAGGTTATTAGGTGCACAAAACTCTATATAATGACAGTGTTTTCACTGCACCTTGCTCAACACATTTAAAATTATGAATACAACTTACAAAATCTTTAACAATATACTTTTAAGATAAATGTATCCTGAGGATATTACAAAATTCATTTTACCAGCCCTTCATTTCTTTGCTTTATTTGAGTCTTTAATTCCCAAGATAGTAACTGTCCATATTTTGTTACATAAAAATGTTTTTATAGTTCCTATTAACAAAATATATTTAAGCTAAATAGTATATAATTGTCCATTAAACACTTAGTCCCAATCTGCCTCCAGTCTCATTGGTTAAAATCAAGTATTTATCAAGTTTTCTATAATTCTGAATCAGAAACTGTATAGCACAAAACAAATAGGATTAGCATATTTAAGTTAAAAGCATTGTGCATTTTTAACATTTTGGTCATCTTTATAATAAAATATTTTGGCAAAGAATAATAAAATATAAGGTTTAGTTTATTTGCTACTAATGGTAGATCTGGCAAGTATTTTACACATGTAAATATCATCTATTTGATTTGACTGTTTTCACATTTGTTTCTAAAAAACACCGCTATCAGGTTGTCCTAACTCGGAGACTAAAAGCACCTAAAAAATAGGCAATAAAACAAAATTAAAAATTGAAGAGTTTTGTTTGCTGCTCAAGATCCTTTCACAAATTTATAAATTTACTTTTAAGCATCCCACATATGCCAACACAGAATCATCCTTATTGCCTGTTCAGACTCTTTCGACTTAACGTAATCTTTAAAATGATAATCTTGAAAGTCTTCCTGAAATTTATTTGCAAATTAGGGTTGGATTTAAAAATTAACAAGACAAAACAAAACAAAAGATAATATGGAAAAAACTGCAGAGAGGTTGTTATTCTGGCGGCAGTAGTTGCTATGGCACAAAACCACAGATAAGACTTGTCGATTTCTCTAATATATACACAAACTATATTCAAATCAGATGTGTAAGCTATATTACATGGAAAGACAAAAGCACACATATATACACACACACGATTTGGGCTCCAATAGGAAACTGATGGAAACTTTATATAATGATCCATTTGGCTCATTTATCATTGAAGTCCCAATGACAGTTTTAATGGAGATGTTCATTATTGTTTTTGATTCTTACGCAAACATCAATCTATCATTAAGAGAGAAGAGTTTGAGATGTGTAAGTCTGATAAAGGAAGTGAGAGTGTGGTCAATGAAGTGATAGCTGATGTGCAAATGCCTTTACAGAAAGGCTACTTCTAGTGTGAAAGAAATTTGCGCAGAAGATATCTGCAGAGATAGCACTAAGAAAACAAAATCCCTTTAACACTATGACATACTCTATAAATAGGTATTATTACAGCAGTACTTATACATTCTATTTTAGGCAAGAGAATCTAATTCTGAATAACCTTGTTGATTTTTAAGGCATCAGTGCATCAAGGGCAGAGCTCCATAAAATAAATACAAAAACAAAAAAGCATTAGCTTATCTGTGGCATAGAGAGTGATCACTATACACTATATACGTTGGTCACGTCCATGAAATAAGTAACAAATCATATATCCATCTCATTTTAGAAGGTTACAGCATAAATTTCACATCATTTTTTAACACTTCATTTAATGGGCTAAACTGATCTGGCAGGATTCTCATTTTCATTGTTCCATCAGCTCCACACGAAAAAATGTGATTTGCCGGTCCCGTCTCGATTTGCATCACTCCAGTTCCAATATTTCTGAATATGGATTGCCGAGCATGTTCATTGATAAAAGTGTGGAGAAGACTAAAGGTAGAGAGACTCCAAATCTGAAGGATAATAAGAATAAAATAAATATTGGGATTAACAATTACCTTAAAAATCCAAAGAAAAAAATTAGGCCTGCCTTCTGAGCAAATATAATAAAGAGGTAAAGAAACCTCTAGACACAGTTATGCATATCTTGATTATACATAGGGATTGGAATTCTCCAATCTGGAATTCTCCAATCTGGAATTTTCCAATCCAATCTTTTCCAATTTGATAATTATGTTTTTCAAAATCCAAACAGTAAGAAAGAAAGGTTTATTAAATGCCAGACTGGAGATGAGAAAAATTAGATACAAGGAAATGAAGGGTACAACACTAAACAGAAACTTAGTCATACAAGCACTTTCCACCATCAAGATGTCCTCTTTCTAAGCAAAGCCTCTGCTGTGTAGGCACAGCAGGATAATCCCCTTTCTATAATATAAAATGCCCACCAGGATATCAAAATTGCTGGAAAGAGGACAGTACCCAGCCACTAGAGGAATTCAGACTAGGCAAAATTAGGCCCTTTTATAAAGTCAATTCTTACATCAGGACACTTAATTTACGAAGATTTTCTATATTCAGCCCTTATTTACCAAAATGTGATGCTGATAAATTAATTATAAGTACCTTCACTTTACATGAAAGACCTAAATACCTTCAGCACATCCCTTTTAAAGGCAAGGCAAATGAACTTATGCTCTCAATTTTTAAGAGAACATTAAAAAACTTGCTTTTGGCCTAGAAATTCATTAATTCATACTATACTATACCAGACTATTGTGACATTCTGAATACTGCAAAGAAGACTTTAAATCTTTTTTCACTTGTTTAAATAATAAACCTCAGAATCAGAGTACAAACTAAAGACTAAAACTTAATACAACTCATTCTAAACTAAAGGCAGTTTAAATAAGAAACTAGCTTCAAAAAGAAGGAAAATAATTCTGCACAAAAATTGGTACATATATTTGATTTTAAGAAAAGCCTTTTCAAAATTCTACAATTCTAGTCAATTCCTTCTGGTTAAAAATTAAAAAAAATATTCTCACAATGTAGTCTTATTTTCACTAGTGTCACCAGTATTTAAACTAATGAACTGTAAGACACTAGACTCCTCCAGTGGCTTGCTAACATTAAAATAACTTAGAGGCTAGCCTTCACTAATTTTAATTCTGTAAATCTTTCCAAGTGTGGCCAGAGGACCTTCTATCGAAACCAATGGCTATATGTCATAAAAATGCACATTCCCGAGTTTTGGAATTAAACTATTTCTGGAATAGGGTTGCTTTTTTTATAAACTGCTTACCATTTTCAGCAGACTTTAACATTTTAAATAACCTGTACGTGTTAAACACAATGGATTACAGATGCTGATTTATACTGATGCACACATATTACCTTTTCATAATGCAATAATACAATTAAAAATAATAAAATAAAAAGATCAGCTTTGCTTTACCTACATTTCTACATTTTTAAACTAATGTCATTACATTTATGTACATACAAAAATAATAAACGAATGTAGTAAAGTTTGAGAAGAGCTATAATGGGCAGGGCATATCCTGACACATTCAGAAGCTTTTTATCAGGCATTGAGTGGTTGAGTTCTGGCACTACATATGAAAAAATGGGAAGAAATCTGGGATAAGGGAAAATGTCAGTATATTTGAAAACACTTGAAAGTGAATTCAATGACTCTAAGTATGGAGTTAGCACTAATTCTAATGCCTAAAATATGCCTGTATCCACAGACAATTCAGTTCTTTGCATGTACTAATTAAGCATACCGGAAACAAAAGGTAAGTTTCAAGTTACATATTATTTCACTCACTAAAAGGTTTATCAGATAGGTATTAACATTACTTGACCATAAAGGAGTTATCAATAGTATTTAAATAACTGAAGACATCGATATGATTAAAGAGGTTTCTAAAGAGTTCTTTCCCTTTGTAGACACTGTGGCATCGCTGTCATTTACCTTTATGCTGCCTTCAGCAGACCCTGTAACAAAGTACTCTTCGGTTGGATCAACAGCAATGGCCTTGACAGGAGAATCATGGCTCTGGAAAAGCTGCCTCTGTTGTCGCTGCTGAAGGTCAAATGTGCATGTAAAGCCTTTTCTGCCACCTGATATGAGCAGCTGATGTTTTGGAGCATATGCTAAAACAGTGGCTCCACTGTCGTGGCAGGCAAAAGCTGAAAGTTCAAAAAAAAAAAAAAGGAAAAATCATTTAACAGTCAGGCTTTTGCAAAGGTGGGATAATAAACCATATTTACTCTCCATACTGAAACAGTTTTAAAAAAATCGAATGATAACAGGAAACAATGATTTGAGGCATTAAACATCAGGCAATGAAGAAGGACTGGAGATGGAAATAAGCTGGGTTGGTCTGGGGACACACAACCGCTTCTACTTACTTCATGTAAGAGTGTCTTCTGGTCATGGCACAAGAAAGGGAAACCCAAGCTGATCTGGGTTCCCGGCACCTCCAGTCATCATGGAAAATTTCCTTATTCACAAGGTATTGGACAGATCCTGCTGGACAGTTTTGCCTTGGTAGCTAATTAGCCCTAGTCCAACTAGTCATGCTTAACATAGGTGCTCAAGTTTTTCCCTGCTAACTCTGAAAGCAATGTAGAAAAGATTTATCCAGTACAAAACCAGCCAGCATCTCTAAGAAAAAACTCACAATGATTGGCATCTAATAAAAAATTAACAAGTATGTACACAACCTATTAAGAGAAGAAAATCTATAGACTCTCACCCAGAAATAACATGTGTGACAGAATCAGTAGATAAGGAAATTAAACCATCTAATTGTAATATCCCAAATGTTCAAGGTGAATTAAAGCTTGATCATGTTAACTAGACACATAGAAAATATTAAGAAAACTCAAATCGAAAGTCCAGAGATTAAAAACTGCAATGTTAAAATTAAATATATAATGGATAAGAACAGATTTAAAAAAAAACAAATTAATGAACTTGAAAAAATAGCAATAAAGATCCAATATATAAACACACAATTTAAAAAAAGTCTAGCCGAACAAATCTTCGGGGAAAAATATGTATATAATAACTGAAAAACAGTATGTCATGGTGATAAAGAATGAAGACTTGAGAGCTGGACTGCCAGGGTTTAAAAAGTATACTTTAGGTGCATTCTGGTGGCTCAAGCACTAAGCTAAGTGTCTGGGGTGTAGACCATATAAAGTCCAGGACCCAGGTCTCTGGGGCAGGGAAACAATCAAAACAAATAAAAGTGCTTCCTTCTTCTCCCTTCCTCCCTCCTTCCTTCAAAATGTTTCTTTCTCCGATTCATTCCTTCCTCTCTTAACAAAATGGAAAAAAAAGAGCGAGACAGAGGAGGCAGAGAGAAAACAAAACTATATCTTAGGTGCAGTATTTAATCTAAGTCTCAGTTTTATCATTTGCAAAAGAGGAGATTAAAACCACCCACCTAATTTTGTGTGAGGGTTAACTTAAGTAATATAAGCAAAGCGTGAAGAGTATCTAGAAAATATTAGGTACTCAACAAATTAGTTATATATCATCTAAGTAGCTAAAATACAATTAATTGTAGAGAAGAGATTTTTAAAAACATTGTATCAGAACTTTAAGATATACTTTACAAGGAGTAAAATGCAATTATTTTAAAGTGTACACCCTTGATGAATTTTGACAAGTAGATATATCTTTGTAACCATCACTCAGATCAAGACTGTAAACTGGGTTAAAGGGATCAATTATACAGTGAAGGAAAACGTGAACTGTTGGTGGTAAACTTTATTTATTCTATACAGATGTTGATTTAGAATGATGTCCACCTTAGACGTATATAATATTAATACAATGTTCCTTCAACTGAAAAAAAAAAAAGACAATGTTTTCATCATCTCAGAAATTGTATCATGCCTTTTTGTATTCAATTTTCCTCTCCTACAACACAATCATTATTTTGATTTTTAGCTCAATAGTTTAGTCTGCTGTTGAGCTTCACATAAATAGAATTTTACTATACAAACTTCTGTGTGCCTGGCTTCTTTTCCTTGGACATAATGTTCCAGGGGTTAATTTATGCTGACCCATGTATCAGCAAGTCATGCTTTTTTACAGCTGAATTGTATTCTATTGCATAGACATAACAACTTCCTGTTGGATGTTTGTGTTATTTCTAGTCTGGATCTATTATAACTAAAACTGAGAACAGTTCTATATAAGTCTTGGTTTGGGTATGTGTTTTCATTTCTCTTGGGTATATCTGCTAGGAAATATACAGTTGATTCATGCTAGGTGTATGATTAATTTTATTAGAAACTGCTTTAGCTTTTCAAAACGGGCTTACCAGTTCATACTTCATTTTTCCTTATCTTCACTTATACTTGGAATTCTAGAATCTTTTATCTGAGCCATTTTAGTGCATAGTGTAGTATCTTACGTTGAGCAACTTTTCTGCCATTCTTTTTAAAAGTCCTGAACATGTAACTTCTTTCATGGATTGCATTCTTGGTGTTGTATCAAAAACAAAATTATCACCAAAACCAAGGTCGCCTAGATTTTCTCCTACATTTGCTTCTTTAGTTTTGTAGTTTTTTAATTTTACATGTTGGTCTATGATCCATTTTGGATTAATTTTGGTGAAATGGTGAGATCTGTACCTAGGCTGATTTCTTTACTGAAATAGCATCTTAGTGCTATAGCGTTATTTCCTGAAAAGGCTATCAATCTCAAACGAATTTTCATTATGCCTTAGGTTGTTTTTCTTCAGTATTTAGTATTCCTGTTCCACTGCCTTTCTTTATAGACTTTGGAACGAGTTTATTGACATCTATAAAAGTTTTCGGGGATTTTGATTATGATTTCACTAAATCTATAAAGTTAGGAGGAACTGACCTTTTAACAATATTGAGTCTTCCAGTCTGTGGTCATGGACTAGCTCTCCATTTATTTAAATCTTGGATTTTGTTTATCTATTTTGTAGTTGTCCCCAACAGATGTTACACATATTTTGTCAGATTTATGCCTCAGTACTTCGTTATTTTGGGTGTTATCATAAGGAGCAATATTTAAAAAATTTTTAACTTCAATTGCTCACTGCTATTACATGTGAAAGAAACAAACTACAGTATATTGACCTTGCAGCCTGTCACCATGCTATACTTACACACTAGTTCCAGCAGATTTATTTTTTGTACATTCTGCAAATGTCAGCTGTAAACAACTTTTTCTTCCCCTTGCACGCACGTGTGTGTGTGTGTGTGTGTGTGTGTGTGTGTGTGTGCAAATCTTGTATTTCCCTTCCTTCTCTTATTGTATGAGTTAAGACTTCCAGTTCAATGCTGAGTAGGAGGGCAGAGAAAGGACATAATACTATGCAATAACTAATGCTCACAACAATGACCTGTAGTTATCAGATTCAAAGTAAAGACAAATTATTTGTATATAATCTATTTTCTAATGTCTATCAAAATACAGTAAAATTAATAATGTATATTACGTTCTACTTCCAAATTGCACCATGGGAAAATAAACATCACAGGTTAATAAATGCATGTCATTAAAAACAAACTCATTTTTTGTTTATGATCTCTTGGTTGTCAAAGTTTATAGAATTCTTTCAAAACTTACCATGGACCAAACTGTTGGCAGGTGCTACCAGAGTATCCCACAAACATACGTTTCTGGAGAAAACAATGTTGTTTCATAAATGACACAGAAAGTTAACATCAGAATAGAAAGTATGTCTCCAAGGGTTATATAACATTTGAACCCTGCACTCAGAGAAAGTTCTTAAATTTAGAAAAGCACCAAATACAAGTAGATAATATATTTATATATGATTATTTTTTACACAAAACTAGAAAAAATAATAGTTTACAAAAACTACATGACTTAAAATTAATACATATTTACAAATAATAATTTATGAAGTTTATGAATATGAAAACCACTTGTATTCACTGATTCTCTAAACTGAGTGGGCTGACACAGACAGAGGATATAATGATTTACTTTTGTTTTTGAGCACAGAGAAAAATTATTTCTACTCTGAATGGGTAAAGCTTTCATTCCTTACAGTAAGTTGCAAAGGAGGCACCAATATATCGAAAGATTTCTTGGGAAGATGGGCAAGAGACTGGATTTTCCCACAATCCCATTTTTAGTAAAAAGCGAGGCCTCATGGATAAATATAAAGGCTCAGCAGCAACCCTCGGCAGAACATGATTTCAGAACTCAGATGTAAGAAAGGGTATCAAAAAGAGGACAGAGAAGCAGCAGGGGACATTTTAGTGCATATTTGAGCTTTTTGGAGGGGGGGCGGGGGGGGAGGATTAGAAGGCTGCCACTTCCACTAATTAGTCTTGCTGAGATTTTTGTTTTTTCTTATTGTGACACAGTGATGGTCTCTTAACAAATAGGACCATGGTGAGGACTAACTAAATATCATAGCCAGTAAGAAGTTTGTGATTATTAGTATTTCTTAATACATAGAGAGTACTATGGAGAAAAATTCATTCCAACAACAATCAAATACATTTCTCCTGAAGTCTTAATAATCAGAACATCAAAAATACAAAAGGAATGAATTTAGATTTTAATGGCACCAGAATTTTCTTAGCTTTACAACTAGGCCACTAAAAATGCTCTGCAAAACAATGTCTTGTAATAAAAATATTTAAAGACATAATGATGAAAATATCCTTAAAGACAAAGAATAAAACTACTGAAAATAAAGCCCAGCTACATATACACACACTTAAATTTCACTTACGATCTCTTACCTATTGTCAGTTGAAAGACCAGCTGTAGCTATCAGAGAGGAAGAACTAACAAAGACAAAGTCATTGGCTGTCTTGTTATGACACTGCCAAGTCTGCAAGCATATAAACAACAAATGCCATTGTTGTCACTAACGATTCTATAACCCAGAGACGTATTAGTCAAAGATAAATCATGTAGTTTAGTTACACAAATCCTTTGTGACCCGACACCTCCTACCCACTGAACTTAATAAATATTTCCCTTAGAATGTTTAGTGAAAAATTTTACCTTCGAAGACAAACACTAGTACTGTAGATTATTTCAAACTGAATTGCTTTCAGAAATATTTAAATTTCTAAATAATTGTTCCAGTATGTAAATAAAGAGTATTAATAGCCAACAAATTTAGAAAACTCATTTCTCAATATTGTATCAAACAATAATAAAATATTATGAGTTTTATTACTCAATTAGAAAGGCTTTCAAGTTATGTTTGTTCAGATGCTTTTGAACAATAAAAAAAGGAATTTTTTAAGTATGTCAAATCACCACATCCAAGATTTTGTCCTTTGAGTCACTTCCCCACCCCAACCCCACCCATTGGAGCTGGCTAGATGTCCTTAAAAAGACCAAACCTAGTTTAATCCCCTAAAGCAAAAAAAAAAAAAAATTTAGAATTAAAAAAAAAGGCAGTGCTCTAGGAAACATAAGCATATATTTAAATCTGTTGGCTTAATGAAAATAAGAGGAAGAAAGTATTCTTTTAAGGTAGCTCTCTACTCCTCCTTTGCTTGCTTTCTCTTATAACAGTACTATATTTCAGCATTTAACCTTAGGTAAATTACAACACTCTTAACCCAGATTCTTAACTCTCTTCTTGATAGATACTGCTCAATAGCAGAAAGGGCTGCATGAGAGAACGTGGCAAATACAAACTGCAGAAGGTTCATGCATGAAGCCTGTGTGTCCTGAATACAACGCAGCAATATATTGAGATGGGTAAGAGCAATAATAGGACTAACTCCAGGACATCGTTTCCACTTTGTTCTTAAGGGAAAACCACAGAAAAACATCAGACGCACTGGTCTGCTTGTCTGAGGAAACCAGAGATGACATAGGTCTTTGGAGGTACCAAGTTAGTTCTATAGAGGGTAATTTCCCAAATTACCAAAGATAAAGAATTTTCATATTGCAGAGTAATTTCCACATAATATGAGGACCAGAGCTTAAAGCAAAGTGATTAAATACATAGGGTTAGACAGATTTCGTTCACTGACTTTACTATTTCTTGCTTTTAATATATATTCTTAGTTTCTTGAAAAAGTCAAAAAATTTTAAAGTTAAGAATTATTAGCTTACCAGGTATGGCTTAGGCATGCTTCCAGTAACTGGACAACACTTCCAGTTTGTTTGATACAAACTTAAATATCCATCAGCATCAACGATTCCAAACTTAGAGAAAAAAACATTTTAAGATGTTAAATACAAATATAAAGGATATGATCATACTTACCCTCAGTGTGAATTCCATGTTTTTATTCTTAAACATTTGATTGATAAATTGTTTTACTTTTCACTTTTTCTATGCATGGATCTAGTCCAGAAAAACATTCAGCTACTGCTTTAAGAAATTCCAAGGTGCCTGCCTTAGTAGCTCAGGGGCGAAACTGGCGGCTGGTGGGCCTAGACCACGTAAAGCCCAAGCACTAGGGCTGGGGGAGGGGGACAATCAAAATGAATAAAACAAACAAACAAACAAATAAATGATTCTAAGTCCTCTCCCTACTTTCCTGCCTGTCTTGCTTTCATTCCTGCCTGCCTTCTTCTGTGTAGGGGAAAAAAAATCAAAGGGAGACATAAAACAAACATGAGATACTTACTTAATTATACTAAGAGCACAATATGCCTATAGTCTGTAAGTACTCCAAATTTAGGGTAACATATTTACACACAGACCATCTGACTTTTTATGATTATTAGAAAACTTTGTTCATTTTGACAAAATAAGGAGTTCTAGAAACATGCAATAGAACAAAACATGGAAACAACCACAGAAAGTAAAAAAAAATAAGATTTATCAGATTAAAAGAGTTTTGCTATGGTAACTCAGATAATTTGAGAAGATATCAAAATAATTTAGTAGTAGTATATGTTTTTTATGTAGTATATATTTTTTACTTTGGATTATAAATAATACTTATATAAAGTATATAAAGTAAAACAAAAACTTTCATTGTGCACTCCTATTTTCAGATCTAACAATTATCAATAATTTTATGGGTTCCCTTTTCAGATTTCTTCTATAAATATTCAAACATTCACACATATGGACTTTAAAAGAATTTAGGCTGAAGATAAATATACAGCTAAATTACACTTCTGATTCACTACAGCCGTCTATCCACAACAGTGCATATAAATTAACCTCATCTTTATAACTATAAAAATTATAGTGTAATATGACAATATAATCAAAAAGTTTCTCATATAATTATCAACTTTCACATTCTATTTGGCTCTATCATGGCTAAAGTGAATGAACAGTAAACTGCTTGCCTAAGATACCAGGAAGGGAATGGAGAATAGTTTCTTGTATATAATAATCTCTGTGGAAGGCTATAGTGAGTATCAAAGCTATAAAATAATTCAGATTGTAGAAGGTCTTGAATGCAATGCTAATGTATTTGGTATTTTAAGTACTATGAGGAACCTGGAATGGTTTTTAAAAAGACTAATGATATAATCTCACAATAATGTAATTATGTTAGTTGTTGGCCTTTTTGCTGGCAACATGAAGGATGCATTAGAGAGAGAAGGGTTGAGGTAGAGAAACTAGTTTGGAACAATCTAATACTGACAACAAAGAAGAAAAGCATGAACGCATAAAAGATATTGACAGAGTATACAACTGAAAGTATAGTGCCATTATAAAGGCTTCCAGATTACACCCTTTTTAACTTCTCATTAAGGAGCAAAGAATGTTGCTAACTGGTACTAAGAAATTAAACGCTCTCAAAATTTTGTTCATAGCTACATGAAAAATTTATCATTGCTTTTGTGAAATCATAATAGTCATGTGATAAACATGGCAGACAAAGACACATGACACAAGTAACATATGAGGAAGGTTGAGAGTTTAGAAGTTGAGGGAAAAGGAAAGGCAAATATACCATCGGCTAAGGTCTGTGTGAGTTTTTTTAGTGAAGCACAGCCCAGAAGAGAAGGACTAGAGTGATTTCCCCTTTAATTGTTAAAAATGCTCATGAGCTATGAGGCGCTCAGAAAGGCAGTATGAGGAAAGTAGTGTTCTCAGTATCGATCAGGAGTGGAAGTCAATAATTTGCATTTCTAACAAGCTTCCAAATATTCCTTGATAGTTGGTATGGATCTGAACTTTGCGGAGGTTTCAGCATAGATAATAAAAGTAGGAATATTTAATAAAAATTGTGTAATATAAGGTGGCCTTATAATCACGTGATCTGCAAACATCTATGTGAATTTTAAAGGACATATATACACAAACAAGTAATATTTATGAATTCCCAAAATACCAAATAATTTTCCAATTTGTATTTTTATATGTTACCTTATTTCCCTGATAGTTAAATCTCATTCTTGTAACTCTTGAATTGCCACCAGACCGAAAACAGGTTATCTGCTGAGAATGGCCCCATTCAAACATTCTGACACTTCCATCTTGAGCTCCTGTGAGATCTGCATAATGAAAAGGCAAAAGTCAGGAATCTTTTGGAAAATTTATTTTTTAATCCAATGTGAAAACTTTTATAGAAGAAATACCTACAAAATGAATTATGGTCAATTTACATGAATTTAACTTTGTATAAAATTGGGCTTGAGTATCTTAGTCTTCATAATAGTTATACTACATACTTTGATATATGATCTCTGAGATCATATTTTCTTACAAAAGAAAAATTAAATCAGTCTTCTGTAACTTTTATTTCCTTATGAAATTATCTCAATGATGTTTTAATAGTCCTTAATAAATAAGTTTTGTGACAACCACTTAACAAATTCTTGGTATTACTCAAGTAAATTACTACTTTTTTAACAGAAAACAGAGACATGTTTAATAACATGTGTACTTCATACATGGGAAGAACCCAAGGACTGAGAAAGCTATACTGTGGCTTAAATGTTTTAAGATCTTCTGCTAGAAACAAAGAACTGCGGGGTGGGGTAGGAAGGGCATGGCATTATGAAGATTTAGGTTCTATCTCCTCCTTTCTAAGTTAGAGATAAGGTCTTCCTTGAAAAGTGAGGACAGCCCTTACAAAGAGATTTCCTTTATATACGTAAATGCCATGAGTTAAATCTTATCTGTCGAACTAGTAATTCATGCTTAAATTTATAATTTTTTCTAAGGAAAAAATAAAGTGGAAAGTCTTGAATATTATGCTAAAAATTTCTCGAGGTTATTTTGATTGACTTGATATATCAAATATGTTATCTGTTTCACTGAGGAAGACGAACAAGCTAACAAATGTCTAATTCTAGACTTTACCATTTCAAGCTATATGATACTTGGAAGCATTGACTCTCTTCCATTAATTTCTTTCCTAAGCAGGGGCATAATTGATACGTAAATCAGGAGGCAGTTATGAAAAGTAAATGAGATAATTCATAAGACTATTTGAAAATATGACTAATGTAGGACTCAATTTATATTAAGTATAATCATCAGTAATAATGTGGCATAGAGGTAGTGAGAAGTTATACTAATATATATAAAACACTGCTAATCAGAAATTAGTTGAGGTTCCCTCATTCCTTACCACTTGTTTAAAATAAGTGAACTTCAGTTGTTTTGAAATGTTTAACACTGGGCTGGGATATGCAGGTAGGTAAAATTTCTTGAGACTGGGGTTATTAACTTTTTCTTCTGTCCCCAATAGTCTGCCTTAGCTTAATTCAAAAAATAAGTAAGGTTAGTTGTGTTGAAGAACCACTCACATTTTTCTAGCATTGTTTATATTTTTGAGGCAGATAGGTAAATTATGGAAGGCTTTACCTTCTTGTCCCAAATACAGGTCCAGATGGCTGCGCCCACCCTCACTTCAACTCCCAAACATACAACTATTATAAAGCTACAAGCCTACGACCGCTGAGCATACAGAGAGAATGGCTGGACACCAGATTCACCCCAAACTCCTGATCTAATTCATATTCATTCATTCTCATTCTCTCTTCCTCCCTCTCCCTCCCCCTTTTCCCCTCCCCACACTCCTCATCTCTTCAATACAGCCTTGCCCAAGGAATGTTAAGGACTCTGTGCAGTTTCTATTAGCTCAGGGGTCCAAGAATCCCAAAGAAGCTAACAAACTCTTGGGGATTGGTGACATTTTTAATTTATTTGAAGAAAAATATCCTAATTATTAGTACCTGTGATGTAAAATGAAATACTCGCGTAAAGCCTTTGTAAGAGTTCCTGTAACCAGACAGTCTGAGCAAATATCCCTCATTAGTAACCAGAGTGTACCATCATAAAGGTAAAGAAAAAACCCTAATGTGTTCATTATTTTTTTAAATAGGACATTCCCTTTAAGATTTCTATTTCCATTTTAATCCAACCCTAATATCCTAACTTGTAAATGTTTCCTTGGAGCAGAAATAAAAAATTACTTGTCTACAATGGCTAAAATTTCTAAAAGATCAACTACAAAGGAAGGATTTTGAGGAATCTGAAATTCAAAGTAAGATTTAAAAAAAATTGAGTCTCATAACAGTTCTACTACATAAAAAGTGCTTATTATTGCACTAAATTACTATCTACTGGAACTTGCTCATAACATGAAAAGGTATACTGGAAAAAAATTCCAATGATCAATTAGCTTTTAACTTTTCAAGTCTCTTATCTGTCAGTATGGTAGTTCTCTGGCTACAGTAAGTACTTTTTCCAAGACAGAAGTGCTTTGATGTTACTAAAAACTCTGAAAATAGTATATTAATTGCCTTTGAAGCTATGGATGTCTTAATTTAAATTTATGGGCTTGAGATAGAGGATATTCCCTATGAACTAGTGATCTGTCAAAACACAAGCTATGAATCCTGACTGCAAAGAAGAAAGATTTAAGCAATACCAAATGTCTTTTGCTTCAGAAGTAATATTATTTCAGCTTTGTGTGCAAAACACATTTAATTTCTTAATCTACATGATTTTTCAGTTCTCACTTCACATTAGACTTGTGGATATAAAACATATATCCCTAGTATTGAATAAATTTAATGTAGTATATTTTTTTATATCTGTATACCTCTAGAAATAGGAATTACTCTCTTCATTCTAAACACACCATTCTCTTGAATGTTTTTACTGGACATTGGTATATAATGTTGGTAATATTCTTATAGCATTTATAAGTAGAAAAGAACATTGGTTTTTAAAAACTGTTTGTTATCAGAATATTGCTCTTAAAAAAAGGCACCACATTTTTTATAGGTTACTAAATTCAAGAGACATGAACAACTCTTAAAGTTTTCCCCACTATCTGAGAGTAGTACATTTATATTTGGTATGAAGTGGTAGGTTATTTTTCAGGCCTGGGATCGATATTACCATTAATTCTAATGAAAAAAAATCTGAATATTTGCAGACTCAAAAACAAAAAAAAATCTACCAACTTATACCAAACAGAAACAACCTACTTTTGAAAGGTGAAGGAACCTCCAATGTAAATGAACCAATTGTGTTACTTACTACAAGGCAGGACACCCTGCTGAAGAGCACATATTAAAAAACTCTGCAACACGCACATTAATATGAACAATGATTCCAGGTCACCACTCAACTTTACATTTCTGCCTCTGTTATGTTTTCGCTGTTTCAATACTTCTAATAAATTCCCCATGACCATGTTCTTTGTTAAAGAAAAGCTTTTGAGACTCCTGGGTAGATTAACTGACATAAATAGGTTCTACCTTAGAACTTACAAACTTAGTAATATTCATGTCTTATATATACTACAGTTTGATATAAGATACACTGAAAAATATTAATGAAATAAAAACTGATTATGAGGCAATAAATGACCAAGATATGCTCCTAGTCTATGTAATGTTAGGACTGATCCTATTACTAAAGGAGTAATTCTCAACTACAATTTGACATTGTGTAAGAAGTTCAGAAATGTTCAAAGTTAAATGCACTTAGAAATATGTAACAAAAACACTAAATATTTGTTACATTAAGTTGGTCTTGTTTATTAGCCCAGGAAAATTTCCTTTTCTATTTTTACCCGATTTCAAATAAAGATTTTATTTGCTAATAAGCATGTCTAAAAAAGAAAATACTGACTATGTTTCAATGGAAACTTAAAGCTTCCTTTAAGTTCCTTAGAATAATTGCGAAGTATTATTCACTTACAGTAAGGAAGAGTAGGATGAGATGTCATTCTTCTGACATTATTTATGGCTTTCTTAATCATCTGTTAACAAAGAAAATCATTCTCTTATAGTTACAACACAAATATGTTAAAATATAATTGTGATAGGAAATTCAAATAATATTTAGATCTATGTGGTTCTGTAACTAACATTATAGGTGCTAAAAATACTAAACATGGTGACAGAAATTAAATTTAACAGCTCAGCTCTCTTATATTTAAGGGTATATATATTTTCTGCATCAATGACTAAAATCTAAGAACAAATTCACCTCAAGTATTTAGTCTTACCTCCTTTCTTGCCAATTCTTTTCTGATCCCATTAAATTTATTTGAATAATCCTGAATAGTATAAGGTTAAAAAGACAGGCAGAAGCATGTGAGGAAAAAAAAAAGAGGTAAACAGAAAACTGCATAAATTTTTAATTGATAATTTGGAATTATTTATTTACTAAGCTTTGAATCATACTTTAAATGATTTAAGGAGCCTGCCAAAGAGTAAAATAACCGTGAGATTAAAGGGATACTTTTAATTTATAAACTATTTCCTATTTATATAGCACTCTAACTATAGTTTACACATTTTATACAGTTTATCCTAAGGTTGCAGATTTTGTTGCTGTTGCTTTCCTGGATTTTATATTACCTTATTAGAAAAAGAAAGCCCAATTAGACTAGAGACATGCATAAAATAGGAATCTGAGTAGGAAATGGGCCAGCAGAACTGGTGAGAAACAGAAACACTGGTTCGCACATGCACACGCACACACATGCATATATATGTGAACGCAGTTATACTCCAAAACAAAACAGCAGAAGTTGGTCATAAGTATACTCTTATGTTAATATTCATAATTCAACAAAATTATAGGATTAGGAAATTTTTATCAATTCACATATAGATGAAAACTTTCTGAATGTTCTGTTTAGTAAACTTTCATGTTTAAATATCATGTTCCTCTTAACCAAAGAAATGACTAAAGGTTCCAGTGCTTTTATTTTTATTCTGATAATACTATCATAGGAAAACTCTTAGTGAAAATAAGTACACATGAAAAAGTATCTAAAAGCACATGTAGGACATTATAAGTCAAAGAAACCATTAATTATTTTAGAAGATCCATATAAAAAAGAACCACCTTAAAGTGGTATCTTTTTCTTGAGGAGGGAGTGGGTAGTCTGAAAACTTAGGTTTACAAATCACATGATCCCAACTAAAAACATGTCCTTCTAAGATTTAAACAGGAAGAGATTTTGTTCCTAGGAGAAAAAAAGGGAAATTTCTCTATGATAATGATTTGCAGTATAAAAAAATTTCTGGGCATTTACTGTATGTTAAACACCAGAGATCATCAGTGCATAAGACAGCTACAACATTCTCTCAAAAAGCTTACCTTTCCAGAAGGTATTAAAAAAGACAAGGGAATACTGAATACGTAATTTCAATAACTGATAAAGTTTTAGAGTGAACAAAATGAAAGAATATGATAGAGAGTGAGGGTAGATCAGGGAAGGGCAGATTCCTTTATTAGGGAAGTCTTTGAGAATTTGAATTGAGAGCTGAATGGTAAAATAGGTACAGATTATTTTAAACAGAAAGCAAGGCGAAGACTCTGACATGGCAATGATCTTGATGTGTTAAGTGACAGGAAGAAGGGCAATATAACTAGAGCGAAGAGACCCGGGTGTTGAATGAAGGAAGGTGAGGTCAGGAGGCTGGAGCGGTTAAATCACAACAAGGTTTAGAAGTCATATTATGAACTTATTTTTTTAAAGTTGTACTGGGAAGTCTGAAGTTTTAAACTGGGGAGAGACACCCTGAATGATGCTTTAGAAAAGAGCTTCTGGCAGCCGTGTACAGAGGAGCGGGAGTAAGTATGGAAGTGGAGAGAACACTAAGAAAGCTGCTACAGCGAAGAACAGTATTGTATTCTCTGAACTGGAGTTGGAATAGAGCGCTTATTATTTCTTTTCATTTATTTTGTATATTTTCTTTAATTTCCTCTTCAAAGATAACGTCAGCAGATTTTATAAACGAATTTTAATATATCTGTTAATTGGAAAAAAAACAACTACTAATGATCAAGTCATTAGATTTGAATAATTATTAGAATGCTTTTCAAATTGTTTAATAACTAAAATACTACTACCTGAAATCAGTGAGCTAGAGGGAATGGAAGGCTTAATAAAATTTGACCACAAATTTGAGATAGTAATATATGTCACTTGATCTTTTTGGATTTCAAATTTCATCTGAAGAATGCTAATACAGATAGCTAAAACAGATATTTCAAAGAACAATAAAAGATTATATGAATATAAAAGTTACAAAAAATTATCAAGTATTAAAAGATGAATGAGTATTTAAATAATTATTCCTACTAATTAATTTCATTAATTAATGAAAAATTCCCCCCACAAAGGAAAAATTCTATAGAAGCTAGTAAACTGAAAAAAACCCTTACCACTTAGAAAGCCAATGAAAGAATTAATGATGATCTATGATCCTGTACACTAATTCCTATACTAGAAGCAACAACTAATGAATATCATGGAGGAGTATATCCTAGGTAATCAGGACTCAAGAAGATCCTTTATTATACAGAAAAATTTTGTGTCAATCTGTATTCTTTGCTTAAATTAAAAAAATTACATTAGTTTTACTCATTAAAAAGAAGAAACATTTATCTTTTAGCATTGAACAAACGTTATACTGAATATCGGCATAGTAGTTAGTTGATATATATTAAAAGATATTGCCTATACCACAGGTCATAAAATCTTTTAGGTAATGGAGCAGAAAATAAATGTTCTGAGCTTTATGAGCATATGGTCTGTCTCGGATTCTTATTTCCGCCACTGTAGCATAAAAGCATCCATAGACACACTATAAACAAATGACTGTGGCTATGTTGCAATGAAATTTTATGTAAAGACACAGAAATGTAAATGCAATGTACTTTTCATGTCACAAAAAAAAACCACTTGTTTTGATTTCTTTTCCAACCACTGAAAAATACCATTCTTAGAAGGTGTCTTTTAAGAACAAGTAGTGGGAAGGATTGGACCCCTTAACCAGAAATTGGTGCAGCCTGATTTAGACCAAGAAATTCCAAATAATTATTTTATTTATTAAAACTTTTATCGTCACTATCAAATGGAAATACATTCTTCATAATCAAACTTTACACTTCCACCAAGTATGACTAATTAAAAAGTTAATTAAAAAATATTTAAATCACCCTTTACCTGCTAAGCAAGAGAGAAAAACAGGACATTACACACAAATATTTTCACTTTACATACCACAGACGCTCCCCTGCCAGTCTGCGTACTTCCAAGCCATGGCATGTTGATAGGCGTGCCCAGGTTGCTGTGTGTATATGGTGTGGTACCTTGCACAGCCGTTAGGTCATCACAGGCATGTATCACCAGGAAATCCTCTGACCTACAAAGGAATGTAAACCAGAATGAAAAGAATCCATCAGTTTTTTATTTCTTCTATTATACCAGAAAGCTCTAACATATGGCAATCTTTTCTTTTAAAACTGATTTCTTCAGCTTTGAATTTTCAACTCATACTCAACTTTCTACTTGAACAACTTCAGATCCCTTCACTTATTCTTCTCTCAATTCCCTTCTTTAAAGCTCCTGTTGCTTCTCCTATATGCTTTAGCACAGCATACCCATTTTGCTGACACTGCGGAAATGTTCCTTTAAAGAATCTTTTGAAAGTTACAGTTTTTGTGGACAGCATCATTCATATTGCAATGGTACTAAATAAAAACAAAATATAATGGTACCCTTTGTTTTCCAATTCTGCGTCATCATCTACCCAAGTATAGATCTGTGTAGCCAGAATTCCAGAAACATCCAGTTCTTGGACATCATGGCTTGAAGCAACTGCTATGCAGTTTCTATTTGCCTGAAAATAAACAGTAATGTTCAAATGTTAAAAAAAAAAAAAAATCACAACATGTAAACAGGTTACTTTTGAAACCTGGAAATTACAGAAGAAGTCTCTAGAAATGATCACTTTAAGAAAGCTAGTAGTGTGCCCTCATGGTTCAGGTGGATGAGATGCTGGTGCGCAAATCACTGTCCAAGAACATGGGGGTTGATGACCCAGGTCTGGGGTGAAAAATCAAAATGAACACCTAAACGAAGATGTTTCTTCTTCTTCTTAACTCTCTTAAATGCTTCTTCCTCCTCTCCCTTTCGTTGGAAAAAAAAAAAAAAAAAAAGCCAGCTACGAATGACAGTGCTTATGACACCCAGTACAGTGTTCCAGTCTGCTGGACAGTACACGCTCCCTAAACTCTGCACAGTTGAGATGTATGGAGGGAGATGCTGAGGCACCGGAAGGCAGAGAAAGGCAAAGGAGATGAGGCACCCCAAACTGGAGAAGTAATGGTTACTACTCAAATGACAGTAACACTGTCATCTAAAGCTATTCAATTCTAGGGAAGAAGAAGAAAATTTGGCAATCACAAAGTAAAGGTGTAGACGTACCAAAAAAGTAAAAGTATATCAGAAGTATGTCATAATGAAAAGTTGTACACATTAAAAGAGAAGTTTAAAGAACTATGAATTAAGAATACACATCTCTAAAACAGAAAATAGAAAGATATTGACAGGTGCACCCCAGTGGAGAAGTGGTTGGGTGCAGCCCATATACATCCCAAGGTCCTGGGTTCGTGTCCTGTGGCTGGCAGAAATAACCAAGATAAACAAGAAAAAGATGAATAAAATGTTTTTTTCTTCTATCCCTGCCTGCCTGCTTCCCTTCATTCCTGCCTGTACCTTTCCTTTAAAAAAAAGATACCGACAGCAAAGAAAAAATAGAATTTATAGTTCTATTATGTAAAACACTTACACAAGGTAATTAGAAAACACAATAAGATACCTCCTCCCAGGGATAAAAGGATGCAATACTAAGCAGCTGGGAGATGAGATAATTCTCCATGGCTCTCTCCATTTCTGCATGTCTTGTAAGTGAGTCACTGACTACCCTTTATTCCACAGTATTATTTCCAGGGTGTCTATACAGTAATGTCTCTCTCTCAAGATCAAAGGGAACATATACTTACTGTCTAACAGGAAAGATGTGAGTTCCTTAAACTCAGTGTTCCTTTTCCGTAATGCAATTAACTGCATGTTCACTTAATGGTCCTCTCCCTATTGTTCTGTGGGCACTACAGGTCAAGGAACCAGTACAAAACTGCTGATAGTCATCAACAGCTAAACAAATGGGGAAAAGTTCGATCTCATAGGCATTTTTAAGTAATTTAAAGCAAAGGAATTACTTATCAGCTACACATTTCACAAGAATGTAAAAAAAGAACACCAAATCTGGAGAAATAAGTTATTAACAGGTACACTCTTACATAACAAATAGCACAGTAAATACAGGTGGATGCTTCTTACACTCATCATCAAAAAAGAAAGAAAGAAAGAAAAAAGGTAGCTTGTTTTATAACAGAATATGAAAAATAATATTTTCTTCAGGGGAAGGAAGACTTTTCTGATACAGAAAATAATTTTGTATTTGTATTTGACATGTAGATTACATAGATAGTACAACATGAGAACTATGTGGCTAAGGAGTTCATTCCCAACTACTCTACCTTGAACAAAACTAGTCCTTGTTTGAGTGTCAATGAGGAAAATGAGAGAAAGGATAACAGGAAAGATGACGACAGAATAACAAAGGAACGAAACATTTAAGAGAAATCAAAGCAAAGCAGCCATCACAAAGGGAGATGAGGAAGAAATGGTGAAACGATTATTGAATGTGTGATGCCGCAGGATATATATGCATACAATGTGTGTACTGCTTTGAAACTAGGAAAACATGAGAAAGGAAATGTATGTATGTGTGTGTTCATTTTCTTTATATTTATGGAAGTGAAAGAGAACCACAACAACTCGGAATCACGAAGAAGCCTGCAGTCAGGCAGTTAGGGACAATAGGATAAAGTGACTGAGACAAGTTCCAACTCTGGGTCACAGTGAGTAGCTTACAGACACCACTCAGGAGGATGTTAACCAGAAAGCTAGAGAATACGGAGAAAATATTCTAGTTGAGCAGTTGCTGTTATTGTTAATCAAAGAGGGAGAGATTCTATGAGTTAAATATTAGTATTAATTTGATCAAATATTAAGAAATACATTTAACATTCATATAAGGAAAACAGAATCTTCTCCTTGGATTCGATATTAACTGCAGCATAAATCTGAAAGGCTATTATACATATAAAATTGATATTTCTTCTGTATAGTAAATAAAATATTACTTTACTTGCCATATATTCAAAATCAAATAAATTAAATGATAAAAAAAATTTTAATTTTAAAGTAAAGGTACAGAAATGAATGAAGATATGGAGGTAAGCAGGCAGGAAGAGACAGGAGGAAGAAGCATTTTATTTTATTTTATTGATATTAGTTGTTCACAATAGTTGTCCCTCTCACACCCAGGACTTGAATCCAGGGGTGTGTGACCTGCACACCTTTGGCAGCAACTGACTTCACAATTCTTCCACCGGGGCACACTAATACAATCACTTTCTAAAATAAAATAAAAAATTATTTAGATTGCAATCTAAGGAGTAGAGAGTAGTTCCAGGAAAGAGAAGTGCCAGTGAATAAACTGAGAGAACAGGATATATGCTCCACTTATCAATGTTAATGAAAAGTAAGGAAAATGTCTGTGTGCTTACTTTATTCACAGCAAATGCAGTAATGATATCTGATTCTTTGTGAATAATTCTTGCTTTACCTCCTGGATATCCTAATTCTGCTTCTATCTAAATGGAGGGAAAGAAAACAAAGCTATTTTAGCAATAAAAAAACATGGTATGTACCAAACAATTATTTAACTCTTATACAAATTTAAGACATTTTAAAAATATTTGAATTTTGAAGGTACTATTTATTCCTAACAAAATTTTTACAAGAGAAATTTCAATTATTCAAATTTTCTCTTCCATATAAAAAGACATATGATACAACATACAACTTCATTAATTGCTTATATTCCCCAGTGCAATTAATTAACTTTCAAGGATCAAGACAGGTTGATCATTAAAATAAGATTTATTTGCCAAGTTTCTTAGATCATAATCTTTTTTTAAGATTTTATAAATATTGAAAGGTCAGAAGGTATATATTTTAATTTTGTCAACCATACCAAAGTCACTGCTGCATATCCCTTTTTAAAAAACTTTTAAAAAAGTGTAAAGAATGTCCTTATCTCATAGCCTACAGAAGAACAAGCTCAATATGACCAACTGAATGCAGTTTACTGAGTCCTGGTCCAAAGTAACTTTTAACTTATGGAAGAAAAACCTAAAATGCTGAAAGGCACAGTAATTTACTCAACAATCATTATGGTACTAAGCAAACCATAATTCACCATACTTTACATAAGGCACATACTTTTGACCTTCTGTTTAACCCAGAGGAGGTGTATATAATTAATTTGAACTCACAAGAAAGTACTACATAAAATCAACACTTAATAGCAAAGAAGTTAAAAGAGGAGTCAATTATTTATAGTCGGAAATGTTGTTTAATATATGATATCGCTTTACTTTGTTCCTTAATTTTCAACCTTTTAAAATGAGTTACTATAAAGTGTTTCACAACTCAATGCGCAGAGTAGAAATTATTAATTTGAAATTAGCATACAACAGAATTTCTTCCCATACAATGTAGATAAAAATATAATCAATACCTGTTTGACCACATAACTGAGTAGGTATAGCAGTGTTTTTTAAAATGGCAACTAAGATGATTTCAGTTGCAAAGTTGAGACTTATGACCAAACCAAAATCGTCCTATGAAAAAAAAATTTACAGCCCTGGGCATAAAGATATCAAGTGTATTCTAGCTTAAAATGCAATTTGGCTACAAACAATGGAATTTCAGTGCTAACTAAACACTTTAGTTGATTTGAAGTCAATATCTAAGGAAAACTTAGTTCTAGCTACAAAAGGTCCATCATCCAATAATAATATGTACATCAAATTCTACAATCTTGTGACAAACTCCCAACTCAGAGGCATAACTGCCTGGTATCTAAAGCACACAAAGTGTCCACTGCTAGTTTTTAAAGAAATATCAAATAGAACCAAATTATGTTTCCACAAAATCGAGGGATATGCTATTTGCTGGCAGTGGTCTAGTAGGTAGGCAGGGGAATCTCCTGTGGCATGAACTTCAGAGAAGTTTCTCCATGAGGTGATGGATGGAAACGGAGTATTCTGGTGGCAAGCATAATGTATGTAACATACGGGTGCTTATTGAAAATGCTGTATACCTGAAACCTACAAAATGTTATAAACCACTATTACTTCATTATTTTTTTAAGCTTCTTAAATGTTGGAATATATTCCTGTCCCCTCATGATCTAGACTTACTAAAACACCATTTCTTAATAACGTGGTCCCAAAATGACTTGTATGAGAATCAACTAGATGTGGGGAAGAGGAATGGCACTTAGCATATCAAGATTCTTGTGCATATTTAATTTTGAGAACAATTGTTAAGTGGTAGAAAATGAGACTGGAGCAGGCAGGTTTCAGCTTGCAAAGAGCCTTAAAAGTCACAATAAAAATTTCGTATTTTAAGGCTAGCAAGTCATTAGTTTTAATAATTCTGTGTGCTGTGAGGCAAAACATAGAGGGTGTGAGAATGGCCACAAGTTAAGAAGCTTCTACAGTAATTGAAGTGAGAGGTAATGGTGGGTTAGATTAGGGTAATAGGAATGGTGGTAGTGATAATTAAGATATATTTTGCTAATGAACTGAAAAATGCAGTGTGAGTACAGGTAATAAAGGAAGTTATGTCTCCTAGTTTTCAGGCCTGAGAAGTGGGTGAGTGAGACCACTTACTGAGACAAAGTGAAGGAAAGAATGAATTTGGATTAGGATTAGGGGAAAGACAGATAATTCTGTTTTGCCTTGAAAGAGAGTTAATTATTAGTTTAAATTCAAGTCTGGAATTTAGGAAGTAAATGGCATTAAAGAGATTTAAGAGCTATTAGCTTATCAATGATACTTTAGTCATGAAATAACTCAAAGGAAAAATAAAGATAAGGTGGGGGGGGAGTTCGTAACATTTCAAGATTTTAGGGATGGATAAAACATAGATCAATTAAGGTGTAGTCAGTCAACTAGTGAATGAAGAAATAGCAAAGTCTGATGTTAAGAAAACCAAGTAAAGCCAAAAATGTGGACGGAGTTAAGAATATCAAAGAGCACCAGAAAGGTGAATTAGAGTGAATAGAGATCTAAGCACCGAATTTAGCATGCAGAAATCAATGGTGACCTTGATGAGGACAATCTCAGTAGAACAGGCAAGAGAAAATACCTATCTGACATGTGGTGAATAGGGAGAGGAGTCCATTAAGGAAAATTCACAGAGGCATTCAAATGAGTTGATAATATTTGACTACTTAAGCTGGGTAGTTCCCACATGGTATCTGCAAAGATTTTTGAGATATGACACCACAATAAAGAAAATCCATGCGCAGAACCAATTTTGATGAGGTCCAAAGCGTTAAATAAGAACTTCTGTAGTTTGGAAGACACTGTAAAGAGAATAAAGACTAGGAGAAACTATTTCAAATCACATATCTAATAAAGGATTTGTATCTAGAATATATAAAGAGCTGTTAGAGCAGCCGAGTCAATCGCCTCTGAAGGAGCTCAACCCATATACCCCTGGTTTCGAGTCTTGGGTCTGGGGGAAAACAACCAGTGAGAACAACTAAATAAAAATAAAATAAAACATTCAAAAAAAATAGAGTATTATAAATAAAATAAGGAAACATATAACCCAATCAAAAATTAAATACACACATTTGAAAAGATACTTCAACCAAAAGTATACAAATAGTAAATAAGCACATGATAAGATGCTCAAAACAAATTAAAATCATAATGAACTGCTATTACACACCTACTAAAATAGCTAAAATAAAAGGCTCTCCCTATCAAGTGTTGGTGAGGTTGTGAAGCAACTGATATTTCATATACTGTTTTGTAAATGTAAAATTACAATGTGTTTGAGATATGATACAGTAACCTTGGAGATACCTGAGCAGTGAAAAAGTTAAACACATACCTACATTACGATTAGTCATGGCACTTACTGGCAGTACAAAAAAGACATAAAAGCAAGTCCCATACAAAGAGATTTGTGCATGAATACTCAAAGCAGTTTACTTGAAGTTGCAATGAAATGCAACTAGCTCAACAGGTAAATGAAAAAACAAACTGGTATAGCCAATGAATTAATAGGCCTCAGCAATAAAAAGGAAAACTGCTGAAATACAAAACATGAGAGAATCTCAAAGTACTTAGTCTCAGAGGAAAATAAACAACAAGGGAAAAAAGATATATTGTAAGATTTCATTTACATAAAACTCTAGAAAAAGCAAACTCATCTATAAGATCAAGAAACAGATTGGTAGTTGCCTAAAGAGGAATAGGGTAGATGGCAGGCAGGAGTAGGTGAGGGATTAATGTTTTTGGATTGACTGGTATATTCATTATCTTGACTGTGGTGATTTCATGTGCGTATACACATGCCAAAATTGATCAAGCTCTACACTTTAAATGTGGGTGGTTATTATAACTCAGGTATACTTAATAAAGTTGCTTAAAATAAAATTCTAGCAGATGGCTTAGAAAATTCTTGCCAAAAATGGTTATGTTAACCAAACAGAATCACTACATGTTGATGCAGTATATGATGCAGAAATAAACACTCTGCTGAATATTTCATAAAGTGTCAAAAGGAAAGTCCTTGGATAAGAATTCCTGATAATGTACCCCAAGAAAGTTGTTGACTGTTTAAAAGTTTAACTTATATGATCTCAAAACACCCAGAAGTCATTAGAAATGTAAAGACTACAAAGGTTTATTTTATCAGAGTTTTAGATAGAATGTACACTTGACATAAAATCAGTCCTTTTTATTAATTAGATATAATTATTTCTCCTATCCTAAAGATCCCTTGGGAAAGAATAAGAGGTAACAATTAGTAGTCTCAATGAAAATCGTGTAAGAAATTTTCCACCTAAAAAATTACTATTGAGATTGTCTGAAAGTAAGTGTATTGTAACTGACATGAAAAACACAAGTTAAATATCAACCTAGTGAAAGTCACATATGAATGTCATCATGGACAAGGAGAATTATTTCTTGATTGTACAAATTCTCACCATTTATGCCCCTGATCACAAGAACTGAGTACTTACTATGTACAAGGCAATAAGATATGTTATTCCTACCAGTAAAATAAATGCTATATAATAATACTTAATATATTTTAAGGAAAGAATAATATAAAATAGTATTTTAACTTCAGAAGTGGTATCTGTAGAAATAGAACAATACTATCATACTTCTACAATGTCTATTAAGGATTTTAGTTGTATTCACTCTGAAAAATCTGTAGCCAAAACAGGATACATTCAACTCCCGTTAAAACTGCATTCTCTTATTAATAAAACAAATAACTTTTATGACTGCAACATTTAATTTGTTAAAATAAAAGAAGAATTTTAAGGAATAACAATTTAATTCCTTAGAAACAAAGTCCAGTCCAATAATGGACTGCAAAATGCAAATACTTTGTTTTTCTTGTAAAAGAATGCAATTTCTCATTTCAGTTGAATGCCACTTTGTACCTTAGTGGTGTCTGGCTCCTCCACCATAGACTTTGTGATGGTTTCACAGCTGTCCTCTAATGACTTCGTCAAGAAAGAATAACCACGTGACAAAGAGCAAAGACGAGATGTAATGTTCAAATACTGGGGATTTTTTTTAAATTATATTTTAAACCAAACTACTAGAAAACAACACTGGAGAGAATTATTATTTTGAAATTTCATATGTTTTAATATGAATATGCACAGGAATGCATGGTTAAGGGTTCAGGAACACTTAATCCCTCAGAACTCATTAACCACCACTGTAAATTTTACTTTACTGCCTAAGAAATTTTTAGTTACATAACTTATTTTGAACTACTGACATTGTAACAAGATTGAGCCCAAAGTACTTTATATTACAAGTTTTGGAGCTACAAGAGCCAGAGTACAACAAATCTTCTCTAAGATTGTCAGTAGGTTCTTAGAAACTGCACTGTAAGTGAAACAACTTATAAAGAAAGCAGGTCCTCGAAGTTTTTGAAAAGTTGTCTGCTCACTGTTGTCTGCGATTCTTCTTTTCCCATCAATAATGAAATAATGTTAATGATGTTATTTGAGGATCTGCTAAACTATCAAAACTTCTATACCTTGTCTTCATTTTGACTTCCTTCAGAAAACAGACAAAACAATTGCAGACAAGGATGACAGCTGTCAAATAGTTTTTTTGTTACTGAGTGACTCAGAGATAGTCTATTTACAACTACATGTATTTAATTTCCAAATAAGTACAACCAGGAGCCCTTCTATTTTAAAAATGCATGTAGTAGCAAACTATGTTATAGAGGAAAAGAAAAGATTGGAGGCTATGTCAGGATTTTAATCTAAGAGAAGTTAAAAATGTTCATTTGCAGATACATAAAGGAATAAAGAATATTTCAAAATACCCTCTATTATCTCCCATCCAAAATATAGGGCATTCCATATTATCTCTTCCCTAACCATCTGAAAAGTCAGTGACTTGGACTCAACTATTTAAGTATCACTCACATTTTATATGATAAAGAGATAGAAGATAATTTTGCTAATGCCATAAACATGCTATTCAACTTTCCAGTGAAGATTAAATAAACTTTAATTTATATAATCTCTGCTTTACTATATAGAATTTTCATTTTCATATTCCTTTAATCAAAATGTAACTTTCTTTAAGAATATCACCACCAAGAATAAAACAAAGCAGTAACAATAAATTTCTAATAAATGTAATCAATCGTGCCAAGTTTTAAAGAAGTTAAATCTACTAGTCAAAAACTTTCAAAAGAGTATTATACTCCTTTTGCAAACAAAGTAAATTTCTGAGAAAGTACATAGCTTATGGATAAAGTTATAAAGTCTTCAGTCCAATGATCAAATATAGGCTTTTGTTTAAAATAATTGCAATACAAAAATAAGCTCGAAATTCCCTAAAATTATTGTGAAACTCCCAAGAAAACTAAGAATAAAATAACAGAGGGATTTAAAAGGTACAGCTGTCCTCATTTATCCAGTCTCCTTTCTTATTCTGACTCATTACGCCACTCTTTTACCTCAATGATTCCATCCCCTGACTCGACTACAGAAGTGGTGCAACAGAGTTTTATTTTGGGAAATATTTCATTTCCCAAATACACTAAATATACTCACAGGAGATAAATGTTTTTTATTTTTATAACTATATTAATAAAATGTGGCAATGTTTAAAAATGATTTTGTATTTGAAATTATTATGCCAAATTTGAAATTTTTTTTTTATATTTGAAATTACATGCCTCCGTACTGAAACCAAGGAAGTAATGTGCATAGTAAACATGTTTTTATATAAAATAAGGCAGTAGGCTGTTATCACTATTATCAGAATGCTTGAACTTTTAATAAATTATTTTAGGCAAATATATATTAAAAGAAACATGATCTCACAAGTAAACATCCTAATTAAGCAAATTCATATTTATCATATCCATTTTTAATTTCATTCAAACATTTTCTTGAATTATTTTAATGGTAATCGACAAAGACTCGAGACTTAGGTTGAAATAACGTGGACATATATATTCACATGGTAGCTGCTGGATCTACTGTGCGCCTAAATGTTAAAGTTATATGTATGTACACGCATTAAAAGTCTTCTAAATGGGCAAGAACACTGTGTATTTTATTTCCTGGCTCTGGTAATTCAAATATATTTATGTAATCAAGTAAACAGTAAATAATAGCAAAAGCAGTTGCCTCTTAACAATTAGTGCGTCATGGGGTATATCCGTGTGGCTTGCGTAGCTGGGACACTGGAGTGGGAACTAAGCAAAGACCAGGGTCCTGGGTTTATGACCTAGGATGGGAGTTACGAACCAAAAGAAATAAATAAAAAAGCTTCTCCCTGCCCCCTCTCCTTCTTTCCAATGCTTCTAAATAAACAAACAAACAAATAAATAAATATTTAGAGCTTAAACTAAGGGACAGTAAGACGTGATTTTCTTTTTTTCAATATGGTTAGATGTCCTCTTGCTTTCTGTTAACTTGTCTATTAAAGAAGACATTTTATTTCCTAATTTCTCTAGCTGAAATAGCTTTCTTTTTCCTTCCTCTTCAAAAGCTGTACAAAACTTGCTTTCAGACTAGTTCAGTGCTTCTAAAATGTGATCCACAGGCCAGATGTCATTCTTGAACTCTATTACTGGTGTATGAGGAGACTGCTTTTAAGTAGCAAAACTGTCCTTAAAAATAGTAGTATGTTAATTATATTCGGGTACAAATTCTCTATGTAATCAAGCCAGTACTTTTTAATGTCAATGAACTAATAAAAATAATCATTATGATAATACCAAGATACATATTTATGATATAAAAGTGAGCTTTTAAAAAAAGTATGTAAAATGCAACTTATTCTTGATGATTATATCACAGAAAAGAATAATACAACAGTAAACAAGTTGTAACTTAAACAAACCTCATTTAGACACCTTTTCTTTGTGAATATATTTCTGATAAAGGTTTCCTGAATTTCTTCCTGCTTCACCAAGTACTGCCAAAGTCTCTTCACAGACAGAGCCAGATGGTGTTTGGATCTACAAAGGGGCAATAGATTTAATTATACACTCAAAGATTCTGATGGACATAATCACATTTCCTTGGTGTTATAGAAGTGTATTTAATAATAAATTAACTAAATCAGATCATATCACCTATGGCAACATCAGCAACTTTTCCTTAAGGGACCAGATAGTAAATAGCTTAGGCTTTGAGGGCTGCATGGCCTCTCTTGCTACTCATCCCTGTCACTGCAGTGGGAAAACAACCACAGGTAACATTAAAAGGATGTGAATGTGATCCAATAAAACTTTATTCACAAAAGAAGGATGAGGGGTGGATGCACTCGCTGACTAACACCTAACCTAAGAACATAAGATTTAACAAAATAGGTATGCCTCCCAGAAGAGATCTAAAAGCAGAGCTACTCAAAGCATTCTCTGTGAACAAATTCCTGACAAAGAACTATTTGTCGCAAATGTGCAATTTGCCAAAAAAGTGTTAAAGAATGTAAGCCACAAAGTACACCGTTTAGTTCAGTTAGCAACTTTCTTAATGAAGGAAGCAGAGACCTGATTTACCTTTTGGTGTAAATGCTTTATCTCCTCAGGGACAGTACAACAGTTTGCTACTTGGCAATTCTAAAAAGCATTGCTCTAGAGTGGCTTTCAATCAACTAAGGCCTACAGGTCAATTCTTTTTGAAAAAATAGTTTATCAGATCACAGCCATGGTCATTCATTTACTTAAATTGTTTACAGCTGCTTTCACTTTACAATGGTAGCACTGAATAGTTGCAACAAAGATTATATGGCCCGAATAACCTAAAATATTTACTATCTGGACCTTTATAGGGAATGTTTGTTAACCTTTGGACTATAATATGCATCTGATGGGTATGAGCCCTGAATAGCAAATTAAATGAAACTAAATGAATTAACTTTTTTTAATACTACAATACTACCTAACATTGATTTTGAAAACATTTTTTAAATGGTATATATAGGAAAACCTACTTGAAAGGAGTGTTTGTAGGTTCTAGCAGAGCTTTGTGGCGGAGAATTGCAGGACCTGCAGACAAACTTTCTTCAGAGGTATGACTAGAGATATAATTTTGAGGTGGCCCACCATGGATTTCAAGTCTTCGAAGAAGAACTTGTTCCCAGCACTGGAGAGTTTTCAGAACAGCATGACAAAGTGGTGAACTAACTGGAAGTTCTGGAAAGGGAAATAAAATTTATCCACATTTATCTTCTGCAGTAAAATGCTGCATCAATTATAAGAATGACTAAGATAACATATTAACTTATATTAACATATAACACTGTGACAGAGATATGGGGTAGAGGTGGGAAGAGAAATTCAAAGGATTAAGAAAAGGATGTGAAAAATCTGACAGCATTTCAAAATAGCAAAGTGGCCTAGGACAACAATAAAATGGCAATCTAAGTCAAAACTGTATCACAGCTATGTTACTAGAATTTAAAATGTTATGTAAACCACTTTTATATAAATGACTGATTCTCATTTTATTTCATAAAAAAATACACTTGAATACTATGAAAATATATCTCAGAGAAAAATTACTTTAAAACCTTTGGATCAGCCAAATTTCTGTATAGAATAGAACTAAGATTTGATTAGAAAAGTAAAATTAAATACATACATATACCGCAAGTTAAATAACATCATGAAACTCAACCCTTTTCAGCCCTTACAAACTTCTGAATCCCGAGACATTTTCAACTTTTAGCTAATTTACTATTTAACTCTGAAAATCTAAATAAAATGCTTGTACTGTGAGTTATTCATCTTTCAATTTCAGAAATGATCTATTGACATACACTATGGAATGAGAATAAAATCTCCTCTACGTATTATTTCAATATAGGTATATAATATTTTTTATTAAATTGATACTTAACTATTTACACCTAGTTTTATATATATGTATACACATACATATATATTTACAGATCATAACTGAATATCTTGGCATTTAATCATGCCCTTTTCTTTCCTTTACAATATTTTCTTTTCTGGGAGTTAATGATGACAAGTTTTTGCATATGCCTAGTTTTCTGTGTCCACTACTATGAAATTCTCTAACATTTCAGCTAGAGCTATATATACAGTCTCAATCCAGTCAATCACATGAGGTCCACACCCCCTGCTTTCTTGGTCACTAATAGACCTGGACACCTAAGATCACCTAACAAAATGACAGACACATTTACAGAGGGTTAGTTTGGTCAGAAGAAACTTATCTTCTACAATAAAAAGTTACCCAACTTTTTCTCCACTAGTTGGAAAAAAAACCCACAAAATAGTAAATCCAAAGCAATGGTAATAGTAGTTCATGTTCACATGTTTATTACCTGAAAGATCATGACCTGCAAAGGGATAGAAAGTCTTTAAATTGTTGAGCACCAGTTGCACCATTGCCAAGCGCATCAATGACCAGCTAGAAGTAAAGAACAGATCTATTAAAAATGCACTTAAGGACTTAGAAGAGCGCACTACTGCTGACACAACAATTATACGACTAAGAGTTACCCTGAAGATGTGCCGCCACAAAATATAAGACAACATATGCTTGCATTTACTCATGTCAGCATTATCCATGACTGTAAAAGGGCAGGAATAATCGAATCATCCACTAGTACTGGCAGAGTAACTCTGGAGCTCCCACGCAGTGTGTAAGGGTCGTCACAGAAAAAAGCAATAAGGGTCTCTAAGAGTTTACAATGGAGTGAACTCCAGTATGTGTTAATAAAAGCTAATATAATAATATAAATAGTGTGCTACCTGCTACATTCTATGTGAGAAGGCAGGGAAATTAAAAGTTTACAAATAGATACATATATTACTCACTTTTACAAACAGGGTAAACTAGATACAAATACGAGAAATACTTATTTCTTAGCATACTGACATTTTTACTATTTTAAATTGTAGTAAAATACATATAAGAAAAAAAAATCTGTCATCTTAACTACTGTAAGTGTAAAGTTTACTGATGTTAAGTACATTCACACTGCTGTACAACTATTACTACCATCTATTTCCAGAATTCTTTTTATCTCACATAAGTGAAACTTTATACCCACTAAGTAATAATTCTTTATTTCCTACTACCTATATTGCCAAGCAACCACCATTTTACTTTCTAGCTCTATGAATTTGATTACTGTAGTATCTCATGTAAGCGGAATCCTACAGCATTCATCTTTTTGTGATTGGTTTATTTCACTTAGCATAATGTCTTTACGATTCACATGCTACGCCATGTGTCAGAAGTCCATTCTTTTTAAGACTGAATAATATTCCACAGACAGTATGCACATACCAAATTTTGTCTACACATTCATCTCTTGATAAACATTTGTTTGCTTTTACCCCTTGTCTAATATAAATTAATGCCATTATGAACATTGTAAAACCTGCTCATGACCCTGCTTTCAGCTCCTGGGGTACATATCCAGAAGTGCAATTGCTGGATCATATGGTAATCTACTTTTAATTTTAAAGACCTGTCATGTTTGCTATAGTGCCTGCATCATTGTATAACCCCACCAACAGGTCACAGAGATCCTGTTTTTCCACATCCTTGCCAACACTTTTATTTTCTGGCTTCTCTCTTCAATAGTGGCCATCCTAACGATACTTATCTGCATTTCTCCAATGATTAGTGGTAGAAAACAGCTTTTTATTTGTTTACTATACATTGATTTATCTTTTTGGGAAAACTGCCTATTCATTTGCCTGTTTTTAAATTGAGTTATTTGATTTCTTGTTGCACAGTAATAGTTTGATTTTTTAGTAATATAAATATTTTATAGATTGAAAACAAAACTAGGTTAACAGGAAAAATAGTACAAAACAAATTAAAGTGAAAATCTTGAATCTTTTTTTTCTTTCAATAAAGAAGCACTTCAGTTTTCCTGCTTACTTTCTTCTTTTGGAAAATTTACATTGTGTATCATGTCATTAACACACTACATCTTAATAAAATAAATATACCTTCATATGTAAACAACATATCAAGAGAGACAATGTAATTTATTACTTTATGCATGTATTATACCTAGGAGTGCTCTGCTGAAGACAGCGGATTTTCAAGGTTAAAACAATAACAATCTTATCTCAAGGAGCAAAGGACAAGGAATAATCTAATATCAAGATTTGTGAGAGTTGATGAAAATATAAGTTGTTCCTCATGGATACACAAAAACTGGATTTACAAAAGGTAATCCATTTCAACTAAAGAAAGCTATTAAATTCACAATAATTTTTAAAAATATTATGTATATAAGCTACGAATTTTTTAAAGAAACTTAAAATTAAAAATTACACATTTCATACCTATATGAATTTGAATTAGAATGCTCTTGGAGATGGAAATCTGAAGCTAAAACATCATCATCATCATCATCACTTTCCAGACTCTCTTCCGAATCATATTCTGCTCTACTTTGAGACGGAAGTAGAAAAGGCTAAAATAAAAAAGTTACACAATTTTTTATTCAATTATTTGACTTAAACCATTCAATTCTATAGTCTAATCACTATACCACTTTTTGGATATTTCAGTATAAGAAAGTTAAGTAACTAGCATCTGGCTACTTCTTTTCTGACATTCCATGCCTGTAACATCATTTTAGGTAATTCTTACATATTCAGCCATTCAATAAAATATTTATTAAGTATCCACGATGTGTCAAAATGCATACTTGATATAAGAATTTTTGAGACATTGAGTCTCATTGAGTCATTACCTTTGTAGAGTTTACCTTTTAGTGGGAAAATAGGCAAATAGCAAACTAAACACAAGTTTTATTTAGTTGAATATAAAAGAAAAAAAACAGTTTGAACAAGAATATAAACAAGAATTGAGATAAGTTGATCATGAAATGTCTCTCTGAAAAGTAGCCTTTAGGAGCACCCTGCTAACAGTAGTCAAGTCTGCCACCTCCGGCCAGCACAATCCACATACATCCCAAGGACCTAGGATAGTGTTGGGGCCAGGGGGAACCAACAAGATAAACAACTAAAAATAAATAAATGCTTCTTCCTCCTCTCTTTCTTTTTTTCTGCATACCTGCTTGCCTTTATTCACACCTGCAACTTTCCTTTTTTTTAAAAAAAAGAAAAAGAAAAGTCGCATTTATATGAGCTATAAAGGGGAAAAAGGAATACACTATCTCACAAAAAAGAAAAGTAATTCATGTAATGGAAACAGTATGCAGAAAGGATTTAAATATGGGGGAAAAAGTTGGTGTGGAAAAAGAATAGTTTGGCTGAAACCCACGTAAGCCCTCTAGAGAATAAGTGTTGGGAGAAAAGGTTCAAGATTTTAGGACAGGCAGTTAGTTAGAGGCAGACAAGACACATGTCTTAATACCAAAACAGTGACAGCCCCAACAAAAGACAAGAAGCAGTAAAGAAGCGGCAGGAGTCAAGGAATATAAATGGGACTTTGGGGATCAGACAACTATGAAATCACTGAGAAACAGCCAGAGGGCAACCACAGGAGCCAGCCACATTAAGTCCCTGGGATAAGAAAAGCAGAATTTATTCCAAAAGAAGCAGAAAAAATACACAGGCAGTTCTGGCTTTACACAGTCATTCAGGCATGTAAAATGATCATTCAAGACCATTTATGCAAAGAAATTCCTTGTGATCAATGACTATAAAAAATATTTGTCCAAACACTAAAGACTGGTCAGCGATAAAATGTATAAGGAAAAGTAGTGTAAATAACATTATTTAATACACTGCACTTGAAGTATTAGAAAAACTGATATTTAAAGTTTTTATTTCTTTGTGAAAAATTTATCAAGAGTATTTTGAATAGTGTTTGCCTTCCTCTAAGTCTATAATTGGGACTTTGAAGCAAGTATCTTTTCTAATTCTTAGCAAATTGTCATACTCATTTCTAGATTTGAATCAGTGTCTAACATTTTATTCTTTGAGCTTTAATAAATGGTGTAAGCTATTATCTGGAATTCCTGTACAAGGAAGTTTCTTGCTAATGTCGCTATTTCTGGAACTTCTTCATCCTTTTGTCACTTTCCTCATTATGCTGCTAAACTGGCCTTCACTACATTTCTCTGGTTGCACCTAAAGTTTCTCAAATGACAACAATGTCAAAATTCCCTAAGTTATCTATTTTTTCTAGAACTTAATTTATACTTGATTTGAAATTCACTTCCAGCACTGTAACTTTTTTGTTGTTATAGTTTGACTTACATCTTTGTTCGTCAAGTCCCTCAATTGGTTACCCAATTTTGTGTAAAGTCATATTGGTTTATCATGGGAGACAAGGAAGCAAGGCGACTATACCTTTGTTGTCTGTTTATGAAATGAATAACTAGTACTGACGACCATTCACCAAGTGACCTGGAAGAACGGTGGTGATCGGTCACTGATGATGAGGCACATCTGATACTTACATACTGATATGTGGGCTGAAGAGCCAGCAGGACGCTGGTGCTCTAAGAGATTACTCACTTTTTTTTAAAGGTGCAGGTAGGAATGAAGGTGAGTAGGCAGGCAGGCAGGCAGGAAGAGAGAGAAGGAAGAATTGCTCATCTTGGTCGCCCCCACCCTAGCCCAGTGGCCCTGGATCTTGAACCTGGTCCTTGGGACGACGTATGTGGACTGTGCCTGGCTGATTCATCCACGAAGTCAAGAGGGCATGCCAATTACTTACATTTAATAGGTTGTGGTAACTTAAATTTGAACCATGTTGTCGAGAGACCAACGTTATTTAACAAAAAGTGGTAACTGAATTTATGTCTATCAGACCAAGGCAGGACCATTTAGAAGAGGAATGAGAATATGAATAGTTCTTTGACTGCTGGTACTCTGGATTCCTTTAATACTATCAAGTACATTAGCATTAATATGTTAAGCAATTTCTCTTTCTAACTTACTAAGAACTTGATTTTGTTTAAAATGCAAAAATCCTTAGTTGTCAGAGAACTGTTTCAAAAACTGCTTGAAATATAGTCAAACTATTTTAGGGTCTATTTTGGTAGCCTGATAAAATGAAAAATTTCTAAACAAGAGTGAGAAACTTGGTTATTTTCCACATTTTCATTTTACACATTTAATTATATAAATACAGACGTGGACAGAACTGTTATTACCTTGGCTATGAAATAGTCCCAGATACTGAGCTCAGGTGGGATGAACTTCTCTTTGACTATCAGTGACTCCTGGTTTGCTGGTGCTGAGGAAGAGGTTTGTGGGGCAGATTCTCTGCAAGACATTTTTGATGCCCTAAAATGTTTGTTCTGCTTCTCTCCTTCTTCCACTAGTGAAGAAACTAATAAGAACAAAATAAAATATTAAAATAAGTACAATTTTCATTGTATTGACTTCACTTTTCTTTACATAACATCTGTTAACTACAGATAAGCATACATATAAACCATGATGATAGTAAAGTAAAAAAAATAGGCAAAGGAAGTGAGGTAAACAATCATCTAACATAGCAATATACAAGAGGGTTTTATCTCAACTTGTCTCTTTCTCTGAATGTTGACTGATTTATTGTATATATAGGCAGCAGGACACGGTCCGTCTATAAATGAATTCACAACTTGGCAAAGATCGTGATATGAATTTCCCAACTGTTCTATTTTGCTTTCAAGACTATCATGGGAAAAATAAAATATCATGAGATGTCAATGCTAAAGGCAACAGCTAACTTATGAGACTCCTCAGTAATCACTTGGCCTTTTATCTACATATAAAATTATACTTTTCACTAAAAAGATAAAAAATTCAAACATTTTAGTGACTTAAACTGACTCAGACTTTTAGAAAGGTGTGATGACAGCATTTTCTCAATAATTTGTGACTAAGGGAAGAAAGCACAATCTTTTTAATCAAACACTTAACAGTGAGTATTCTCTCAGTGCTTTACCTTAGAATATTAAGGACATTAGCATATATAAATAAGTTTTACAAATCATAATCAACACTAAGTTACCAGTACCAGTTACCAACAGAGAACAGGCAAAGGCATGGTCTAACGGACAGGCAAACAATACACAGCAAGACATGCCAAAATCTCCATCAGTGCTTCCCAGTGAGGGCCGACTGACTTCCAAAGGGATTCAAATATTTGAGCTGCAACACAATTTTGCTTCATTGTTTGAAGCCACTCAATTTGCATAAAAAGCAAGCTCATGCATTATATCAAGCTACAGCCAAGTTGAATTTAACAGTGTAATTTAGTTATTTCAGGGAAAAAAGAAATTGTGATGAATAAAAGTAATATTCTTAGAAATTGCCAAAAAGTGGTATAATATCAAGCTACAGCCAAGATGAATTTAACAGTGTAATTTAGTTATTTCAGGAAAAAAAGAAATTGTGATGAATAAAAGTAATATTCTTAGAAATTGCCAAAAAGTGGTATAATTATTATGCCATTTTTTTTAAATAAGATTTTTAAAAAGAATTGTCAGATTAAGCATATGAATTATTTCCCTCTGTTCTTATTAGTAATTGATAACCAACAACCACAATTTTAACATACTGGCTACATACACTTACATACATTTCAAAACCTAAACAGTGGCTGTACCAAAATCTTATCAAATAAGAAATTTAGAATATAAATTTAGAATATAAATTTAGAATATAAATATTTTTACCTTTCAAAAATTAATCTTGGGGTTTAAGATAAACTTATCATTTGACTTAACAATGATTTGTTATGTTTTTAGATTAAAAAACATGTGAACATAGACACTTAAGGGGTTTCTAGAAAAATAACTGTCTTAAAAACAATCCAAAATTCATAGACTTTTGCCAAGATTACCATACCATAAAAATGTAGGGTTTTAAGAACAAAACACGAGAATTTTTAAATAGAGAACACATTTGAAACTACATTCTGTAAAATCAGACATATGACATGAAGATGAAAAGTTAAGCACACTGAGGGTGGGGAGGCATGTTTAAAATGTATATACTCAGAGTATAAAACCATTTATCAAACACTGCTGACAGGGAAGAAAAAAGGCAAAAAGCTTCATAGTATACTGATTGCTGTATTTAAAATTAACCTGAGTGATGCTTCCCTGCAAAGAAAAAACAATCTGTAGCTTGTCATTACAGTTGATGTCCCTCTTCTTTTCAATGAAATGGCAGCAAGACTTAAAACGAGTTCCTGTTTGGATCTCACTGGGTTAGTGTGTCCAGCAGCACAGGCTCCCCTCAGCAACCACAGCTGCTAAGCGTTCAACTGCTTGTTTTTGAAAGTGCTAATAATCAAATATCAAGAATTATGCCACTCCTTATATTAAAGTTGACTATTTTTTTATTATTAAAGGAGGTAATGGCTACTTTACTAGCAACTGAAGAAAAAAAGAATCAGTATTGGGAAGAAACAAAAAGGAATTTGGATACAGAGTTTATGAAGTTTTTCAGGTGACTGAAGACAGAAAATGGGTTAAAAACAAAAACAAAAAATCCCTATGGTATGCCGGGAAAAGACAGAATCAAGCCGAAACATAAATTATGAAAATAAATTTCTTAGCTACTTTGAATCTACAGAAAGTAGTTTTAAAAAGCGGGCTCCCCAAGTCAAGATAGAGAACTGAGCATGTAAACGTAATTTCCTTCCCTTGTAATAATAATTCCTTTCCTTACCATTAGCACATTCTGTGGTAGTTTTCTTAGAATTATGAAAGTAACCACCAAAAACACTCAAAACAGAAATGGAAAATGGTTAAGAGGCTACATCTTAAGAACAGGAATGGGAAATACAAAGGAGTAAAAGAATGACAATGTTTATCTTTATCATTAACTTCTTCTTTCATTGAATTTATTACCATATACACAGAATTGTTTTAAGAGAAAGGCAGTTAATATTTATTTTTTATCATTACTTTTGGATAATCATTTTCAATCAGACACAAGAAAATTAATATCTTGAACCTAGATTTAAATGTGACGTCATTTTAAAACTGATCTCAAAGTAATCAGAAGAACCATCTCATTTTCTACTTCTCACTCTATGGCACCCTTTTGAACAAGGCTATTTGTGAGTGTGCCAGGGAGTGCATGAAGTTTCAGGAGGCACTCTGTCCTGGACCTTCAAAGTTAGCTCCAGAGTTTAGGGGAAGGGAAGGCAGGTAAAAAAATTTTTTTTTTTTTTAAGGACAGGTGCAGGTAGGCATGAAGGTGAGCAGGCAGTCAGGCAGCAAGAGAGGGCAGGAAAAAGAGCTTTATTTTATTTAGTTGCTTATCTTGGTTATTTCCTCAGTCAGGGGTGTTGAACCGGGGGCCTTGGGATGTATGTGGTCTGTATCACAGTGGACTAACCCACCTGGCCACCAGGGAAAGCTGGAAGATTAATAATTTAATTGGTGATTTACAAAATTTTGTACTGAAAGAAACAAGATACGAAGATGATGAAAATCAGGTAAGTTTCAGATAAAATACATTTAAAATCTTTTTCTTGCTTTTACAAGACAATTCAGTTTAAGAAGTGTCCTAAGACATATGCGTGGATAAATATATACGTGTGTGTGTGTGTGTGTGTGTGTGTGTGTGTGTGAGTGTGCGTGTGTGCTCATTCTCCCGCAGGTACTTCAGATAAAACATGTGAGAAGTACAAATGTATGTGAACACAAATTAAGAAACAAATGATCAAAATTACATGTAAAACAAGATTTTAAAAGATAAAAGTACTTTGATGTAATTAAAAAATTCAAAATGAACTTAAGGTATTTAATAAAAATACAGTTAAAAGTGACAGATATATCCAGATTTTTAAAGACTGACTCTCAAGATTTCCTAGGATGGACATTACACACCTGTTTCCTAGACACCTACAAAGATGAACCGCTGGGCGTGCCCTAGTGGCTGGGTGGTGTCACCAGGTGCACCTCACATACATCCTAGGGTCCTGGTTCAAGACCCAAGCCTGAGGAAGTCTCCAAGATAAATGTAAATAAAATATTTTTCCCTCCTCTCCCTACCTGCTTGCCTACTTGCCTTACTTCCTGCCTGTACCTTTCCTTTAAAGAAAAAAATGAACTGACAATATCTTAATAGAAAGGGTTAAGAGGGAAGAGGAGGAAAAACAGAGGACCAGAGAAGAAGGGAAAGATGATAGAAGAAAAGGAAGGAAAAGACACAAGGAAAAGGAAGGAAAGGAGAAAGGGAAAAGGAAAGAGGAGGAAAGAAAGAGGTAAGGGGAAGAAGAAAATTGTCACTGATTAGTATTTTGATAAAAAATAGTACAATTATTTTAAATGAAGCTATATGTATGTATATATAGGGATTTGCTTGAGCATGTTTCATGGATAGGGTTATAGAGTTACTTAGCAAAACATCTGGAGACAACTACCTGAGAGTGTCACTCTTCAATCACAATGAAGGTCATCATATGGCTCTGTCTAAAGATTTCTGTTAAATAAACTCAACAGACATAAAAATTCTGAATGGAATATATACATACAACTCAGCTATAAAAAGGAAATCTGTCACATGCTACAACACAAATGGTCTCTGAGGATGTTGTATTAAGTGAAATAAGCCAGTCACAAAAGACAAATTCTGTATGATTCCTCTTACCTGAGGTATACAAAGTGGTCAGATTCATGGAAACAGGAGAATAATGGTTATTAGGGAATGAGAGAGGAGGGACAAACCGGGAGTTGTTATTTACTGGGTGTAGAGCTTCAAATATGTAAACAAAAATCTCTGGAGATTTCACATTAAGGTAAATGTACTTAACACTGCAGACAAATAGCTAAGATGGCAAATATTACTATAGGATGGAGAAAATACATTAAAGCTATTTGCTGCAAGACTTGAGATAAACACAAATAATAGAAAATGGGGCTGAGATGTTCCATTTGCTTTAGTTAGCAATGAAATAAAATGTCTACCTATAAAAAATACACACAGCTTCACATCTTGAATGTTTATCTTCTATCCTTTTTCTACTCCTATTACTTAAGAATATGCCTTTACTAGTAATTTTAAACAAAACATTTTTTAAACTTCAAATAAAAAATATATTATATGGCTCTGGTTATGTATGTATGTATGTACGTGTGTTTGTATGAAGATGTGAACAACTGAATGAATAAAATTTATATATGACCCTAATAAAAAGTTTACTCAAGTAATCGAACAAAAAAAAATTTCCCTTTTCTAGCAAAATCATTTTGTGGTTCAGGTGCCAATTAAAAATGCTTGGCATACTTAATTAAAATTTAAACAACCTTTTGTCTTATATTTTAAATAGTTCACTGAAATCTTACCTTTTCTAGTCAAGTTTACATATATTACTAAAGGAATGACAGTATTAACATGATAATCACTAAATGCTGAAAACAGAACTTTTCTTTTTATACAAGTTTTAAGGGAAAAAGAAAGACATCAAGAACAAAAATAAGCTATAAAATGTCTAGAACATCATCAGCAGTCTCATAGTAAAAGACCATATGACATGCTTACCACAAATAATCATTTTATATTTCATTCCTCAATTTGGAGAAATAATCATTAATGTAAATTTATCAAGATAAAGATAGAAAATTCACAATTCTTAATAGCTGCAAATATTACACACACAACAAAATTTCTTAAAGTATTTTGTTTTGCTTTACAATATGCAATAAAAAGCAGAGGTATGGATTTCTAACTGTTAGAAGAAAAAAGCAATTTTTATAAGCTTTATTTTTTATTGCTTAGCTGCTCTGTACATAAAAAATTATCCATAATAAGAAAATAATTCAGAACTCCATGAATACACATCTATATTTTAACTAGAAAAAGTAAATTCTACAAGAGCACAGATGTAGAATTCACCAAATAAATTAAATTGGATTGTAACATAAATTCCTGATTTAAGTACAGTAATATTTTTGTTAGAATTTTAACCTGTCAGGCTAAGGTCTAATAAAAACCACCTATCATTTTCTTATATGCCAAAGCTTAAATCGGTTTAAATTTTATATAAAGAAAACAGTAAATTAAGTGTAAACTAGACATGTTGAGAGAAATACAATGAATGAGACTATCACCACAAAAACAATTAAAATCAGAATTTTTACCAGAACAAGGAATACAAAAGTTGACTTTTAACTTCTTGACACAGTGCTAACTTTATGAAAGTATATTTTAGGAGACAAATGTTTAGGGAAGTTAAGTATATATTTCACCTTCAATATTCAGTACTTTGACACTGATTAGGCTCGCAGGAAACGGAGTACTCTAGTTTTGTCAGTTTTAATTTGGTCAAATTTAAATATTAAAAACTTTTTAAAATTCTGTGTTTTTTTCTATTTTTTTTCTTTTTCTACCTGCTTCTCAAATTAGCTTTGGGACTAGCGGCCTTTAGTGTCATCATTAAGTCTATTTCTTTTTTCTGGTTAGCAAACTGATGAAGCTGCTCATTCCTATTTTCTTAAATGCTCCTTCAATTTCATCCATGATGATCTGTATTCAGAATAGACACTGGATTCCCAAAGACAGATGCGCATCATATGGAAGAAGCTATACACAGCCCTATCACTAGGCAAACACGTGTTTTACATAGTCTATATTACTTGGTTACCATGTGACAGCCTAAGAGGTTAAATGTATTGCTGTGGATCATTTTTGGTCACTTTATTATTTATGATTCAATATAGTCTTTGATGGCATGTGAGAGATAATTTATGTGATTGTATTGGTTCCAAAAAACAACCAGATATGAGTGGTTAAACGCTTTTCAGAAATGGGTGGAATTGAGATTGCTAACTGGTTAATAAAAATGCATTTTTAATTCCTCACAGATTTGTGTAGAAGAATATATCCCTTTTTAACATTTCAAATGAATAAGATCGAGTCTTACATGAATTTCTCTAAGAATACATTAAACACGGCCAATATTAACTTGCCTATTATTTATTTGATATTAATCTTAGTAGTACTCAAATCTTACTTCTTCTGGGACTTTGAAAGTTTTTCTTTAATTGAATTCAGATATCTGAAGTTAAGTATGTATCTGAGGCAAATTTCATAAGAGCTACTCTTTTCTTTTTTTATGCATACGAACAGAATAAAGCACAGGAAAGTACTCTTTAAAAATTAGAAAAGAGACGTTAGGAAAGTTAAAATATCTTTACAAATCTGAAAACCAAAATTATCACATGTGAGTTAATAAATTACAAAAAGAAAATATAAAAGAAAGGCAGAAAGCATCCTGAAGATTCTTTTCAAGTCAGAAAAGTTTGGTGTTTCAGTCTTCACACTATATATATATATATTTCAACATTAGTAAGTTTGAAAAGGGGATACAATAGTTTAAAATATTTATTTTTCATAATATTGTAACACTTAGAAATCCAAAATGTCTAATGGCCAGAATCATAATATGCAAAACATAAAGCAGCCTCATTTGAAATATTTTTCCAGTCATTTCAAGCCATAGTCCGATTTACTATGATTAGCACTGACATTTCTTTATTTCTACACATTTAAAAATAAGTCAAAGTCCAAGGGATAAAAAAGGCATCAAAACAAAGAATTAAAAAAACTGTGATTTTCAAAAATGCTAATCATCGTTTTAGATCAAAAGTATGGCTTGATTAAAGGAAGTTTTCTACTGTCTATTAAAAATGCCAAACAAAATAAAACTGGCCCATTAGACCCCAACCCTTCAAACAACAAAAAGCAAGCCGACTGTAAAAGCCTATTTCTAAAGCTATTATCTTGCCTGCAAGACTGGGAGGGCTATGAGAACTGATGGTTGAAAGATTTTTGGAAAAGCCCACACATTCCATGGAGAATACCACTACCTGGTGGGGGCTAGGCATAGCAAAGTGCCTTCCTGCCAAAGAAAGAAGAGAGAATCTGTATTTGGGATAGAACAAAAACCAATGTTACAGTATATTTTTAAAAAGTTAAAATTTCAATAGTAAATGATTTAAGAAAGTTACATTAGATAATGCTAATCACTGATATGAGTATCATAAAGATTGAAAATTATATCAGAAACTTTATATTGCATTTTTATCATAAAACTACTTGTTCACATGTTAAGAAAATGGTCTATAACAAGAATCTTCTGTTTAAAGTTAATATGTGATTTTATTTGACAAAGCTACCATTCATATGAATAAAGCTTTAGCCTTAAAACAGATAAAAACATTAAAAACTAACCATGAAGAGATTTTGTGTGTGTCTGTTCTTTGCTGGGAACATGTGCACCGCCACCAAATACAGCAGACCACATTTTGTCATTCAGAGGATGGGCGACAATCCGAAACAGTTCATTACTAGAATGGGTTGCCAAGCCATGGATGAAGAGACTAAGATACACTGCTGTGAGAATCTCACAGAGCAAGATTGTCAGTCCTGATTGGGCTTCCTCACCAGAAGAATTCAAAAGTCGAATTAGAGAAGTTATTCCTAGAACAGAAAGAACAAATAAAGCTACCACTGACAACAAATTAAAACATCAGAAAAAAAGTACATTTTCTAAAATGCATTTTTTAAAAAGAAAGTATGTTTAGGTAGGACTGAAAGCAAGCAGGAAGACAGGAAGAGAGAGAAGGAAGAAGCATTTCAGTCCATTTTTATTTAGTTGTTCACATCGGTAGCTCCTTCCCACCCACAACCCCTTTGAACCCAAAGGTACGTGGCCTGAGCTCCTTCAGAGGCAACTGACCCAGTGGTTACTCAGAAGGGCATGCCACATTTTCTAATTTTTGAAAATTTTTTTGGTGTTATGATATTTCTTCTCTAGATTCAGAGACTAGTAGAGGTTATTACAGTTAATTCATAAATGTTGAGCTACCTGTTTAATTTAGGTAAACTGCAAATCTATAATCTGATTCAAATTTCAGATGATTAAAATTAATTGCCATAACAAATGTTCTATGGTAACAAAAGCAAAATCATAAAAAGGAAAAATTTCAGGTTCTTTTAGTACAATGATGAGATGTAAGTAACTGCATAATTTATAAACAGTAGTGAAGAGTAAGTTGGAATTAATTCTAACACTATTTAATAATGACTAACAAAACCAAATAACAAAACCAAATTTACTTTTTCCTGATCTGATTGAATTCAATAAGGCTAAGAAAATAGTCATAAATATATAAATTATTTATACCTGGCCACTGAGCTGGTGATGTATTTGGAGTTACTGCTTCATCTAAGCTTCCTGCCTTCAAAGAAGGTCGATGAGGAAGAAGTACTGCCTGATACACCATTCCAGTAAAATGATTTGTTTGAAATGAACTAAAGAAAGAAAACAGTTAAATGATAATAATCTATAATGACTGACAATAGTAACAATATAATAATAAAAAATAACAACATGCAATTAGCAAAACTAAATTTCCGTGTTTTAGATATAACCTCTATGGTATTTTAAATATTAATGTCTATTAGTTTATTGCCATTACATCTAAGCACTGTACTTAATCATGTAGTGCTAATTAAAACAAGGTGTCTTTTAAATGTAAATAAACACATTTCCAAATTAAAATACGTGACAGGTTTTAGGTATATTTATTTAGAAAAAACAGATTACATATAAATGAGAAAACTAAATCACTACTGACCACAATTAGCAGGCTTTTATACTGGACTTAAAACAAGGTTCTCTGGTTAAAAAGGTTATCAATTCAGGTTCAATTTGTTGCTTAATAGCAAGTCTATCCACACAAAGGCAGGTCACGTAAAAAACATGGACCGAGCACAAGATGTATAATAGAAAACATGGCTTATGTCCCCACTATATAAATATGCAAGGTAATCAAACACAATTTTATCACAATTTGACTTTTGTTTATTTTAAAGGAAATGTGCAGGCAGGAATGAAGACAGACCGGCAGGCAGGCAGGAAGAGAGAGGAGGAAGAAGCACTTGACTTATTTAGCTGTTCATCTTGGCTGTTCCCCCAGCCCTGGCACAAGAACCCAGGCTCCTTGGGATGTGTGGTTCTTTCTGACCGACTGGAGGTGGCAGATTTAACAGCGAAACCACCAGGGTGCAACTATCATGTTTTTAAAGATAAAACCGATGCACACAGTGCTATGAAAGCAAAGAGGAAGACTGTTTCACACAATATGGGAATTCAGGATAAGTTTCTCTAAGTAAATGGCACTTTAGGTTAAAACTAAGCAGATGAGCAAAATAATTTGCATCTTGATAACTATGAAATAAATGTTAACAGAAAACAGTACAAACATTTTGTTAAATCCTGTCAGAAAGTCCTATATCTTATGTTAAGTAAATGAACATAATGATTAAATGTAAGCACACTTATAAATTTAGATGTTTTGAATGGCAAGTCTTATGAGCCAATACATTTTATGCATTCGTAAATGGTTTCTCTTACTTTACTTTTCAGTTTCAAGGTAGCAAAGTAAGAAAAAAAAATATAACGGCCCCACCATAGTAAGCCTATGGAAATTATGAGATAAAAATGCACTGATGAATATAAAGCCATATTTAATAACAAGAAAATGAACTCATAGAGGACCAGGGTCAAAGAAATCAAGATGAAGCTACCTTGCGAACACATGACCAGAGAAGTAATCTGAGCTACCCATGGGAGGATTCAAATGCATTGAGAGACAACCAAAAATCAACACACCATAGAGGACTGACGTCATGTAAGAGACAACAAACTCAGAGAAACACCTGAGGAAGTAGAGTTATCAGATCATTAAGCACTTTAAACTCAGATGTTGAAAGGAAAATCAAGCAAGGTGCACCCTTGTGGTTCAGGCGTGAGGCAGCTAAGGTGCAGACCATGCAAAGCCCAAGGACACGAGCTTGAGACCCGGGGCTGGGGGAGGGGGAATTAAAAAATCAAGAAGACAGGTATTATAAAAATAAAAGTGGCTATTAAAATCAGCAGAAAGATCTCAAAGAATACAAAAAAAGAATTTCTAAAGTACATACTCAGGCTAAATAAAAAACAGGACACTGTTAAAGAATGAATTAATGACTAGAAAACAAAGCCAGGAGTTCTACTGAAATGAAGCAAAAAGAAATAAGAAGAGGGAATACATGAGAGGGAAGCTTAGGAGAAAAAATAAAATTAGTGAGACCCACAAGTTCCAGCATCTGTGTAGTAGGGAAGGAAATAGAAAAGAGAAGACAAAATATTTGAAGAATTAAAGTCAAAGAATTTCAAAGAACTAAAGTCTCAGAAAGATACCTGAGTATTAAATACTTTCTAATACCTATAAAAAGGATAGAGAAATCTTAGGACATAGAAAAATCATTAACATCTTTTGAAGAATTTTTCTTAATTCCAAGTCAATCATTCCCTCCTCTGTGCTCCCTGAGCCTTTTTTAACGTAGCATATTATATTACTTATCAGCAGCTAAGTACATGCCAAATTACAGATAATTTGTCGGTTTACATGTTGTCTCCAATTAGACTGACTTTAAGCCTGGGTCTCTTATCTCAGTGCATGTCACAATGTCTGGCATCAGGCAGTGATCAAGAAAAAGGCTAGTACAGTTATACTGACAAGGGTTTATGTGAAACTAAAATACAATAAAGGCATAAATTAAAATGTCTAAAATGAAAAGGAGTACAATAGTTCAGCCATATGTTTGCATTATTTAAAAGGGACTGTTTTATACAGTTTTCTTAAAGCAAGAACATGCAAATTATGAAACCTCATAGATTACTATAATCATGTGTAAATTTCAAAGAAAATATTTACCTGTAATTATGACTACCACAAAGGCACTGATAAATACAAGCAGAAAGCGAGGCTGCTAAAGTATGCATTACATGTACCTGAAAAAAAGAAGCAAAATTACTCTAAATATAACTTATGTAGTCAGCATTTTTAAAAAGATGAAAAGCTAAGTTGCTCTTATAAAATATTTCCTTTTTTTCCCCTAAATATTCATTTCTGCCTAGACAGGTTTTATTACAAATGAATTTAAAATAAATAAAATAACCACCAAGGCCTTTGGCAGAAATTATAAAACACACTTCCGCTACCCAATTTCTATTTCAAAAGCAAATAAAAAGATTTAGCTCATCAGTAATACATGAGCTGAGTATCAAAAGGAAGTCCTCCAAGATTCAACCTGCTTCTTCCTCAACCAAAAAATGAGCAGCACAGCCTGACAAATGACAGTTCACCGATTAGCAGGCCATCGAATATGCTACCACATATTCTAGTTACCACAGAAAAGAGATTACTTGAAGAGAGTGAAATTTTAGAGAAAGGACATTTTGGAGAAAGGAAAAATAAAAGAGAGCAACTGAAAGACAAATATTGCAATAGGAAAAGAAGGCTTTAAACAAGACATGACAACAGCATTAGCAGAAATCTGAGAATGAAGGAGCTTGCCACAAGTAAGGAAACAGACTAGAATATCAAAATTCTAGGTTTTTTAAAATCTGGTTATGAAGCATGGTAGTTTTTTTATGTAGATAAAAATGGGAGCACTAGAATAAAATCTAATAGCTATTTCTCCTTCAATTATCATAAGCTACATGGCATGAATTAAAATCAAGGATATCATTATATAAATGAAGACAGCAATGATCGGGGATAGGAGATTGTAAAATGATCATATTTTCCAGCTTTTACAATTAAAAGGTATATTCTATTTCTTCATTCATTGAATCTGGGCTGGCCTGTGACTTGCTCTCATTAAGAGGACAAACAGATGAATTCTAAACCTACTCCTCAAAAGGTCTTAAAATTCTATTCTTGCTACTCTTTAAATCCTTGAAACTATTATGTAAAATAATAACCAAGGTGTGATGGTTAATTTTATGTGTCAATTTGACCAGGCCAAGGGGTACCTAGACCTTTGGTCAATATTATTCTGGGTATATGTTTTGGGGTAATTTTAGATGAGATTACATTAGAATTGGTAGACAGAGTAAAGCAGATTGTCTCCCTAATGTGAGTAGGCTTCATCTAATCAGTTGAAAATCTGAATAGAACTAATGGGCTGAGAATAAGGGAAGAAACTTCTTGATCCATATGCTTTGCTATTTTTGCTCAATCTAGGTCTTGGGTCTCAAACCCAGGTCCAATGTGTTTATAACCTGTGCACCTTAGTGGACTGAGCCAAGAGGTGGGGTAGTAGGAAATTCTGTTGCCTGGCTGCTTTGAGTTGGGACATAGGTCTTTTCCCTCCTTTGACTGGAACTAAAACCCTGGTGCATCATAGCTCTAAAGCCTGAATGCTTTCAGACTGGAAAATTATCATTTCTCCTGGTTCTTAGGTCCTTACACTTGAATTGGAACTAAAATATGAGCTCTCCTAGGGCAGCAATTTCCTGACTACAGGAGTTTCTCAGCCTTAATAATTCTGTGAGTTCAGTGCTTATAATAAAACTCTAACACTAACACAAAGACACACACACACCTTATAGGTTCTGTATCACTAGAAAACTCAGACTAACACACTAGACACCAGACTTGTCTGTTGGAAGACGAAACGCACATGACCCAGATTCTTCTTTGGCCCTACCAAAAGCCTGCCAACCACCAGAATGTAAATAATGCCATCCCGGATCACCCAGAACCCTAGCAGCTGAACCAAAGGCAAATAAGTGTCCAGAGCTTCGCCCAGCCAGTCCGAACCAGAATTGAAGGGCTCAGCCACAGAATCATGAGCAAAATAAATGACGGCTATTTTAAGTTACTCATGTTTCAGAATGTTCTTAAGCAGCAAAACCATACAAGAGACATGGCTATTAATGAAGTTAAACATGGAACAGAGTTTGGCTAAAGTGAGCATAATCAGAAGGAAATTAAGTTCCTAAGTGTATAATATGCAATGTGGGCATTCACATAACAGAGCAGTACAGGGAAGAAGTGGCAAAATAAGATCATGAGGGTTAAGGTTATCAAGAAGGTAAAACTGCAGGAGAGGCCACTGCTGGGCAAGCAGAAAACGGAACTGGTGCAATCACCACATGCTGGGACATGGGCAAGAACCAGATGACAGGTCACATGGGAAATAAAGCGATATAAACATAACCAAACCTGGTCATACTTTAGAAAATTTCAATATGTCTGGAGAGTAAAGATGAAAAATGAAAAAGCGAAATGTGATGTTTGTGGTCAGGGGGAGTAATGATGGATGAGAAGACGAGGTGGCTGTTGAGGTAACTGATTTGTTATACATCGAAGCACCTGAGAACTTATCACAGATATTTCTTCCTGGGACTCACTCTCACAGACTGAGTAAGTCTGGAGCAAGCTTAGGAATTTGACCTTTATTTTATTTTTATTTTTTTTCCTACTCAGGAAACATGCTTAACACATTATGTTTAAAATATGTAATGTTTTAATATTAACAAAAGAAAACTTACTAATATATTAGTACTTTGACACCAAAATATTAAAGTATAACTTCTAAAAAAGTTTTCTGGCTATGTGCACTGATAAATTACTCATGTGTCTCCATACAGACCTAATACTCTTATCTTAACAAAATGGCTAAGACTAAATTGCACTAAATCATTAGCGCTACAATTAAAAACTGGAGGACCCTATAGGATGAAAGTAACACAAATAAGCTGACCCTAATATACAACCTGAAGATTTCTCTGATCACATTCAAAATAACAATGATAACACAACAATTACAACTGTTGATAATTACAACAATTACTATGCATAGCCCAATGTATAAAGTTGTTTACAAAAAGCTGTAACACTTACCTTGCAGCTTTAACATCACTTAGTGAGAAATTAAAAGACTGACACCAAGTATACTTACTTTATTGCTCTGGGTATCAGGATGGGGTGGAGAATCGAAGTTTATTATGGCGTGGAGAATGTCATGTGTTAGATTACTAAGGTGCAGCAATGGGTTGGCAACGACTGTTTTGGCACTGGCCGTACAAGCAAAGAGGAGCGGCACTGAGGCCTGCTCTGACAGAGGACTAGGAAATGTCGGTTTTGATGTTTCCTTCAAAACGAAAGAAAAAAGGTTAATCAACTATTTATAATTTTTTTTTTAAGTAATTCAGGAATCTCTTTTGAAAAACGAACATTTTTTTTAAAATCAGAGACATTTTTGTAGAGGGGATTTGAAGAGGTCAAGATTCCACCAATTATACTGAAAAATGATGGGACAATACCCTCTTGTCATAAAGAGAAGTTCATCACCTCACAAGGCACTCACACAAGAACATGAAGTAGATCCAACAGATCACAGAGCTTGATATCAAACTGTTGTCAAACCATAATACAAAGACAACTCCATAAATTCAGAATGTAAAGCACCACACAGCTTTCAGCACACAGCTTAAAGCAACCATAATAAAGAAAGTTAATCATTCTAATACGTAGAAACAAGAGGAGCTGTATCAAAACTATTTCAGATATGTGCTATTTTGACTGGCTATCATATAAGTAACGCACCTGCTGAGATTCTTGCAAAAGCAAAATTAATTCCATTCTCACAGAGGCGAGACCCCCACCATGGGATCCGTGAAGTATGCAGTAACTAAGAAACATCCTCAAGAGTGACTGGTATTTCAAAAGCCACTGTCTTTTTTCCCGAAAATTTTCTCTCAGTTGTTTTGTCTGGGGAAGCAAATCCTCAGCATCTTGATTTAATTCAAATGCATCTCCATTCTCACCAAGGGCAGGCTGTAATTCTTCAGCATCTGAACAATAATCACAAGTCCTCTGAAGAGCTATCACCTCTTTTTCAAGCCAGTGGTATAGTTGGTACCGCAACTTCCCACCATCTATTTCATAGCCAGTAGATAGAGTACGAAGTTCTACTGTAAGAATTTTTAAACATGCTCTAAATTTTAATTGGACTGCAATTATATCTTCTGATGGACTTAAAATGTCATTTTCATCTAGTGTGCTGAAAGATTCTGTGCAATTAGAACTTATTTCATCAGTCTTTGTTTCTATTTTTCTCTCTAAAGGTTTTAGTTCTTTTCTTGAAATAAGGGGATCCTCGTTTTCTTCATCATTATCACTGTCCCATTTTAATTCTAAAGAGTCATCCTGAAATACGGCACTTGGTTGACTCCAGTCAAAAGAAAGGGTGGAGTTTGATTGCTTCTCTGAGGAACCATCTGAAGAAGATCCAAAACCATTAATCATCGACTGTGACCAATCAATAGCAGAAGACTTCTCTTCCCTTGCATCCAATTTTAGAGAAGAAGGAGAACAACTCTTACTAGTGTCAAGAAAACTGGATGTTCTGCAGACAGTTTTTGTTTTCCTGGTGACTGTTGGCATCTTAGATAATACTTCCAAAGCCAACATGGGGCAGCCAGCTTTTAAATGAGCACTGGCAGTAGTAAAAAATAATCTCCTTTCATTTAAATTAATTGTTCCAGCCAATCCATTTTTTCCTGTTAAACTCCTGCGTGTGGAAAATGTATCAGATGATCCAAAATGACGTCTCAGTAGAAGAGGATGTGTTCTTAGATAATTGTAGAAATTAAAAACTGCAGGATTGCATGCTGACATCACGACTTGATCTGAAAGTAAATTCATTTTATAAGTCAAAAAGACACCTTCAAGAGCTTTATTGCAGTTATTTTCCTCTACTATGCCATCTTTACCCACCTGTTTTTCGAAAAAATTTTAACAGACCCCACTATCACCAAGCACTGAGCAGACAAGAACACCTTTGAAATTAAAGTGTTCTAACACAGTAGGAAAACAAAGATTATGCTGATTCCACATCCATTCAGGTATAATCTAAGATAACTTTAAACATCCACTTATACCCTCTTAATCTTTTTCTCTTAACATCCCTAGATCCTTCTTCTCAGTCTGCTTTGCTAGATCTTCATCTTCTCTACCTTGGCTTTAACTACATCTATATACATCTCTATTTTCAACTTTACTCTTCCAATCTGGACTATTATATTCAAAGCCTACATTACTTTTCTATTTACCTGTCTACACCTCAGAGTCTTTGTATTTAGTATGTTCTTGAAGTAAAATTAAAATGACTTTTGCCCAAATACTTTAATTGCTTGCTCATTTAAATTAGGTCTCTGCTCAAAGGTCACAGAAGTCTACCTAAATCAGCAATCCCGAATATCTGATCCTAGTCTTCCCCGTAACATTTACCTGCTGCTCAAGCTAAAACCCAGGAGTTAACTGTGATTCTTATTCCCCTCACATTCTACAACCAATCCAGTCCTTACTAGTCAAACTTAAAATTTTATCTCAAATCCAATCGCTCACTGCCTCTATTCCTATCATCCTGGTCCAAGTCACTACTGTCTTTAAAATTTTTCTCTAAGAAGAATACAAGTTTAGGACAGGCCCCTGGAGTTTCAGGAAGCTGAGATGCTGGGTGTGGAGCACGAAAAGCCCAAGGATGTGGATTTAAGACCTGGGCTGGGGCAAGAAACCAAAAAAATTTTTTAAATGAAACAAATAATGCTTCTTTCTTCCTTCCTTCCCTCCCTCTCCAACCCTCCCTCCCTATTCTTATTTCTTATTCACGTTAATAATATTTATGTTCAATACATCACTTTCATAAAACAGTCCAAAATTCTTCCTTTATAACGATTATATACGTAACTGTTTCCCTAAATAAACCATAAAGTCTTACACTGCATCATCAAATTACTTTGTATTAAAGGATTTCCACACTATTCAAAAGTAGAATGTTCTTATTTGGTATGATTTAGTAGGTTAGTCTTGGGGTCTGGGAATACTATTACCATTGCTCTATACGGAAAAAATTTAGAGCATTTCATGCCCCCCAAAAATAACTTACCAAATCATAGCACATAGAAAGATTATACTTTCAAGTAGTGGGGGAGACCTATAACCATAGCACCCAACAGTGTGTTCTGCAATCCTACAAGTAGTAGTAAAATTCTTAATCATTGATATTCAGAAGTGCAACTTACCATCATCCTCTCTGACAGGTTGCTTTATCAATGTATCCAGGGCACTACAATAATCTTCCAAAATCCAGTATGCCATACTCCGAAGAAAAGGGTCATAATGCATGTTTGTGTTCAATGAACTGCATTCACTGACAGAAGAATCAATTCCCAAAACTTTTTTGCGTAAAATAGACTTATACGTTGCAGATGTATCAAATTCAGACTCATAGAGTCTTGCTATTACAAGAGCCAACTGAATATCATTCAGTTTCTCAAGACAAACCTGCAAATAAAGAAATATGCTTATGAGCAATCAGGGAAATCTTTCATTTTAAGATAAACTACTAGAGAAACAGGTTTTATCAGTACCTGAAATTAGTGACTAAGGTTAAGAACAAACAAAACATGCTTTCATTTGTAAATCTATTTGCCAACTTTTATATCAATACTTGTAAATTTACCTGCTAGTTCTAAATATATATTCAAAAAGAAATAGCCTAATGAGGAAATACTGAATGACTGTTAAGGATATCAGTTAAAATGACACATTACTTTATTTTTAAATTTACACTCTTCCCACACACCTCAGAAGATATGTTGTCTAATTAAAACAGTTTTGAATAACTTACATGAAATTCTAAGCTAAAGATCAATTTCAGATAGATATCTTCTATCTTAAATGTTCTTTTTAAAGAAATTCACTAAGAAATAATCAGTTAAATATTTGCTAAGGTCCCATCAACTAAAAGACAACTATAGGTTCAAATATGTTTAAACTAAGAGGATAAATTATTTTTTAACCTCTTCATGAATATTCTCAAGAGTCATATCAGGTATTCCCTGATGGAGCAGCTGTTGGGATAATTGCCTTTTCCAAAGGAACAAGCCACATAACACTGTGATCGAAATTGTAGGCTGGAGGGGGTGGGGGGGTGCGAACAGCATAATCAACTGATAAATAAAAATGCTTCCTTCTCTCTCTTCCTGAGTAGGTGCCTACTCATCTTCATTCCTGCCTACACCTTTCATTTAAAAAAAAAGTCAGAACAATTACCTATCTCTACCAACCAACACAACTTGATTAATCGTAATTCTGTTCAAATATCATTCAAGCTAAATGTTAAAAATTTAAAGTCACTATTAAATATTTTGAATTTAGGTATTTAACTTTGCTATTTCCACTTATCTGAAATGAAACAAAATAATTAAAATTTATGACCTAGATGAAGACCTTAAAATGAAGACAATGCTGTTTTTTAAAAAGTTTCATTCATTACCTCAATTGCATCTCTGAGACAACCAGCTAAAAGAAAAAATGCTGCAGAATGTTCAAATCTTTGTTTGCCTAACAAAGAAAAAGCATTCTTTAAAGCTGCTTTACGCCATCTCTCATCCTCAAAATTGTGTCCAAAAAATTGTGTCATCTTGCTGTCTTTTTGAGATCTACAAAGGGGAGGTGGGGGAGAAAGCATGAAAATTTTGAAACAAATTGTTTCTACATCAGAACTAATATTAAAAAGCTGTCCACTTAAAAGTTAGACTCAAAAGAGACATTTGGCAACTCAGAAATTAGTAGATACAGGTTTCTTTTTGAGCAAAAAGAACATTAGGTAAACACTTCATATAAATCTCAAAGATAATTGAAAACATTTCCTTTAAACTAAAAAGAAAACTGCATTAGCAGCACTGTGAGAAATTGTTTTTAAACTCATGCAAAATATGCAATTTATATTTTCTTTTGTGCTCTCACCATTTAAACCTCATTAATCACTTTGACCCCTGCTGCCAATGTAAGGGTGAACTTGGTGATCAAAATTTAAGGAATTTGTCCTGATTCAAAATAATCATAAAAGGTCTCATCTCTTAGAAAACTACTGAAGTACCACGATTTTCCCTCAAAGGTTGTGCTAAGAGGGATTTTCCTGCAACTGAAGCCTAAACAAATGAACTATTTAGGGCAATCATGCTCACCAAGTCTTGCTGAGGACAGCTAAAAGAGAAAAATTCTAAATGATCCTAGCTCAGAAATGGGGTCAGGGTCAACAGGACGGGGACAGTGTGAAGGGCTGCGCTGGTCTATGAGATATTAGTAGAATAAAGGGTATATGCCTGTTTGCGAACAAATTCATCTTCTTCCCCACTCTAGATGCATGTTTCTGGTGAGTTCTTTGTTCTACAGGAATATCACAGGAACTTTAAAAGTAAGCAAAAGATGTTCCTCTGGACTGATAAACCTGAAAACAAACTAAAGTGATTTTAGAAGATTCTTCACATTGGCTTCCTCTTCCCTATGATCTTTCTCCTCAAATACTAAAATAACTAAGAATCTACATGATCACACGAACAAGACCAAACCTTCACTTCATATATTTACTCATGAAAAGATCTACATTCTGAGGCAATTTTTTCACCTACCTATATAATCCCCAAATCACAGCTTTCTTTTTCATTGCAAGGTAAAAAATAGCAGCATCTAAAGGATCATTCTTCCTGTAAAAGGCTGCTTTGGCTACCTACGATTAGAAAATATGGGTTACAATTTTGCAGAACCAGTTTGTAAGTGAAAAAATAAAATAAAAAATATGTATTTGGATACATATGTTTGTGCATAAATACATGTGTATAGATATACAAAGAGTAAGATGCTTTTTCATGATGGCGGTCTCCAAGGATATAGAGAAGTAGGAATAAAACTACTGTGCATTACAAATTCTTCTGCTTTATTTTAATCTCTAAACATGTATATATGTATTATTTTGCAAAAATTAGACAGATACAACATGTCGACTGTAAGAATTAGAATATAAATTTTTACAAACATTAAAATGCAATTTGAAATATAAAGACTATTTAAAAGCATTTTACTGCTCTAAATAAAATAACAGCAGAGGAAATACAGAATGTTATTAAAGAAATATTCAAGGTTTATTAATTAATTTCACACCAAAATTAAAACACTTACCTTTTCTATGCATTTTCTTAAGATTCGGTTATTCCGAACCCACCACCCCACACCCATAGCTCTTAGTTCAGACCAAGTGGGATCGTCTTTCTGCATTGCTGGCAACATATTCAGAAGTTCTTCTTCTGCTACCGAGTGAAACACCCAGGCAAAATGACTAGTAGACAGGCCTGCAAAAAATGTCAAAATGTTTATAAGAAATAGTACCTCCCCTCTATGGGTCAGGTGGAGGCTTGAAAGCTATGGATCTGGGTTCAAGACCCACAGGAAAATATAAACATAATTAGATAATATATCATCATAATCAGATGTGCCCTGTATTTGCAAATAAAGTATCTAAACTCTGCATGAGACTGACAGTTATAAATAAATGTTTAGGGTTGGAGGGAATATGACTTTATATTGCTTAGTTCTATTTTTTTCTCTTTATAGTACATTTTGTTTAGTATTACTGAATGCAGTGATTAATTCTAAGATGTGGTTTTGACATGTATGACTCAAATTTTTAAACTAATATTCAGAGTCAAAGAATCTGAAATGCCCATTTTACCCAAATCTTTGGGTATGATGAAATGGAAATTTAAAAATACAAATCTATGCTGTGACTAGATTGTTACCTTAAATTATTTTTGATTCCTATAGTACCTCAAGCAGTTCAATAATTTTTCATAAATGATGAAAAGGTTGATTTTGAATTTTATATTTTACCTTTTGAAATCTAAATGCAAAATGAGGAGAGTGAGGAAGCAGAAAGAGGAAAAAAAAGGAAAAGAATAAGAGACAGAAAACAATAAATAGAAGCTAACCTGCAGAGTCCCAAGAACACTGTTTAAACATGTAAATCAAATAATGCTTGATGTCAGCGCTATCTCTTGAACTTCCTCACCATTGAGCCAACAAATAGCCTGTTTTTTAAGTTACCTTAAGTGGCATTTCTCTTAGAGACCTGAATAACAGGTATAAAAGTATCAGAAATGTTATTAAACTATTAGCTAAAATAAACATCAGTGTTAACAATGACTTTGGAGATGTAGGATTTTTACTTTTTATGTTATACTCTTAATAAGACAAGTAAAAACTGAATATGCATCATTACTATAATAAAAATGTTATTCAAATTTTGGGGAAAAAATTAAATTTTAAATAAATGGTGAAAATGAGAAAAAAGAAAATCTAAGGAAGAAATTAAAGAGTGAAACAATTCTAATTATCCTACATCATACGTTAGAAAACATAACACAGACCATCCAATTGCCCAATATTCATGTTTAACTCTTTTCCATCACCAGAAAATTTCAGTATTTTAAGCAAACAATAATAAGCAGAAATAACCATTTAAAAAATAAAATAAGAAAACTTAAACTGTGTCAAATTTGTTCTCATTATCATGTCTGGGCAAAAACAAACTTAAAAAAATCTCAGTGCATCCTGGTGGCTCAGGAGCTAAGCCAGCAGCTGAAGCACATCCCCTACAGCCAAGGACTTAGTTTTGAGGCACAGGGGCCGGCACAGGAGACAAGCAGACCTGAACAAATTTTAAAAACTGCTTCCTCCTTATCCTTTCTTTTTTCCTTCCTTAAAAATACGGCTTCTTCCACTCTTTAAAAAAACAAACAAAAAACAAAAAACTCAAATCTCTCTTTTACTTGTCTGACTTTCTTTTACAGATTACTGCCAAACTTACCTTGGTGAAGGAGCTGAGCTCGATAAGCTGGAAGGGATGTTGTAAGAAAAGTATGAAGTCGAACAGCCAAAAGAAATTTTAAGCCGCATTCATCAAGAGTTTCTCCACCTATAAATGGAGGTAAAAAAGTTTACTTTTATATGTAAAAATAAAAAATAATAAATTCATTAGCAAAATACAAGTATATACTAATAATTCTGGCAAGGAGCATATGTCCTAGCACCAATACAGGAAGAAAGATATCGGAGAAAACATTCCGACTGATGAAAGTTATCAGCCTAAATGTTATCCAATTTTTTTCTATATAATTATACATTATAGACAATGTATAGTTAATAAATAGGAAAATAATAATGAAAAGGAACTGATTGAGGGTCTAGAACATTTTTTATAATCTGAGCTCCTTGGCTCTGAATCTTTAAACAAATGAGGTTAAATTAAAAATACTTTAGCCTCTCTATGATATATATTAGAGTATTTTCCATAATGGTTCAAGTCTTATACCCATCCCAACAATTTGCTATTGGAAGAAATGCTTATATGGTGGAAGGGACTGATTTTTACTTCAAAGAATCAAAGATATCCACTAGTAATACAAGTACTTCTTAAAGTAAAACTGTCACAATTCACAATCAACTTATTTTTTTCTTGAATATGCCCCATATATTCCATTCAAACTTAGTTCAAGGGGTGCGGCCTACTAACCTCTAACTGGTGCACAAGACTGGACTTGTTCATTTAAGATCTTATTTGAGGTCAGTGGGAACTCTATATTCAAACTTGTTTATAATTCAGGAAATAAGGAGACAATAATGCTCTCTTGGTGAGGAAAAGAACTAATTTTATTCTTTTTATTAATATAGGTAGTGTATATTAAAGCTTATTTTTCAAAACCTCAATATTTTTAAAATACGGAATCATAATTGTTGATAGTGGATTATTACAATATAAAAAAAAAGCAGAAAACATCCTTAATTTCAGTTATCTAAGGTTAATAGAAATGCTAACTTTTACTAAACTCTAAAAGTTTCAGAGGGACATTTTAAGATTATTAAGCAGACAAGTAAAAATGACTGGCATAATGAATCTTTGTGTCCCTTATCAGAGTATCTTATGATAAGTAGTATACAATAATGCCAAAACTATTTTGAAAGCAGTGATGACTTAAAGAACCTTATGGGTATTGATTTTATGAAAATTATTTAAAATTATTGCCTATGTTTTTCCTCCAATGCTGTATTCCACTAAGTTTTACCTTGGCTTTTGTCTCTGCTTTCTCCAATATCAGTGCTGGTAGTTGCAATTGTGTCTGCTAAGGCCATCAAAGACATCTGCTCCATCCGGCTGAGTCCTGGTAAACTAGAGTGAAGTAAGTGGCCAGAAAGCACCTGGGCATGCTCGGGACCAAAGTAAGTTGGGCTGTATTGTGAAAGGTCAATAACTTTGGGCTTTGTATTTTCTTCATCTGTCTCTAAGACGTAACTCTCAGTCACTAATCCTGAGGCCTGAAACAGGTCATCATAACTTTCCTTTGGCAACTGGTTTGAGTTATTTAAGCTACTCTGATTACTAGATTTTTCCAGAGTCGAGTGGCAGCTGTCATCATCTGCCGCAAGTAAGGCATATAAAGGAAGCGGAGGGACAGAATCTATTTCTGTGTAATCCGTATTTTCATTCTTGTTGAATGCCTGTGGGTCTCTGGTAGTGCTGCCACTAGCACTTATCGTGAGAGACCTCAGGCGGCGCTCATGGTTGGATTCAGTTCCATTCAGAACCACAATTTCCCCAGCAATGCACTTGACAAGATGTGACAAAATGGCCTTCGCTCTCCGAATTTTGCCAAGATCCATAAGTTCTAAAAGCTGCAAAGGATGGTACTGAGGTAAAGTTGGGGAAAGCACATGAGCTGCTTCAAAAAGACCTGAATCTTCCATGTCCACAGAAGGATCAAATGCAGTTTTCTTTCCACAGATTTTCTGTGCAAGACTGGTCATGGATCGAGTCAGTGTTCTCTTTGGAGGATGTAATCCAGAACTTGATGAGTTACTCTGTTTTATTAAACTTAGTAGAGATGGAGTGCTCCCATTGCATGAATCTGTTGTAACGGGTTCTTGTTTTGAAGGCTGCCACTGTGAATACACATGCATTTCACAATCCATTCCCACTACAAGGATGCCATCACGGACCCACGATAAAGAAACAGGAAAAGGTGGAGAGCCTTCGACAGAAGAAACTAAGTCCACACTTCGTAATAACACAAACTTAGAAAGAGGCACAACTTTAGTACTCTCCCAGAGAGGAAAAGCCAGGGTCTCCTTACCAGTCTGTTCTTGTACGTTGCCTGCCAGGGGTCCATACATAAAAAGTTTTGATCCTATTCCTACAGTCAGAATATGAGAACCATCTTCTCTAGACATCCAATCTAAGTGAACTAAATGTTTTGTGCTTGATGTGATATTCTCTTTACTGGATAAATATATTTCTTGTTTATTATAGGCCACTAAGTTACTATCAATACTAATGCCAGAATCCAATACTGTATTTAACTCATCTAAATGAATTGTCTGTTCAAGAACCCAGCATGAACCTCCTGTAGACTCACATTCAAAAATACTTACATGCATCACAAAGTCCTGAGAAAATCTACTGTTAGATGCAGGCTGCTTATACGCCACCGCTAAACGATTAGTGTGTGCACAGCTAACTTCTATAGGCCTACCAGGCACAGCTATACTACTGTTGCTCCGAAGTCCATCTTCAATAAGTAATGGCCACTCTTCCCAAATATAAGTGAGATCCATTTTTCCATTCTTTGGTGTGGAAGATTCTTCATCTGCTACCCTGCATCTCCAGAATCTTACTTTCTCATCTGAGCATGAAGTTGCCAATAAATAAGGAGCACTGCATACAGGATATATGGAAGAAGAACTCAGATGTCCTAAAAATAAAAATAATCCATGAACAAAACGTCAAATTTGGCTATTTCTGTTTTCATTCATTAAAAGTTTTAGTCTCTTGGACAAACTATTAACAACATGAGTCTGCATTTAGTTTAAGGATCAACAAGAGCAGTGAGAAACCCTTAATGACACCAGGAAGAGCTAGAAAAAGGACAGCATTACCAAAACCTAGAGCTATAGGGGAACTCTGAAAAAATTTAATTCATCTCCTGAATTTTATAAGCAAGGCCCTTTGCTCAAGTATGTTAAGAATCTTATGCATAAATCAAACAGATTAAGGCCAAATTAGAAAACCTTAATTCTAGTCCTGATTCTAATTCCAATTCTCAACCTAGCATTCTTGTCACAACTCTTTGCTAGTTTTCTATATTATGAGAAATCTCATTTTAAAAGTATCAACACATTAAAAAAATTGTAAACATCCTTAGTTCCTCTTTAATATTTTCAATACAATTCTCTAAATGGTCCATGACTGCCTAAATGGGCCCTTAATGACTGAAGTATAATTGATATAACTGATGCTGAGAAAACGCCAGAGTGAGATATAACATTTGCTCAGGCTTAATGTTAATGATACACTCCTAATTTCCTAAATGAGGGGTCAACTTTTCCTTAAAGAGCCAGAGTATAAAAACTATTTTTGGCTTTGGTGATCACAAGGTCTTAGTTGCAAATTTTCAAATCCACCATTATAGAACAAAAGCAGCCATGAACAAGAGTCAACAAATAGGTGTGGCTATGATCCAATCAACTTTATTTACAAAAAAGGTAGGTGGCTCATAGCTTGCAAACTCCTGACCTAAACCATCAAACATAAACTACTATGATACAGAAATGTTATATAGAATATTTATCATATTCTAAAAATGTATTTCAACATAATTATATTTTTAATTAAAAAATCATAACTATATTGAATAAGAACATAACACTGCCTTCTCTGAGCTGACCAGAGAACAAAGAGCTTAACCTTCCAAACAGCCATGATTAAAATAAATTCTTAAGCCTAGGAAAAAAAGATCTTACTTATTTTAGAAAAATCTTCAGTTTCTTTAAAGCTGTCATATTATTTTAATTGGAACTTAGTGGTAAAGATCATACTGTTTTAGCTAAGGATAACAGCTCTCAAAATTACATCAATGTAAAAGTTATTCCTTTTGAAACTTTCTTTACATCAATGCCTCTTTTATTAAAATACAGAAAGAGAATGCAAGTTATTAGAACATTGTTAATATACCCATTCCTACTTCTACTTCACCACTGGAAAGGATTAAGTTGCTTAAGTAGGAAAGAATTCAAAGTAATTTTTAAAAAATGAAAACTCCATCTAACAACAAAACTGAAAAAAGTCAGGTGAGAAAAAATGAATCCCGTACCCAGTTCAGGTGGTTAAGCACAGGCTGTGAAACGTGTGGACTCAGGTTCAAGACCTGGGGCACCAAAAAAGAATTTTGTCTTAGTTCTCTTGGGATCCTGGAACAGAGGTTCTTATTATTCTGTGCACATTAGAATCACCAGAAAGTCTGTGAAAACAGACTGCTGGTTCCATAAGTCCAGGGTTGCAGCCCAAGAATTTCTATTTCTTACAAATTCTAGGGTAATGCTGTTGCTGCTGGTGTGGGCATCCCATTTTGAGAATCACAGCCCTATAATACAGATGATAAATACATGTGAGGAATAACACCCTCAGAATCCTTCACAGCACAAAGTTCCAGATAGGCACTACCAACATTATCAAAGCTGGCAAACAGGGTGAAGCCTTGTAACTATCTCTATCCTAGAAACTTACACTTTGTCTTCACAAAAGCATAATTGGGTATACCCTGGTGGCCTGAGCGCAATCCACAAACAGCAAAAGGACCCAGGTTCACGGCCCACGACAGGGAAGAACAACTAAAATGAACAACTCAATTAAAAAAATGCTTCCTCTTCTCTCACTTCCTTTCTGCTTGATGCCTCCCTGCCTTTATTCTTGCCTGTCTTCCTTCCTCAAAAATATAAATAAATAAAAGCATAATAAAAACATTTTAGAAATTAATATTTAAGATCAGAATTATCCCACAAGTGTCCTATGAACTTGAAAACACGAGAAACTTAATTTCTAGAGTATTTAATCCTTCCCACTTTTGCTTCTGTGTGAATTCATAGAGGTACTGCACCTATTTTTAAATACCAAGTAAACAGTCATGGATTATTAAGTTTGAGTAGGATTTTTTCACAAAATTTACAAACCTGCCGATGGCTTAATACTTATTATTTCAACTCCTTCTGGCAAATGCAACTCTTGGCTATACACCATTTCTGAAGATAGAGTCAACTTGCTGGTACTCTGGAGATTTGCTCTGCAAGCCTGATATTTCTGTGAAAATGGAGACAGGATCTTCTCTGGAGAAGAAGAAAAATGTCCTTTTGTCTGACAAGCTGCATCAGATATTTTTGTATCTACTTTCTCATCTATAAAACATAAGAACAGAAGATCAGGGGAACCATATAAACATTCAATTGCTACAGCTTGTAACCCAAAATTGCCTTATGAAAAGATGAAATATAGCAATAATTTATAGTGAGAAAAGCAGAGAATCATTATGCTTTTTAAATTAACTTTTTAAATTATTGCCACTCAATAAGAACAGCTGGAACTGTCTAATCATATGTTGTTACTTCATGTCTACTTGAAGAAAAAAAGACTCACCTAAAGAGACAGGAACGGACTTTAAATGCAAATTCCACATGTGCAGCAATGAACGGCTGTCTTGAGTGCACTCGATTACAATTAAGTAGAATTTTTCAGAAAATCCAGTAGGTGAACTGCCTGTTGGTATTAATGGTAATTTTCACTACTGACAAGGACAGACAACATCTTATAAATATATGAAGCTAAGACAACTGCATTTATTTTTAAAAAGTTCAAAATTCTTAGCTAAATTTCCAAATAAAAAGTGGCATTATAAAATGTAATCAACTTCTTTAACATGTAGCAGTACATTAACTTAAAATATTTACAACTGAGTTATACTATGCTTAAATTTAATTTTCAATGTTAAAAAATGACATATTCCAGTCACCATTCTCACAACGTTCAAAGTAGAAAATTAATCTAAACAGATAGGACTTAAGTGATAAAATACTTTAAATCATTCTTGACCTAAATTATGATAAAACTGTGCTGCCAAACATTTTTTGAAGTTCTACCCAGAATGATCTATTCATGGTATTTACTGAAGAACAAAATAGAAGTATTCATTATATATTATTCAAGAAAATTTTTCTTAGTTAAAACTATGTAATTTAAGCAGAACAACCTAAGCTGATCAAAATAAACTAAAAAAAGAACGCTTGCTACCTAAAATAAATCAAATCACAATTGCATCAAAAAACATAATATCTGAGAATAAACTTAACAAATGAGGTGAAAGACTATACAGAGAAAACTATAAGACATAGTAAAAACAAACAGAAGACATAAAGAGATGGACAAATACTCTGTGTCATGGATTGGAAGAATTAACAATGTTAAAATATTCTTCTTATCCAGAGCAATATACAGATTCAATGCAATCCCTATGAAAATTCCACTGACATTTTCCAAGGAAATAGAACAAGCAATACTAATATTTGTGTGTAACCACAAAAGACTTCGAATAGCTAAAGCTATCCTTAGGGAGAAATAAATGGAGGCATCACAGCTCCTGACTTTGAATTACAGAGCAATTATCATCAAAAAGGGATAGTATTAGAATAAAAACAGACACAGACACCAATGGAATAAAATTGAGAGCCCAGGAATAAAACCATACATCAAGAGAGCATTTATGACAAAGGAGTTACACACATACAGTGAAGAAAGGAAAGCCTCTTCAACAAATAGTGCTGGGAAAATTGGACAGCTACTTGCAAAAAGATGAAGCTAGATCACTCTTTAACACTATATACAAATTCATTCAAATTAGATTAAAAACTTGGATGCAAGACCTGAAACTATAAAAATACATAGAAGAAAACAAAGGCAATATGCTCTAGAACAGCAACTTTAGAGAGGTTTTTAGGAAACTGACACCAATGGCAGAGGGAACAAAAAAATAGAGAAATAGGATTATCTCAAACTTAAAAGCCTCTGTATAGTGAAAGAAACCGTTATAAACATGAAAACATAGCCTGCTGATTGGGAGAAGGTATCTGCACACCATACACTGAACACGGGGCTACTCTCCGAAATATATAAAGAGCTCATCTCATGTACTTCAACAACAAAAAAAGGGAAAACGACTAAATGCAAATGGGCAGCAGATCTAAACAGACACTTCTCCAAAGAAGACATATAGCTAAGACTACAGACACAAAGAAAAATGTTCTACATCATTTATCATCAGGGAATTGCAAATCAAAACCACAATGAAGTGTCATCTCACACCTGTGAGAATGGCCCATATTAAAGATTAGAAGAATAAGAGAGTGTGAAGAAAAATAATCTCTTTTACACTGTTAGTACCAAAAGAATGTCAACTAGTGCAACTTCTATGGAAAACAGTATAGAGATGTCTCAAAACAATAAAAATGGAACTAACATTCAAAGTAGCAATTTCAATTCTAAGTATATATCTTAGAATACAAAGACACTAATCAGCACCTGTGTTCATAGCACACATGTGTTCAGATCAGCACAATTCACTATAGCCAAGACATGGAATCAATCAAAATGTTCATCAATAGATGACTGGATAAAGAAAATGTGGTTTTAATACTCAATGGAATTTAACTCAACAATTAAAAGAAATGAAAATTGTGTCTGAATAAAACATGAGGTGATTACGCTAAACGAAATATGAAAGAAACAGAAAAATACCAGATGGTTCCACTTCTATGTAGACTATAAAGAATCAAAAACAGTGAACTAATAAAACACAACAAAACTCTCTAGACGCTAGCGTTATCAGAGGGAGGAGAAGGGGAAAAAAGTTTTCTGAGGGGTAAAAGAAAATCTGCTTAGATTATCTGAGACCCTGAGCCCTTACCATCTGTATTTTCTACAAAGTCTCATTTAATTCTTGAATTAAAGTCTCATTTAATTTTCTTGAAAAAAAGAAAACAAGATTGGGAATAAAAATTTAGTTTAACATTTGGTTTCGTAAAAGAGATTCAAAAGATAAGTAATTTTTTAAAAACCATAAAATCAGTGGTTCATTATTGCTGAAAAAATTTAACTTTTAAAGACAGATTTAATCCATATTTTCTTATTTATAAGCTAGTCTTCATTATGTACAAAATAATGTAAAAAATTACATCATAAATATTATATAAGACAACATACAAAAAATCAGGAAGCAACTACTATCAGAGTGCAATGGTTTTGCCTTTTTAAATTTGCAAAGAAAATGTTGTCAAAGGAACATTATGAAAAAATAATAACCATAAAAGTCACTGTGCTGAGATTGTGAAAAATTAACTTTGGTAATACATTCTAGGTGAGTTAGGCATTTAAATTACAACAATTAAGAAGAAGAAAAAGATAAGGGATTATAACAAAAGAAAAAGAAAATAAATCTATGTGTAATAATTTTATTAACAAGAAAGAATGCCCCATGAATGAAAAATCTGTAAAATATTCCTTCTCTTCTTCATATTAGTACAAAATAGGATGAAGACATAACTTCTTAGATTTTGTTTGAAATTCTGATAATAAAAACGGTAGTCTGTGAGTAAAAGTCAGTAAGGCTTCCCTGACTATTTTAAGCAAAACTAAAAAAATACTGCATCTTAAAGAGAAAAAAGTTGAAAATTGAATAATCACAGAAACAGGAAAATGCTAGACTTGATCAAGATTATAGCGAAATTCAGCCTTAAGCATGAGAGAAATTTCATAAAACAGTCCTAATTCAGAAACTTAGCTCGCTAATATTAACATTCATATTAATATTTAACTATGAAAAGGGAAAAATAAAGAACATTTTCTCTCTAAAAATAACCCTTTATCCAATAACTAACATCTTTTTCCCCACTTTTAGCATTTTTCTGTCATAATGTTCAGAGGTTACACAAGTACTTAAGTACCTTTTGTACAGTTCATGAATCCTCGGGGGAAATGATGGAAGACTAAGAAATTCGACATTTAACATAAAAGTGCAGAACTCAAAGGAGTACTTCTCAATGAAAAAAAAAGTAAGCACATGTGCAAGAAAATTAGGAAAAATATGGAATATAGTAGTTAATAACTATTTGAGGCTTGAATACTTTTTTTTTTTTTTAAAGGTACACGCAGGAATGAAAGCAAGCAGGCAGGGAGGCAGCAGGGAGAAGAGAAAATATATATATTTTTTAAATTTAGTTGTTCGCATTGGTTGTTTCCACCAGACCCTGGAAGCAAACCTGGGTTCTTGGGATGTATGTGGACTGCACTCCTCTGGAGTGGCCAAACTGCTGCTCCATCAGGGCATGTTTGAAAACTGACTTTTAAAGTTATAGGTACATGCTGTATACTTGCTTTCTAAGGAAAGTAATTTTCAGCTCTGTAATTAAAACTTATGTTCAAAAAAACAGCTTTATTTTGCTCAATTTTCCCTAATGCAAAATAATAACTAATATTGATTAGAGGAGCTTTAAAATAATTTAAAAACTATTTAATTATAAAAGTATTAATTAAGAAACATTTGTCTTTATAGTAGAACTTGAAGTTTTAAGCTACTACTTCAAATTATAGGTTTCAAAAGATCAGGTATCCATAATACTGCACAGTTCGTTAAGGGCAAGACCCCATCCATGACAGAGCATCACACATCAATGACAGAAACATTTTTATAACACTTGAAAAGAAAACAATTAATGGACCCTGTAATTTTTCACTTCTATTTTCTGGTTAAGAAAAAAAAGATACTGATATTTATAATAAAAATACAAACTTACATAGGGAAATTTTAATTTCAAATAGATTATGTGAAACATTTTATCAATTTCTGTTCATTAACTGTCTAACATTTCCTCATTAAATAAAGTATTCCTCTTTACCTGCACCAGATATTTTGTCTTTTCCAAGACTTTTCTTCTCAGCGTTATTCAAAATAAAGTCTTCTTGAAACACATGAAGCAGCTGGGTTTTTCTGCCTTGCTAAATGTAAATAAATAACAACATAAGATGACATACAGATTATTTATCTAAGGCTTAGAGACAGAAAAAGAATACTTACAAGTTTGGTAATGGGATCTAATGCAATAATGCATCCTGGTCTGGCTGTTGACTGCTGACTTACGATATTAAATACTTCACCGACATATTTCTGTTTGTAAAAAAGATAATACGTAAGTAATAATTAATTGCAAGCTGGGCCAAGCACATTTAGAAATCCTTTTCAAAATAAATATTCTAGAACTTTGCCTTACTAGAAATCACATAGGAATGAATAAAATTTACAATCCAGAATGCAGAGAAAAAAAGCAATGCTTGTTAACTGGTAAGAGGAAAAAGTATTATCACAAGGAAATGTCCTAAGAATCAAGGTCTAATTTTGATGTGAGATGGATAGAAATAGAGAAATAAGTTGACATACTGTTTATATGCTGATTATTTCTTTTGCTATTTACAGCCTGACTGCTCTAGTCAAGGTCATACTGATAAATTTAATCTTCAAAAATTGACTTATCAACAGCACTTGACACTGGTGATCACCCCGCTTCCTTGAAATAATTTTCTTCATTTAGCTTCCAGTATACCACATTTATGAGATTTTTAACCAAGCAATGCCCCAAGATTCAATCTTTTTATCACTTCTATCTTCCAACTATATTTTCTTCCTCGGTACCCCCATTCAGTTTTGCCATTTTGATTTACATTCTGACACTCACTTACTTTTTCTCTTCAGACTGAACCTCCCTCTAAACTCGACTAGTTTCTTGGCTTGTCGATATGTCAAACAGGCATTGCAAAATTAATATGTCCAAAGCCAAGCTCTAGGATCACACCCTGCTCCTCGAAATCTGATACTTACACATTCTTCTCATTCTAAACACAAAGCAATTCATATCTAGTCACAAACCTTGGGGATCATCTTCTTTTTCTCAAACTAACACCCTCTCTCTAGTCTAATCCTGACTATTCAATGTTCAAAATACATCCAGATATGACCAGTTCTTATCTTCTTCATCACTGCTACTTATTACCATTCTAAGGCGTTTTGATTCTCCTCTGGGCTACAGTAATAGCTTCCTGAATTGGGCTCTGTGATTCCAATTCTACTTCCCAAGTCTATTCAATTTAGCCACCAAAACAATTCTTTCAAAACCTAAGTCAGATCACCGCACTCTGTCTTTCTCTTCAGCGGATTTAATTACTCAGAGTAAAAACCAAAGTTAGACCTAATGTCTATAATGCTGTATCTCATCTAACCAAGGTGATTTAATGTCTTAATCCCTGACCATTCTCTACCTCATAATGCTCCAAACACAATGGCTTCCCTGCTACTCCTTTACACACCAAACATCCTCTGGACTAAGGTACTCTGCACTAGCTGTTCATCCTCGAGAACGCTTCAATGTCTGCATAGCTGCTCTAGTTTCTTCAAGACTTTTACTCAATGGTATCTTTTCTTTGAGATTTTCCCTGACTAGCATCCAAGTTGGCACTCCTTACACTGTTTTTCTCTATAGCATTTATCAATGTATTTTCATCTTTTTTTTCTACAGTTCTTTACTATAATTTATGTTCTGTGATATAGATTTTTATGTTTCACCTGCACTTTAAAAGCAATTCCTGAACAGAAAGTCAATAAATATACATTCTACTACTCTAACCTATATGTTTTGATAAAAAAAAAAATAACCCAACAACTTTCTGTTCTATAAAGCCATACATTAAAAACAATTTAGGGAAAAACCAGAACTGAAGTGGACCAGACCAACGACACCTATGTAACTGTGTAACTAAGAGCACTAACAAAATATGAACTGGTATTGGAAGAGAGGACACAAATCACCTAAATGGGAAGTTTAGTAAGGGTGAAGGTTACCTCTGGAAATATTTTAAAACACCAAAATGAAAAGAGTGGAAATATTGGCTTGCCAGAGGTGCTGAGACAAAGCAGATGATGGTTTGCTATTAGGTGGATACAGGAAGTGCTGCCTATCATAAGACAAAAATTTTGCAATGATATTGAAAAGATTGTGACTGTAAACTAAGCTGAGAGATTTCACTGGCTAAGATTAAAATTTTACTCCTATTATTCCAGCTCCCCTTAGCTTGAAAAACACTGCAGGTGAACATAAATTTCACACTATAGTCAGTAGTCCCCACTTATCTCTAAGTAAAGAAGTCTGACAGAAAAACATTGTAGGACACTAGATTCTACTTTTGAAACAAATAAAAAAAAATTAAAGGGTGTTTAGGGCACAAGGCAAATATGAAAAAATACACATACATGCAATAAATATACATATTTATTATGTTATAAGTCTCAATTCTAGAACATGTCCAATAAGTATAAATTAGGCATCTAAAAACATTTAGTTTTAAAATCTATTTACTTACAGAAATTTCAGGATTAGAAAGCTCATATAGAAGTTTCTTAGCATCAGTAACTGCTTCATATAATCTTAGATACTGTCCGTCACTTGCAACAAAGCATGCACTAGGAGAGTTGCAATACGCACCTAAAAAATTTTTACAAACATTTAAAATTTAATGTTTAAGGGAAAATATCAGAAATTAAGAAACCTAAATTTCTTAAGTAAAAATAATAATTTTTACCTAGACAATAACTGGGTATAAGTGTGGGCAGCCATGCCACATTGGAAAACGCAGAGACATGAAGAGAATTAATCCTGGCGAGCTCTGAAACACCTCCAGAAAAAGACAATGGCCCAACTGGATCAACCCTCCAAAGAATAAGTTCACTATAAACTGCATTGGGATCCTGAAATGCCACATCAATGGTGCTTCTATTTCGTTGTGCCAAAGAAAATTCTTCAGTATTTACATCATCACAAGGTTGCATTTGGTTATCAACATCTGGTGTCCTTAATGCATTATGGTGGGACGTTGTCAGCAATAATGGTAATACTGAGTGGCAAGCTAAATCATTAAGATGAAAGCGATGACCACAATATCTAGATTTGTGGGAAATACTGAGAACCGTAGAAAATGCAGATTCCTCAGCAAAACTGACCAGCCATTGATTGAGAGAGCCATCAGCGTGCTTTGAAATCATCATAACATTAGGGGTGAAAATACTTAATTTTAAACTATTAGTTGATTTACTGTGACCAGAAGAGATAAGCATCGATGTAGAACGTGTGAGGCCAGAAGGCTTTTGTTTGCCTTGCTGAATAGCCAAGTCAACGTTCTTGGTACAAGCATACATCACTATGCTTTTACAGAGAGAGTTAGCATCACCTGTAGGGAAAGCTACAGGAATTCTGGAAACAAAGGACACCTAGAATTAAGAAAGCAGGTATTAGAATACATGAAATTATAAAAAGAAAACCCACATGTCCTAAGAAGTACCTGTCTAGAGATCATCATAGTACCTGTACTTGACGAAACATACCAGGCTGGTATTCATCCAGCCAATCCACGTGCCAAACTAGCAAAGAACCATCCATGGGATGAATACTAAAGAGCATGTCTGCATTTTTACTCCATTCAGACAGAAGTATTTCAATCTGATGATCAATGGCAGCTGATGGTAATGGTACCAAACCTAAGTTTGGTACCAATTTATCACCGCCCAGTTCCTTCTTTTCATGATTTATTTTCAGATCATCAACACCATCATCCAATTCTATAAGGAAAAGGATTCATGAAACAAATAAATACAATCAAGATATTACTATAAATTAAGAAATAGTTTTATAAATGCATAAAACAATAATTTTCATGTAAATAAGAAATGGGGTCCCCTTAAAAAATAACTTTGCCCAGGAATATAAGGTTACTGGAGTTGACGCAGTAGTCAGAAAGTTTATAGAGCCGAGTCAGCGGATGACTCGTAAAAGAAATGATACTGGCCGGGAAACTGCTTTCTAGACCCAGATGCACAACAGTTAAACATTTAGAAGTAAGACATACTACTACTCTAGGCCTAAGTTCCACTCATGGTAAAATAAAGGAGTTGGAATAAGGGCCATTATTCCGAACTGAATTTTTTAAATGTTATTGGAATGTAATTTTCACTTTTATTAATACCAGATTTATCAAAACCTGAGTTTGCAGACTATCTACCCTCCATGTACATATACTTATAACATATAACATCTTAAAAAAAGTTTTAAAGGAATATATTTATAGTTTCCAATGCCCATACTTGCTTCAATACATAGGTAATTAAACATAAACTGGTATATCAACTTATTAATGTAGATACATATGTACATTCTGACACAGTCAAAACTCCTTGGCTCCTACTCCTGGCTAAGAATACAGAGCCGTGGTGCACGCGGGTGCGGTGGCGGCTGGGCTGGCCACGTACATCCCGAGGCTCTGGATTCACATCCTGGGACTGGCAGGAATAACCAAGATGAACGACTAAATGAAACACTTCATCCTGGCTCTTCCTGCTTGCCTTTGCTTGCCTTTATTCCTGCCTGCGCCTTCCTTAAAAAAAAAAAAAAAAAAACCCAAAAGACTAAACATGCCCTGGTGGCATTAAGTCTATAGCTCTAGTGTACTCCATATAAAGTCCAAGGAAATGGGTTCATGATCTGCAGTAGGGGGTCCAAACAAAATGAGTAACTAAATATGTAAAAATGCTTCCTCCTCTCTCTGCCTGCCTGCCTACTTGCCTTCATTCCTGCCTGCTTCCTTCCTCTTATTAAAAAAAAAGTCCCGCTTCCTAAAACACTAAAAAAATTCTTGACTGTTTACCAGATCAAAAAATTAGTCAAAACATACACACACATCATTAAGAAAAAAAATAAATATATCTCAACAGAAAATTAAGCAGAAGGAATCAAGAGGCAAACTACAGAAGGGGTAAAATATAAATGATGCTCATTCTATTGCCTCAAGAAAATGTCATTTTACCCATACCACCAGGCATACGAAGCAATATAATGAGGATATCTAGTATTGGCAAGAATGTGAAAAAGTATAAATTTGGATAAACTTAAAAGGGAAATAAATGGGAAAAACATTTCAGCAGGGCAATTTAGCAGAAGTTACTAAAATTTAAACCATTTACAATCTGGTAATTTCACATCCAGGAATATATAATAGAAAAATTCACCAAAGAATGGAAATATGTGCAATTTTAGCATTACCAATATAGGGAGAAAAATTTAAATCCACTTAAATGTTTATCGATAGAAAGACTGCTAAAATTTTCTCTTCACATGAGTGTTCAGGAGCTATTAACGGTAATGAGCTAGAGTGTCCGGCATTGAATTTATAAAGCAAGCTGTAGAACGCTACTTTTGCTTTACAATATATTCAGAGTACAACTTAAAAAAACAGTAAAAAATATACCTGCATACATGTTTGTATGAACATAGAAAAGAATACATTTAAAGGACATTCATCAAACCTAACAATATGAAAACTTTCTATCTGTATTTGGGGAATTTTTTTCTTATAAGCATGTACAACCTTATAATCAAAATGAAACTTTTTAAAAACAAAAACATTTATGAACTACTATTATAGCAGAGATGACCAGCTTCCTGCCCAAAATTCATGTTTCCAGTACTTAGCTTAGAAGGACTATCCAGTTAGAAACTCTAGACCCCATGACTATTTCTTGGCAGTGAAATTAAAGTGAGAGTGATATGTGCCAATTCTAACTCAAAGGAGTTGAGAAAGAGCTATACTCTCTCCCCACCTCGCCCCACCGGAGTGAGGCTGAGTACACAGTTAAAAGCTCTAATACAATGGTTCTCAAACTTAAATGTGTACACAAGTCACCTACAAATTCACTAAACTGCAGAATTTTCTTTGGTATCTCCAAGTGAAGTCTGAGATTATGCATTTCTAACAAGCTCTCGTCTAATGCCAATGTCCTTTAAGCAGGAAGGCCCCAAGGGATGACAAAAGCATTAGTATGGAGAATACTGAATCCTTCTATCACTATATGGAAGAAAGCCACTGAAACAGGAACATTTACAGTGATAAATGAGTCCGCACACATCTGTCTTATGCTACTGCAATTTTTTTTTAAAGAGAAGAAATGAATGAACAAGAGGGGAGGGAGAGGGGGAGGGAGGAAAAGCATTTTTGTCTGTCTTATTTTTCCCCCAAAACCCAGGTCACAAACATGGGTCCTTGGGCTTCACAAGGTCCATAGCCCAGCTATCTAGTCGCCTTAGAGGGCAGGCAAGCCAATCATTGTAATTTGAAGTTTATTTCTTACAGCAGCTGTTATCTTAAAATACATTTTTCTATTCTGTACAAAACTTTACATTTTTTATTATTAAAGCTGTACCTTCATCAGATTTTACATATGTCTGATTGGAGTCTTCTACACTGGCCTCAGAAGAAGGTTGCTCAAAACTTTTTCTAAGTTGCTGTAAAAAGACTTCCATGGATAAAGTAAAATGCAACTCTTTGTTGTTCAACCAGTGTACCACAAAAGGTCCACTCTTCTCTTCATTTTCACTTAGACTTAGAGATGTAATAGAAGGAAGAAGTGGAATGTCTAAAAAAAAACAACAAAACACAATTAAAACTTCTGTCATGCAAAACATCCAGGTCTCATATTTTTATGATTGACTGCTATATTTATCTTTAAACCTCTGAAGTACATTTTATTTTATTTAAAAATAAGAATCCCTAGTGTTTGCAATGATTATTATTAATAACAACAGACTTAAGTTGTAAATTTCTTATGCATTATAAAGGAGATAAAATTATATATATTTCAAGCCTATACCATAATATATTTTTAATTCTAAAAAATATTCTCACTAAAAAGCATGTCTATAATTTATAGATGCTAATGAGATAATCTTATTTTATACACAAATTTCACTAACTACCTTTTTTTTTGGCCCCCCTGCCTCTGGGTCTCAAATTTGAGTCTGTGGGTTTTTTACATGATCTACACTTAAAAGCACCTCAGTAACCTCAGCTACAAAGGGTGCCCAGTAATATATTTTAACCCTGATCTACCACAAAAAAAATCATTATAATGAAGTCCAAAATCAGTAATATATTTATGTAATTTTAAGATAAACACTGCTTATTACCATTAAAATTGAAGTTGGGAGGTATAAAGTTGTGGTTCCTTTTTCATAGTCAAAGTCATTCAAAACAAGTCAACTCAGAAATAATTACTACTCAGTATTACTTTTCTTATAATTGTTAAATTAAGTGTACCAAAGTAAAAATTCAGAGTAAATTGTGATAAATAAGCTATAATTTTAATAGATAAGGAAAAATTTATCTATCATAGTAAATCAAATCTAAATCTAGTTCATGTTGGTATATACTGAACAGTAAACACTGGAATAGATTCAGGGCACATAAATAATTTTCTCCAGAAAAAAACTATTTTAAACAAAAGAGAAATAATTTGAATTAACAATGTTGTCTATTGTGGTAAACCAATAAAAACAGGGTTACAGGGGACTGAATGATAAACGAAAGAATAAAATAACTTTCTCCTTTCCCTTCTACTAGAGGTGGGTTCTAAAGTTGATAGGTTATGTCCAATGCAAGACTTTTTGGTTATAATTATATAATTGTAGTGTATTTGGTTATTATAATCCCCTGCCTGAATATTTGCTTCATGAGAGCAAATTTTACACCTGTTTTGATCACCAAAGTATCTCCAGTTCTGACTACCATCTCTCGATTCCTATACTGACACAGACTGAAGTAAAGGCTTGACGGGCTGAAGTACCAAGCACCGTGTTCCTAGAACGATACACAATAGTTCTAGGGATTAAGCAAGTACCACCAAGAGGCCAAGGTAGGGTTTCTAGATTTTCAATTTATAACAACCCCCAAAAAGTTCACCAATGCCTTAGTAGGAACAGCTATTATTAAGTGCACAAGGAGTCGCTAATACTGGCATTTAGCAAAAGCATTCTTGCTAAAAGGAAACTCACTTTATTTCTGTCTCCTAATGTCACTCAAAGAACGTAAGGTCAACTTTTATGAGAAATCCTCATGGAAAACATATGAGCACTACAACTAAGTGAGCAAGCTCTTGCGGGCAGTTTTCCTGTATCCATTTCCATTGATAGGCAGACAAACAGAGCCAAATCTGAAAGTTGGATTTTTGAGTAAGAAACAGAGAAAGTCAACCCAAAAGATCTAATTTAGGCAAAGGGATATTCCATAGGATCCAATTTTGCTGCTGATAGCATTTTGCTTTGATTTACTTAACATGTACAGATTTTCCTAAGCACAATCTAAAGGAAGGTTTTGAGTTTTCCTTATTGGAAGGATGTCAAAGAGATGCCACAATAACTTAGGGTCTCTTTTTCAGTAATCCTTCAGTCTTTTCCACTGAAGTAGGAAATTCAGTTTTCTTTATTCTCTAAATATTCAATTTAACGGAGACAAAATTATTTCACCGACCTTAGAGTTACCTCTGGGTATTACAACCACTGTTAATGTATATATTTTTTTTATCTAAGTAATTATATTTTCCAAACCTATAAAATTTTTAATAAAAATAATATTATTGTCTCTTTATATTTCCCTTGCTCATGGGTCTTTTAGAGCTGGAAATGTTATCAACCAAATAAGAACTTAAAAAAAAAAAAACCCTCTTCACTCCTACAACAAGTATTTCTACACTTAAACTTAAAGCTCTTTTCACTTTGATTTGAGTAAGCAATGAAATATATTTATTGCTGTTTCCCTGAAGAAGGCAATATTTCAAATCTAGTGCACTATGTGGTAATAGATTATATTTAACTTATGATTAGGGATACCTCAAAATATATAAAAACTCCTCAGTAGTGGTTATCTTCTAGAGAGAATGACTAGGGTGAGATAGAAGTGAAAGAAAACTTTCATTTTTTACTTTCTGTACAGATGGCATTTATCATGTGCGATATTGTTTTTAATATTTTAAGTTATATTTTCAGCTTCCACTTTAAGTGAAGCAAATGTGAGGACCTGCTACATTTATCTTTAAAGTCACAGAAAATACTTACTAAAGTAAGAGTTCATTTCTCCAACAGTATATACTGGGTCACAGAAAAAAGTTTAATTCTTCAAGTTATAACTTCCATACACTTCTGTCCTACTTCTGAATGGCTCCAAAATCAAGTACTAAATATATTGGTTTTATTTTAACAACCATACAGTAATTATAAAACTAAACCACATAATAAAATTAAAATAGGAGGCAACTGTGTTCCTGAACAAGACTAGGAGAGGCAGCAGAGCTGCCTAACTGTGTGGGCAAACAGCAAATCAGACAAAGTGGGGAGGTAGAGGAATAGGTGCCAAATTAAAGAGTAAGATAAAACCCCAGAAAAAGACATTTAAAAAATGGAGGTTAAGTTGACTACCTGATGAACAATAGCAAGTAATGATTACAAAAATACCAAAATATAGCTCAACACCTGAAACAGAAAAAAAAAATACATTAGAAAATTTTAAAAAGATCCAAATAGAAGTTACAAGGCTGAAGAATAATAGAACCAAAAAACATAATACAGGATGCAATGGGAGACTGAAGAGAAGCACAGTTGTAAATAAGTGAGCTGGAAGACAAAGCAACAGAATCCATCTAGACAGAGCAGCAAAATTAAAAAGAATTCAAAAGAGCAAAGATCTTGAGAAATCTCTGGAACAAAATCAAAAGGAATAATTTCATTCACATTCCAGGAGGAGAAAAGAGAAAAGGGGCCAGGAACATTCTATAACAAAATAATGGCCAAAAATTTCCCCAATCTGAATAAGGAAACAGACATCTAGGTACTGCAAGCCTAGAGAGTTCCAAAATAAGAGGAACCCAAAAGATTCACAGCAAGATAGAATATACTTAAAATAGTAAAAGTTATATGAGTGGATATCAAAATAGTAAGCCAAAAACAGCTTGTCACATACAAGGGAAAATCCAACAGCTATCAGCAGACTTTTCAATTCAAATGCTAGAGGCCAGAAGAGAGATGCAGGGCATAATCAAAGTGCTGTGACAAAATTCCAACCAAGAATTCTATACCCAGGCAGAGATTATATTCAGATGTCAATGAGAAATTAAGAGTTTCCCAGACAAGGAAAAGTTCAAAGAATTTATCAGCACCAAACAGGTCTTTAAGATATGTTGAAGAAATAGTAAGACTATAAAGAAAAATAAGTAAGAAAAAAATCTCACTGGAAAAGGTAAATATGTAGTGAAAGCAGTAATTAATCACTTATAGAAGAGATAAAAATAAAAAATAGCATATTAGATTCCAACAACAGAACTGTGGTCATTAGAGCAAGATAAAGATGAGAGGATGGGTAGAGCTGGTAACAGGAGTCAACTGCGTGTTGATAGATGGAAACTAGATTTTTGTTAGAGCTCATAATGGAGTAAATACAGAGGACAAAATATAAAGCTCAACACCTGAAACAGAAAAAAAAAATAAAACAAAAACAAACTGTTATGAGACTAAAATGGTGTTTGCCAGAGGGGAGGAGGCGGAGGGGACTGGCGATTCAGGAAAAGGGAGTCAAGTGCAAGGGGCAGACAGAAACTAGACCGTTGGTGGGGATCATAATGAAGCACATACGAATGTTGAATTACAATGCTATCTGCCTGGAACATGTGTTGGTTATAAACCAATGTTACGGCAATAAAAATCCTTTTCTTAAAATACTCCTGCGTGGGCATGCCCAGGTGGCTCGGATAGGAGAATTCTACGGTTCAGAGGTGTAGTCCATGTAAAGTCCCGACAACCTGGATTCGAGGCCCAATACCAGGGGACCGACCAAGTTGAACAAGCAAGTATGTAAATGCTGCTTCTTCCTCTCCCAGCCTGCCTGTCTGCCTCCCTGCTTGCCTTCACTCATTTCTGCCTGCACCTTCCCTTTGAAAACAAAATACTACTACTGCGGGGTGCTAAGCTTGACTAAGTATTAGTTCAAATATAAACTTCTGAATAACTATAAAAAACTCAGTCATTTATCAAATTTTAAATGAGAAAACATAGTTTTAAAAAGGAAATGAAATCACTTTTCCTTATAACTACTTGAAAGTTTACTTAAAAAAGTCACCTCTAATTTTTCACTTAATCAAAAGCCAAAAGTGTAACTGATTCATTATAAAAACAATCTACTCGATTCTAAACACATATCTGAACATTAGGCACACCTGTGGCTGGGTTGATGCTGGCTGCAATATGAAAGTGGCAAAGCGCATTGGCATGCAGTGGAGCGTTCCTGTGAACGTGATGAGGGTCCTGCTGGTGCGGCAGGAATCCGGTGTGGGCTACCAGCGCAAGCGATCTCCTCCGACCTCTGCGGAAATGCCTCAGATTTACCTGTGTGAATAAAAACAAAGTAGAGCGAAAGCATGTATTGTTCTAAGCATATATGTATAGGCATATAATGATTATTACACATTCCATAAATCCCATTTCAGATTAGTGCAGATGTAGAAACATCTTTATTTTGTACAGCAAATGTGAATCTCAAAGAATTAGCTTAGAATTTAATTGCCTGCAATAACACACTACTTAGCAATTTTTATTTTGCTTATTTTCTGATCATTAATTTGCTGAAAATAAAAAAAAATGTTTATGCACAATGATGTCTCTATGTACACTCTTCACCTTGTATGCACACCTTACTCCCTATATCATGAAACATGGAATATACCTTTATACATTAGGATACTACGTCATAATTTACTAAGCATTTTCAGAGACCATCTCATTTGACCCATAAGACAGTACAAATAATTTTTCTCATCTTCCATATAATAAAATAATTTATACAGAACCCAAAACCACCTAAAAGTATGAAAGAAAAGTGTCTTTAGATTCCTAGCCCAGGACTTCTTTCGGCTATTATTACAAAAACTATTCTATGAGACACTGAATTGTCACACAATATACAATTATATTTGAACCATTAGAATAACTTTCAGATTTGAAAAATAACATGATCATTGCATAATTATACAAAGCACTTTAGATCAGTTCCTGTTTTCAGTTTTCACTTAATAAGTTTTCTACTTGAGAAATAAGAACCTGTACCACTAGTCTACGCTTAATTAGTCCAAACATCAAATATTTACTTTTACTTTCCATGCTTATCAGTAAAATAAATACTCGAAGTTCTGGAGGGTTTTAAAGAATAATGTAGGCCAGAATCTATGCAAACTACTCTAAACATTCCCCTAATTATAATAGGACAAAATACCCCAAACTCTTTAAAAAAGTGGGGGGAGTGTATTTTTCTGCCAAATCTTTGCAGTCTCAGTATTTTATTGACTTGGTTATTTTAACTAACTGACAGATAATCATCCTTTTGCTACTGTCAGTTAACCTAAGGTTAACTTTATAATTACAGTTTTCTGCTTCAGACAAAATTTTTAAGACTATTTTCTGAACCAAATAAAACTGAATATTTTCTGAGAATTGTTTTCCAAATATTTTTTTTCACAACTGTCCTTATATGACTTCAAACATCAATTAGAATATTATAAAGAGGCAATATACAAAACATTACAAAAATGGTAAAAAATGACTTCTGGTAAATACACTCACATCTAAAGCATTCTGAACTCGTTCTTTGCTGGAAGTATTTCTCTTAAAGTTATTTGTTAAATTAATTGGTTCAGTCCAATGGGTGCAGTCACCTCCGTAGAGCAAACAGTCATTCGGCAAAAAGGTCTCTACCCAAAGACGACACACGTTATCTTTGCAGCAAGTCAACAGTACATTACAGACAGAAGCCCTAAGGAATAAAAAAATTTTAGAGGCAAAAATATATATTTCCACAGTATCATATTCTACACTGTTTCTTTAATTATTCAAATGCACACAACTAAGGTACCAAAGGGGAGGGGGCGGAATGTTAATATGTAGTTATACAACATATTTAATCAAAATCATTATAATTGAGTAGGTATTTTATTTCATCCCAGTAAATGCTAGCCTGTTTTTTTTCTGCCTAGAATTTGGTAGGTCTTGTTTTAATAAACTAATATTTTCCTTATATATTAAGAATAAAAATTGAGATCAAGTCATAATCCATGTTTAATAAACGAGAAAAACTGTATCACTCTAAATTTTCTAATTTATTCAGTGAATAAAGTCTTTGAATTATCTCATCCATGTTTCATTTTTCATTCCTGTAAGGGTACCTGTACACTTGTCACTAACACACTACAGCAATTACTTAGCATACTTGCCTATCATATGCCAAAAGCAGTGAAGCACAAGAACAGAAAATTCAAAAGAATCAGTCATCTCTTTCCATAGTCATTCCTGACTCTCAGTAACACCTGGCTTGCCACCCCACAAGATATGAACAAAATCAATGACATAGCTATTAACCAACCTCGTAAGTTTTAAAAGCTTAGTTAAAACTATCAGCAAAGATGACATACTATAGGATAAGTCAGTAAATTTGGAAGGAAATAAAAAATCACAATGTTCTACAGTAGACACCAAACATCAGACTTTCGACTTCCCTCCAACCTTGTCCCCATCCCACTCTCTCCTTCCCTCACCCTTACTTTCTTTCTCTGTCTACTCTTCTTACCTTTCTCCCCATTCTGCTCACACTATAGACTTCTGTCCCCAGTTCTCTGCTTCTCAGTCTCTCCAGGTCAGGCTCCCTTTCCACCACTCTCTACCACTGGACCCTCACCTCTACCTTCTGAGGGCCCCTCCTTCTTTCCTTTCCAAACCTAAAAATTCTCCCTCCTTTCCCCATTCTCATGCCTCTCTGTCCTAGTCCTTCATTTTTTCTCCCTCTATTTTCCTCTCACCTTTTCTCATCTTCCTTTCAGCTCTTTTTCTCTGGCACATTCATATAAACATAGGCAGTGGTAAATGAGATTAAGAGTGAGCAAATAGGAAAGAAGAAAATATATCAAAAAGCAATATGGAAAGTTCAAGGTTCATACTGCCAATGAGTAACTGGCATAATAGGGAAATTTATAAAGGAATAGCAGAAGGTAGAAGACTAAAGGGCATAGAAAGCAATCATTAGAGACTTAAGAACTTATGCAAGAATAGCAAAATGAGCAAGAAAGGTGAACTCAGAAACATGGATGGGTTTGACCTAGAAGTGGGTGACCCATGTGATTCTCCTCAGGATGCCAGGCCTTTGAGATAGTATAACAGCTGGCAATACGTATACCAGGACAAGGGAGAAATATGCTGATCATTTTGAGACATTTCTCTGGCAATAATTCCCTTTCTCACTTCCCCATCAGGATATCTTATTCTCTCTTCAATGAATATCATATTCAGGTATAGACCAAAAGATAAAACAAAGAAAGAAATACATAACTTTATAGAAGCTTAACAATGTGATGGATAAGGGACTTCATCACCTATCCAATCTTGATGAAATAACAGGCTAAGATGGTTTTGAAATTAGTTCTCTCGAACTAAAGTTTTTGGAGGTTTGAGTTCTACCTGTATAACTTTTTAATGAGTAAAGATGTATATGCTTATTTTAATACGTTTTCATCCTTCTCTCAACAGCAGCTCCCTTGCAAAAAGTATGATCATTTGGTTTAGCATCTTAATTTTGAGACAAACAAAGCAGCACGTGTTATCATCCCATTAAGATTTCAAATTAGAGAGAGCAGTGGTCTTTGATGAGAGCTCTGTCATTCACAAGAGAAAGAGTCAGCCTTCCCACTCTATACCTACAGACAGTTGGCAAAACAAAAATCAAACTAAAAAGTTCAGGGAGACTAGCTGGTTCTTAGATGACATGGATCTGAAAGTGAAGTTCTAGGAACCTCTAAAAGATGCCATAATTAACAGAAAATAACAGTTCTATACATCAGTTATCTATGCTGCAGAGATAAAAGTGAACATAGGCAGGGGAAAAACTGGTATTTCTATTGTTGTTATCAGACATGTGTAATGTCCCAGTTGAAAGCATCTGCCTCTGCCTCCAACACAGAATGAACTAGATCAGGAGCATGTCTGACTGTCTTCTCACAAAAGATACATTTCATAAACTCTTTTCTAGTATTCTGGTGGTCGAACTATCTGCATATGCAAGCACTAGATATATCAGAATAAACCATCTTCTGAAATAATGCAATCTGCCGACAGTTGTAAAAGGCTCACAGTGTGTGATGAAAAGCTATTTTTATCGGGGATGCGTACAACTTTTAAAAGGAAAGTTAACATATGCCATAGCTCATTCTATTCTAAACAAATATTTTTATATGTGGGCAGTGGTCTCAGAGGTACTGGAACAATAGTTCTAAAGTGCATCAGGGGTAAGGGTGCTAACAACATAGATTGTCCACACTGTTCTCCCTGAGTTCAAAGACTGACACACTCTTCTAACAACAGAACCATTACTGCTCCTTGAGTGACTTACTCTTAAAATAGAGAGCTGGGGTAGGAAGAAGAAAATAGCTATATATAACAATAATGGCGACATGTTACATTGATATCATCTCATTAAATGTGGGGTGTTTTTGTTTGTTTAAGGAACTAGAAGAGACATGCACAATATGAGAGAGTGAACTGTGAAAAAAATCCATGCAGATGGGAATATGGAAAATGATTAAGAATGAGAGAACTAGGTAAAAAATACAGAGAAGAAAAAGATACACAACTCTGTCACAAACAGACATATGATGCAGAGGTAAATTATCCTTTCACATGGCTCTCCTCTTGTCAATTACAGTTAGCCCCTAGTCAAAGGTTGGCAGGCCAGGAACGATCTAATATTACTCATATATCTGTAGCCATAACTTCTAGAGTTACGGACTTTTCTCAAAGTGAAAAAAGCGAAGAAAGTCACAAAGGTGATGTTCTTTCAATATAGGGGAAAAGTGACTAATCTACTGACCTAGGCATGTATTTGCTTGTTTTGCGCCAGGAAAATCCATTTACAGCTCGAGGATGGGCCAGATACACAAAAGAAAAGTCAATTTCTCCATGGGATTGCTTTTCTGAACTTCTGTCTGGAGAGGTAACAGTTGTCCGCCAGTTTTCTACATTATACCACACCTTTAAAAGACAATCATCCTAAGGACAGAAACAAAATAGAAAAATATCCAGATCAGAATCAAATTTCAGGTTAAGTCAAACAACAAAAGTAAGATTCTTCTTGACAACATGGGGACTTATGGATGAGAAGAGGGGTTAGACACAGAAGAACTGAGAGGAAAGTCTCTGACTCTAGCACTTTTGTCCTAGCATTCCTCAAGTGTGCTTTGAAAATTAAGGGGTGTGAATGCACGTATTTTGCAAGGGTTCATTCAAGGGAAATGCTAACTACCATGTAATACTATGAAATGGTGTCATTCTGGGGAGACTGAAAAATGCATTTCAGGGTTCATTTTCCCATTTAATTAAAAGTCAGATAAAAATAATTATCACTTTACATTGCTAATTCTTGAAAACAAGTAACAGTGCTCATGAATTATCATATGAATATTCAAAGAAAATGTTGAAGATGATAATACCAACTACTATTACATAAAATATTTTACATGTAATCAAAATAGACTCTCTGAATTTGGGAAGGGAAGAACAAGACAGACTAAGTTTTGCTCTTAAAACCAACTGCATTCCCACAGGCAAAATCAATCGGAATAAACAATTCTACTCCCTCTTAAAGAAACCTTAGTGAGGATGTGCCATTTTGGCTCATGTGCCTGAGAGGTTGGAATGCAGACCATGTAAAATCCAAAGATCTGTGTTTGGGACCTGAAGTCAAAGGGAAAAATGAATAAAGACGCTTTTTTCTCTTCTAACTTCCTTTCTTCCTTAAATGCTTCTTCTTCTCCTCCTCTTAAAAAAAAATCTTACTGAGTATTGAGGTTATCCGACATTTTAGTTTGTAGAAGGTGTCAACCATGAAAGCAGTATTTTCAGACTATTAGTTGTTCATGAACTACTTGGTAAACTAACAATTTAAAATAAAGCTAAGTCCAAAAAAATTCTAGTAGAGCAAAGGATAGCACAGGTCCAACGGACAGCAGCGGAGGATTATCAGAAATGTGGTGCTGGGCACTGTGTGCTATTATATATTTGATGAGGAGTGAACCTGTGTTGTGTTATAAATCAATGCTACCTCAATTTAAAAAAGAATAATAACACTGTTCTTAAATCAACAGACTAAAATAAAGAAATGACTATAAATGTCCTTCTAGAAAGTCTCAAAATATGTATATTTTAAATACAGCCTAATACACCTATCATCTAAAAGATAATGTCAATGACAGATATTTATCCAGATCTGCCTTGAAGTATATGCTGTTTCAGTCATCCCACACTGCCTTTCAACACAATAATATTTTTCCAATTTTTGTTAATGGAAAATGTTTTCACAACTCAAAATGAGAATAATGTCAGTGCTTTTAAAATTTCAAATTAAACCATAAACAAAATTTGGCAACAGCATTTTTCATAATTTACCTTTCCAGCAGTAGCAAAAAATTCTCCATCTGGTGAAAATTTCATTAAATGGACTTGGGAAGCAGTTCTGAAAGTTAAATAAATAAGGGATAATTTACAAAGAAAATTAAACAAGACAATGCAACATTATTTCCCTAATTTTCAAAAAATAAAAAACTTTATAACACAAATTTCACACTCACTTTTTAAGGAGAGCCACAAAGGAAAATATATCTAAAAATAAAAAACTTTACATTAAATATAAAAATTATTTTTAGGTAAAAATATTAACGCACAAGAATCACACAAGGAACGACTCGTCAAAGTCTTTAATGCCTAAAACAAGTGTGAAAGCTCACTTTCCCTCAGAATGTGAGAAGGATTTCATTTTTAAATATGAACATCTAATTTCAGAGTCACAGATATTATATGCCAACACACATTTTACAAACAAGACAACCATAATTTAAACTGAATTCTGCCTTAAAGTAATATTTGCCTAAATAAATACTAAGTGTAGCTAAATGGGAGACTGGCAACTGCCATGGATTCAGCCTGCCAGCTTCACTTAGATACCTGGTGCATACTGCTCTTTTCTTCTTCATGGAGCTTTGGATCAATTCCTTTCATCCTTTTCCCTTCTGGTTATACATATATGCTGATCTCCAGCTACCCCTCAATATCACTGCTTTTTTCTTCATTACCCAGGTTCTAGCCTAGATAGATCATCCTAAATTTACTGAGGCCAAAGAATAATTCTATCTCATTCCATTTCAAATTAATTTCCCCCGATTTAAACAGTAATAAATATTTAATAGAAATATGAATATAGATGTATGAAAAGAAAATGAAATTATCTATAGTTGCACCAATACCATAAACACCCATTCCCAGCAAAATTACTATTAACATTTTCTTACAGATTTCACATCCTTCTGTCTACTCTATCTGCTTGCTTTGGGAGGGTGTGAAGGAAGTGATAGAAACATCATATTTACATTTTGCTATGTCATACCATTTACTTCTTTAAAAACATCTCAAGAACATATTTGCACGTCATTGTGTGTAAGTCTTCATTATATTTTTGATGACTCACTGCCAACGAATACATAGTCATGTGTCACTTAATGTTTGGGAGAGCTTCTGAGAAATGAGTTGTGATTTCCTCACTGTGGGTATGTATGTGAACTGTATCATAATTCCATAATCATAGATGGTATAACCAACTAAACACCTAGGCAACGTATCACAACCTGTTAGGAACACTGTTATATATGAAGTCCATTGAGGACTGAAAGATTGCAGAATGATTCATAGTTTTAAGTGATTTATTTAATAATTCACTGAGGTTTTCTTATTTTGCTGCTACAAAAAAAGTGGTGCAACGAGTATTCTTTCACAGAAAATTTTATGCATCTGGGTAATCCTAAATATACCCTCAAGACAAATTATTAAAAATGCCTGTTATCAATGATTATAACCTTGTTCCTCCTAAAACTTTTTCTCAAAACATCAGCTAAAGCAGTCCTTTGAACAAGAAATCAGATCTCAACAATCCCTCTGCTCAAAGCCCCTAACAGCTTCCAATGCACTGAGAATAAAAGGCACAGGCCTCACAGTAACTGTAAGCTGACTCGGGCCTCTGATCCCTCCCACTACTACGCCTCACCTTGTTCACCTTACTCCCTACCACAAGTACAGCACACTCTTCAGAGTCTTTGCACTTGATGGTTCCTCTGCTTACAACATTTTTCTCCCAGAAAAATGCATACATAGTCAACTCTCACTTCCTTCCATTCTTCAAATAACATCTTTACTCTTCTTCCCTTTACCTTACTTTTTCTTTGTAGTACTTTTACTGATTTTCATCTAACATGTGTAATCAGTGTTTTAAAAGTACCACGTATGGAATGTGATCAGGCTCAACATTTAAAATTAAGTATAATCCTCACAGTTAATTCTAAATCTAAACTTTCACAGTTCCTAGTTCTATGGCTTCTGCTCTTACTTCAGTAAGTATCAAATAAATAATCGGTATGTCTAGTCCAAATGACTACTGTATAATCTGAGCTTGATTCAACTTCAGATTGTCCCCTCTTCCGAATGCATGAAACACATTAATTTTCAGCTCATCCCATGCAAACCTCTCACGAGATCTGCACGAAGGTACTCTAACACTTTGGGGCCCACCACTTCCCAGTCTTTCATGAACTACTGCAAAATGAAGTCAGTTCTTTCTAAAGAAACATTTCCTGCAAAATCCTGTTCCCTCCTCACAAGCCAACCCTCTGTGAATATCCATGATCTAGCTGAGGTATGCAAAACATGAAATCAGTTCCTTTGAAATCTCCTTTTTAAATTCTATACACAGATTTACCCTACACTCACTTTTGTATCTAGTATATATCCTTTTTCACTGCTTCAGATAAAAAATGACTCAGGAAGAATACCATGGAACATCCTGCCAAAACAGTTCACTGATAGATTTTATATTTCTATCTGTTCACAGCTACATTTCAAAACTTTTACTATTGTATGCAACAAGGTAAGTCCTCAACAAATAGCTGCTGAATGAATGAAACTTGTAATTGCTATCTAAAGGGTATTAAAAAAAATTATGCCTGTTGATTCATACTTTCAAATAGCTCTCTAGAAAAATAATATCAATTGTACATGCTTATTGAAAAAATATGAGTAACTGCTTCTCTAAACACTCAGTAATAAACATTCATCTTCTTTATGAAGATTTCACATTTATTGATTATGAGTGGGGTCAATCAACTCTTAATGCATTTATTATTCATATGTACTACATTTTTTCTTCATTGTTCATTTATGTTTATTATTGAGACAGTTTTTTTTTTCTAAATAATTTTAAGACCACTTTAACAGGGAATTGACCCCAAATTTTAAATATTTCCCTGTAAGTGTTTGTCTCTTTTCCTTTTAGCTTTTTGGAAACTTCTTCATTGATACAATAAAAGGCAACCAGGTGAATAACTAAATAAAGCCAATAAATGTTTCTTCTTCTCACTTCCTGCCTACCTACTCACCTTCATTCCTGCCTGTAAATTTCCTAAAGACAGCTTAAGTTAGTTATACTTAATTAACACAAACATAAAAAATATTATCATCACCATGTAGTCAATAAGGAGTAATAACATATTTTACATTCCTTTCTGATTCTGAAACTCAGTATTTTATACATTATCACCATATGCATCAGTCACATTTCAAGTGCTCAATAGTGTTATGTGGCTAGTTGTTACCACACTAGTTATTGAATTCTACAAATATAAAAACTTTTCTTCTCACATTTGTTTCACTGTATAGAAAGAAACACAACTTTTTCTCCCTTTGACATTTCTGTGCCAAGTATGAAGAGGCTTTCATTTCATTTTCTCCTCCATGAATCTAGGAAGCTTGCTTCACAAATAGAAATTTTCATCTTATATATTGAATCTCCATGTATAACTGGTTCTAATCCTAGATCCTTATCCGTCTATTACTATATCAACAACAAACTCCTTGATCAGTTACAGCTTTAGAATTCATTTTAATATAAAGTGTATCTTCATTATTTTTTTCTTTCACAATTTTCCTGATTTTCTCATATTTGTCCTTAAAGTTGAGAACTATGCTCAGAGGAGAAATTCTAATGAGACTTTGACAAGGATTACATTAGATATGTAGATTAATTTCAGGAAAAGGTACTTACTTAATAATAATATGAAACTTTGTATTTTCTGTTTCTATTCCTTTCTGTATAATTTAACAAGTGTTTATTTAATGATCTTCATATAGATCTTACACATTTCTTAGGTTTCTTCCTATTTTATGTGATATTTAAAAAAAAAACAGATTTGTAATTACGACTCCAAAACATAACAAATGGTGAGTTCCTTGTAAATAAGAAAAGGCATGACACAGAATTTCAAAACTTTTTTTAAAAGACCACCATACTTTTGATGTTAGTATGGCTATATACACATTGAACTGCATTTCAGCATAATAAAACCACACAGAACAGGATTACCAGCTTAATGCCCTAACTGCTTACTTGCAATGCCAAATGCATCTCCAATCCCCAAAGTTAAGTTCTGTTTTATCTGGGTTTTCATCTTCAGTTGGTTTCTCCAAGTTAGTATTGGACCAGAGTTGCAAACAGCTAGAACCAGTTAAAAGACGATTACCTAAAAAAAATTAAAAAAAATAAATCATCATTTGTTATTTAGGTATTTAATTATTAAGCTACATGCTCAACAACTTCATATAATAGTATAAACAAAGATAATAAGCACTATCTTTATATGTATATGACATATATAAATTCATTGCAGCTTCTAAAATATCAAGTAACAGAATGATTACGAAGAAAGAAGAGAAAAGCTGTATTTTCATTTTGTTGAAGAAGTTTGGGAAAAGGGGAGCCATTCTGGGCCCCTAAATATAAATAAGGTATTGACTATAATAGAATTTTGGCACTCATCTAATCAAAACAATGAACCAGGTAAACAAATAATTATAAAAAAATGAAGTGAGGGTATACCCATGTGGGTCATGAGGTAGAGGCGGCTAAGGTGTAGACCAGGCAAAATGTAAAGCCCAACGACCCAGGTTCAGGACCCGGTGGTGGGTGGTGAGTGAGTGGGTAACAGAAATAGATTAACAGGGTAATCATCTAATTTATCATTCAAATAAAAACACTTGTTGTAAGTATAAGGTGACACTAATAATAATCATATGAGGAAAACACATAAATTTTGACATAACTGATCCATCTACAGCAGAGTATTCCTATTATAGCTGAACACAACTATAATGCATATATTTCTTTCTTTCACATAAGATCTAAAAAAGTACAATCTGTTTTACTTAACTTTTATTCCCCCCTCAATCTCATAAAAAGCAGAACTGAAAAACATGGAATTAACGAAAGAAAGAAGTTAGGCATGTTATGTTAATTTCAGCTAATCCTGCTTGTCTTCTTACCTGTGGGATCCCAAGTTATATTGTGTGCTATTGATTCCAGAAAAAATTGGCCACTTTTCTGCCACTGACCATATAATTCCTAAAATTTAAGAAAAATCATTAACCAATTTTATTAGCCTATTTTCTGTCAAATGTATACATTTACTCTTACTATTCTTATTAAGCAAAAAAAAATGTTGAATTCAGTCAAGAAAAATAAGAAACATGTGATGGAAATTAGTGAGAGAAAAACCAGTCCTAAAGATCCAAAGTCTGTCCACAGTATATTTAAATAACAAGTAAGTTTATGTCACTTTGGAAAACATACTTACCAAACTCTGAATTTTTTAATTTTAATTATTGCTTTATTATTATTAAAGTTACAGGGGTTTAATTTTAAATGTGCGTTTATATCTATTTGAAGCTTCCTTCTCTTTTAATATTTCATCCCCACCTGAGAGCATATGGTATATTCAAAATGAGATGTGAACCTCAATAACACTATATACAACTGAAAGCCTTGTCATTCTTTGAAATTTCTTTTACTTGCAAACCAGTAAGAAATCCATGCAGCACTGTGACCCAGAACACACACAATAAACATAATCGCAATCTAAGTTCCCTTACTACATAAAATGTAATCTGACATTTTCTATTTCATTTTCTTTTAAATTCAGGCCTACTAATTTGATTGCATTAACCACCAATATATACTCATACATACTCTCTTAATGTAGTTAGTGGTTCTTATACTTTAACATAAGAAAAGTCTGATATTGATTTAAAATTCAAATTTCTAAGACCCATGCCCAAAAATTCAGGTTCAAAAGGTAAAGGACAGAGGACAGGAATCTGAACTTTAACACGCTACGTGATGTTGATAAAGGTGGTCTGCAGAATACGCTTTTATGAACACTGCCCTGCAGGAATGGCTCTCAATCACAGCGTGTTATCAGAATCTCTTTAGGACCAGAAATACAAATGCCTGGGCACAACCCTACACCAGCAGCTAGGCAGACTCAACTAGTAATTTTACGGTGCGGCTCCTACAAAGAGCCACCATCTTAAAAGAATATTTCAGAAAGTACTAAGAAAAGGAAATAACATTTTTATGAGGATCTAAAGATTTTTGAGACTATATTCAGAAATTACAGATTTTGTACACCCTTCATGACTAAGATTTTCCCATTTGATCCAGTTTTATCTTAATTCACCAAGCTTTCTTAACCCTCCCAACAAAGTCAGTACTGTCTACCAACAAACAACCTCTTACTGAGTTTTTAATTACTACAAAGGAAAAGAAAATGGGCAAAAAATTATACTCTCAAGTCTATCCTTTCTATTGCAATTTTAGTATAATAAACTGACTTGCAAGAAATCAATATGTATAAAAATAAATATGTACTTCATTCAGCAAACATTGAGCATTACTTGAAATATATCATTCTGGGTAGGATAAACACCTTTAACATTTATTTTTAGTACTGTCAATTACTAATTAATAAAGCTAAGCGACTCTAATATTGGATTAATTACATAATGCGCAAATACAAAGAGAAATCAGAACTGTGGACATACCTTCCATGAAATTTTTAAATGGTTATTATTTAACCAGAAAATATATTTTCATTAACACAGGTAGGAAAAAGAATGCTCACACCTAGGAACCAATACAACAGATTTTAATCTTAGTTCTGTGACTCTTATTTTCTTTGAGTCTCTGCTGCCTTATTTTTGAAAAAGAAATTATAGCTGCCAAATAAAGTCAGAGGGAATGTTTCAGACACTAATAAGCTAAATAAAAATGAGATTAAAAACAATTAAAAGTTACATAAAGGTACACTTTATATTAAAACTGATATAATTCTTTACATTTAATGTTTTTTGACATTATCTCATCCTTACACTATGCTCATAAAGAATAGATCAGAAGAGAGCAAAGAATCTCATAAAGCTGACTTTCTCAGGATCAAATACTACATAAGCAAGAGAAGGCGAGCCCTCGGGGAGGAGGAGTTTCGTTCACTGCCTCTGGCCAAGTACATTTCAGGGACCTGAGTGGTTCATGTCCTGGGGCTGGGAGAAACAACCAAAGTGAACAACTAAATAAAATAAATTAAAAATGCGTCTTCCTCCACTATCTTCCTGCTTGTAACTTTCCTCCAAAAAAAAGAGAAAAAGAAACTGGTCTTTCACTCCTAATAGAATGAATGCTTTTTACAATATTCAGGTATTTCATACAGTTTAATGACTAATTTATCTTCAGCACAGAAGAGTAAAATAACCTAGTCTGTCTGTTATATTTAAAGAAATAAAAGCATCCAGAAAATCTACTATATAATTTCAATATTTATAAGCTATTGTTTTAACCAACTTTCAAAACTATTTCTGAATAGTTTCTTTATAAAGAAAAATACTCATTGACCTATTAATAAGTATATTACATGATAAATATAAGTCCTGAAGGTATGTAAAGACTGTGCAATTAAAACATCTAACTTTAAGAACAAAGTACTTAAGAAAAGGTAAAGAAAACTGTGTATATACAAGAGATCACAAAAATAAAGAATAAAGTGCCACATGTGACTGGACAATGGTATTTGCAACCAGCAATGGAGTAACAGCCAAACATAATGCTGACTCTTCAAATACTTAGTAAAAATGAAAGAGTCAGAAAGGAAAAAGTAATAAAAGATAATTTGTCACAATTTAAGTTTTATTTCAATGAGATTTAAAATTTACTTTAATATGGAAGTGACATTTAAGATGTATAACTTAGTATGTGCTGTACTAATCTGATTGTCTGATTTTCATACTCTTAAAAATAGTATCATTTAACACACAAGATATTTCAATTCCTACAATAAAAGTGATAAATTACTGACCACATTTTTCTTTTGCTTCGGTAGGTTAACTGGTTCGAAAACAGAGATAACATTTCCATAGGATGCTGCAATCTTTTAAAAAGAAAAACAAAAAGAGAGAACTTATGGATATGTTAACTCGTAAATCAAAAGAGCAAAAGAGATGAATAGTATAACATAAAATACACCCGCATACAATTTCACTCACTGATACTCAAAAGCATCAGTTATGGAGACCACATTATCTGGGTCAGAATCCAAACACTGATAATCTCTACAACCAGGAAGTTAATATCTCTGGACCTTAGTTTCTCTACCTAAATTTATAGTATGTAAAATACTATCTTCCTAACAGATTTGTTTTAAATATTGAAATAACATTTGTAAAATATCTAGCATGTAATTATATATGATGCATAATAAACTCTAATTCCCTTCCACAGAATTCTCTGTTCTCTATAAAAGAAAATGATGTAGTCCTTGTCCAGTATGAAATTTAACATGATTTTAAAATCAGATTTTATGTTCTTGGTCCTCAAAGTTCACAATTCTGTCATTTAACATTTTAAAAATAAAACTTAGATCTATTCCTTTGTGAACTCCCTGAATAATATGTTTTCACTGTTTAATTTTACTTGACTACAGCTAATTTTACTTTTATATCAATGGAGTATAATGCTTCCTAGCCCTCTTTAATAAGACAGCTACTATTGTAGTTTGAGTGAGTCATGAGTGAAGAACATTAAAATATAAAACATCACAAATCAGACAGACAAAAAAATGAATGAATTAAGGATGAAAATGAGAACATAAGATCTAGTGCAGGGGTAAGGAATGAAAATATAACAAACATAAGGAGAAAACTTTCAATGGATTTTAAAGTGTTCCAAGGAGTTCTTAGGATACAAAATCATATGCACTGAGCTGGTCTGGGAAGGAGTGCTCACAAACTTGTGCTTTTAAGTTTGTGTAGGATTTCAAAGAGCAGAGAAAATTCAAATTTAGAAATAAGGCATAGTATAAACACAGGTATAAAGATTAAAAGAAGTAGTATGTTTGAACCAGGTTTTACAGGGCCTCAGACCTAGGTGAACACTTTGAACTTGTTCATGGTAATGGAAAGCTAAAACTTTTTAAGCAAATGAAAAACTAGATAAATGCAGATGAATTTTTATCAATAAAATTAATCTAGTAGTACCACAAAGAAAAAAACAGTAATGACAAAATATTGATTCCTATCATGTCAGTCAGCATTTTCTTCTTAAAGGTAAACAGAGGTTCTCACATACTAGAACTTGCAAACATTCTTCCTGATATCTGAAGGAATCCTTTGATTATAATGAGATCTGTTAAACTTAAGGAAATTGATCCCTAGTTAGAATGACTATAAAACGAAATGAACTCAATTCTAACCGGAACAAGTCATATAACTAGCTTATGATAAAAAAACATAATTCTTACTGGAACTTATTAAAATTACATTTCCAACATTAAAAGTCTTCTGAGAATCTAGGTAATATAAGTGAATTCCTATACACTAGTGAAGATTATAGAACTACAGAAATAGGCAGTAAAATAATCATGGAGAGAAGGGGGAACAGTTTAAAAAAATTTAGCATTCCATACTAAAGATCATTAGAGTAGCACAGTGAGAATAAAAGGCAGGGACAAAAGAAAGACAGTTAAGAGACAAATGCAACAATAATTAAAGGAAAGGACATAAGAAAAATAAAACGAACATTAGTCCACCAACAAATAGGTACAGATTATGTGACTAGAAACACCAGTATCTTTAAACTAGGTTCTAAGAGAGAACTTTTCAGACTGGCAGGTTTATTAGAAATTGCTAATTTTTTTTTTTTTAAAAGGGAGAGAGAGATTAGAGATTCCTCACACAAAATGCTCGAGTAGAAACATATAATCTAACCATTATTTAAATGTCTAGCAAAAAAAAAAAAAATATATATATATATATTTGCAGAGTTCAGTCCAGTCTAGCTACAACTATACTTCACCTGGACATCTATGACTATATGGTGGTGTCTACTAATTATAACTCTCTCCCAATTCTGTTACTCAAGAGAACTGCATTTAACCTGATAGAGAATCATATACCTGTGTCTTGGTGCTATTTTACTTTTTGCTTTTCATGTGTAAATAGAAATCTATGTAAGATTATTCATTTTTCTTACAGATCAGGGATAAACTAATAAAAAATTTTAAGAGTTTATCTTCATTGTTACAAAGTTTATCCAGAAGTTACAAGGAGATAACCACTTGTTTATAAAGAATGATTCTAATGAAATATTTCTCTTCAGTAGTTTGTTAATAGATTGAAGATTATTCTTATTCTTTTCCCTCAATTCAATTAATTTTTAAATAAGTAAGTTTTAGGTCTGTTCTACAAATAAAAAGTATTAAATTTCTTTGCTAACACAAAAAGATGACTATGCTTTATTTCAAAATTATTTAAGAACAGAGTTCCTGACAGTAACTAAGATACTCCTCTCTTAGAGGCAGTCAGGGATGTTGTTCTCTGAGGTACACCTTAGACTCAAATAACTTTGTAGCTACATCAACCTTGAAAAAAGCCAGTTAGTCATTCAGTAGGAAATACACACTACACAGGTCATCCTGACTAAACCGCATTCAGTACAAAATGGGTACTGTCACAAGATTACAAACCTTGCCTTGTTGCATTGAACAATCTACACATCCCACTTGAATATTTCCATGTTTAGCTCCTGGGATTATTTGCAATCTTTCAAAATCACTTCCCAGTATTACAATGTCACATCCAGATGCATAAGCCTAAAAAAAAAAAAAAAAAAAGAAAATTAAAAATGATAAAACTGTCAAGAAAATACTTGTAGCATCATGTACAATCATGTAGCATACTGACATTGAATATGTTTCAACAGGCTAATTTTAAACATTCTTTAAAAAACAATCTGTATTATTTGAAAATATCTCCCTTACCAGGTCCTATATACAATATCTGAGATAGCAAATTTGGTCATTCTATCTGCAAAATGCATATTCATTCTGGTCACCGCTCCCCTCCCCACTGACTGCTCCTGCTCTTGTCTAAACCATCATGTCTTTCTTGCTCTACTATTAATCGTCTGACAGCTTCCATTCTTTCATATAATTCATTTCCAGAAAAAGCTATTTAAAAAAAATACATATTTATGCATGTAATTTTCTCTCCTTAAACCCCTTCAATAGCCTCCCACTATACTTGGAATAAAATCTAAATCCCTTACCATGATTAATGCCCTAAATAATTGTCCTAATTCTCCAAACTATCTCAAGTTACACTTTCCTTCTCAGTCGGCTCCTTTCCCAATATTATTCTTTCTATTCCTTGGGCACATCAATGATTATTGACCTCAGGAAGATCTCTCTACTTTTTTACCTGCCTTGTTTTTGCCTAGCTACCTTCTTTTTAATCAGTCATTCTCTTTTTCTCTCCCGCTCTCCTTCTATCCCTCTCTCCCTCTCTCATTACTTTCCATCACAGTATTGTTTTTCCACATTCATATAGCATAATATGTAAATACCTTGCTCATTATTAGTTCCTATCACTACAAGTTAGGTTCCAAGACAAAAAGTAGAGTTAAGTTTATGTTTTTCTCTGTTCTAGCCCTCAATTCTAACCAAATCACTTGCTTTAAAAATACCTCTGGGAAAAATGAAGTATCTAATTTCACAAAAGAGTCACCATAACAAACAAATGAAAGGGTATATAGTTTAAGGTTTATTGGCAAGCATCATTTAGCTCTCCTTGAATTTTAAAATTAGCAGAACTCTTCCAGCAAGAAATTTCTTTTTGTGTCCTTTTTACTACCTTTTTAGTTCACAGGAGTTTCTTCCATGAAAGAACACAAGGACACCCGCCTAGAATTCACATGTTATGGACTAGCTACACAATATAATATTGACAAGAGAACATCTATTGCAAAATGTTTTCCAGCCTAATAAGTTCCACATTTTATTAATTCCTTACTTTCTCATCACTTTTGCACACACACATATACCTTAATGTAAAAATACTTAATACTTTATGAGCTTAATTTCTACCAAAGTCAAAATGATTTTTTTACAAGTACCCAAAAAATTAGAGGGACTTAAAAGAACACAGAAATAAATTTGCTCACATTGTAGACGAGAAAACTGAAACCCAAATAGGCTGATAAAACTTCTTAGAGGAAGAGTGGGCTTGAAAACCCTGATCTCTTGATTCTTGGCCTAGTGCTATTTCCATGGCACCACCAGGACGTTCCTTATTAAGTACGTGTGCTTGGTACTTCCCAAAAAGGAAGTAGGGATAATTAAGTCTGGTTCTACTAGAATAACATAGTGGAAAGAAATTGTTTCAGAAAATCCCATGATGGTCTGCTCACCTATATAAATAGCCACAATTGGATCATATGGCTTGTCATAAGACTATTAGCAAGAATAAATTCCAAAAACTAATGAATTAAAAACAATTTAACAAGACTCTAAATAGCTTAATATCTCAAAATTGTTTTCTGCTTAATATTAAATTTTGATAAAATAATGATATTCACTATTTCCCAAAATATTGTGTTAAATTTCACATTTACAATTTAAATTTCATTCTCTTTAAGTAATTTTTTTTCATTCCCATTAACTGGTATATAGATATATTTTTCTTTTTTTATATTTATTCAGGTAATTTTGAGTCACAAAAATAAGCCCGTATGTACAAATTCACCATTTGCCAAATATATGACAACACACCACACTCACCATTAAATTGCCATTAAGTTCTTCACCATTGTCCCCACCGCCACTTGCCCCCTTCTCTCTACCCACTTCCCCAGGGGTAACCTCAGTTCTACTGTCTATGTCCAAGGGTTGCTTTTTGTTTTGTCTGTTCCTGTGCTGTTTCTTTATATTCCATAAATGAATGAGATCATCCAGTCTTTGTCTTTCTCTTTCTGACTTATTTCACTTAGAATAATCCCCTCTAGTTCCATCCATGTTGTTGCAAATGACAAGATTTTATCTTTTTTTAGGGCTGTATAGTATACGTGGCGTATATAAACCACATCTTCTTTATCCAGTTAGCTAACAAAGGGCACTTCAGTAGTTTACAATTCTTGGCTACTGTAAATACTTCTGCAATAAATACAGGGGTGCATATATCACTTCGAACTAGAGTTCTGTGTTGTTTGGGTAAATACCCAGAAGTGGGATGATGAGACTGTATGGGATTTCAGTTTTCTAAGGAATCTCAATATTGTTCTCCGGAAAGGTTGCACTAATTTACACTCCCTTACACAGTGTAAAAGGGTTCCCTTTTTCTCCACATTCTCACCAGTGCTTGCTCTTTCCTGTCTTTTGGAGAACAGTCATTCTTACAGGTGAGAGGTACTATATCATGGCTGTTTTGATTTTTTTTTCCCTAATAACCAGAAATGTGGAACATCTTTTCATGTGCCTGTTGTCCATCTGTATGCCTTCTTTGGAGAAATGTCTGTTACTTTCTCTGTTCATTCGTTGATTCGGTTGCTTTGTTTTTCTGTTGTGTGTTTTATGAGTTCTTTAGATATTTTGGATATTAAGTCCTTGTCAGATATATGATCTGCAAATATTTTCTCCTAGTCATTGGGGTTTTGTTTTTCATTTTGGTAATAGTTTCTTTCGTTGTGCAGAAGCCTTTTAGTTTGATGTAGTCCCATTTGTTTGATCGGTATTTTTTAAAATTTTGTTTTCATAAGCTTGTTACAACTAAAATTAGCTACCTACTTTCAGATACTGTGTTGCAACTGTTTTTGTCAACCATGACTCTAAATTTTCCTGTATTAAGTCTATATTAATTCTGAAGTACCTCGCAAGACTGTTTAATACAAGTATTAAACACTGACAGAGTTGAGAAATGCTGAGATCCCCAAACCAAACACAGACCTACGGAAAGGAAGATACAAATTTATAATAAAAATTCACACTTGATCACACAAAGACTTATTCAGTTCTATAGATTACACTTGTTCTTTTGCGGCTGCTTTATTATTCTAGCACTTCTGTCATTTGATGTTTCCTCAGAGGCAATACTAGAAGGTGCAAAGCTATCTTTCTCTAGTTTTACTACTTTTAAATCAAATAGAAGGTAATGATCTTGATATGGAATCTAAAGGACAGAGGTAATTTTCATTAATCACTTTTTTTTTTCACAGAGTTATACTTAATGATGGCAATAAACTACTAGATGTAAACAAAAAGGGTATAACCAACTACATTCCACACTTTATAAATCATTCTGTCTGGGTACATAATAAAGGTCTTCTTGTTTTCCTGACTACAGGATTTAAATTTAACAGTTTATTTGGTTGTATAATTACTTATGGGATGCATTACTGACTCAAACCATTAATTCCATTTTGTTCCATTTCTTAATTATTTTCAAGAATTTGTAAATGTTTCCTTTAAAATCCTGCTGTGCACCGAATAGTGGTTGAATAAATACAAGGGAATATTACACAGTTGTAAAATGAATGAGGAAGATATCTATGAATTGATATGGAGAATTTCTAGAGGATATCATTAAGTGAAAAAAGAAAAATACAAAAAGCATATATGACTTTTTTTGATGTAAGGAACAAGGAAAATAAAACACATATAAGTGTATGCTTATCATTACAAAAAGAAATAAAGGAAAATAAAAGTAAGGAACAAAAAGTGAGTTACCTACAAAGGAAGGATAGGAGGCTGAAGTATCAGGGATAGAGGAAAGAAGAACACTTCTGAGTATACCCGTTTATATAGTTTTGACTTCTGAAAGCATGTTAAAATCACACATATTCACTTAGTTCTGCAATGGACTCTCCCTGGCCACATGCCTCACTCTCCATAGTCACTGAGGCCCTGAACAAGTTGTTAATGACTATGCTCCAAGGAAACCAGCGCACAAAGACGAGGCAGGTCTGTGGGCACTCTTAGCTTTAGGCTTGCTGCGATTTGTTATTTTAGCGATCAGGATGTGGCCATCGATTTACCATAAGAAACAAGTAACAGGTAAGTCCAGGGGTGAGATAAACCTCTGCTGCTAATTACCTAGTCGCTTTTAGAATATCATCTGTGAGAAAAGGTCTGAAAGGAACTGAATCAAGGAGTTTTGAGACTGAATTCCGTATTCTGGTGAGTTAACAGAGTTGTTTCCTAGCCATTAACAAGACTCACATGATAAACATAATATAAACATCAAAAATAAATAAAATAACACCAACTTAAGAGCCCTACAATTTAACTCAGTTCTGACACGACCTGGAGATGCTAATCACAAGAAGTAGGCCCCCAGTTTACCCATAACTTCTGTCCTACAGGGCTACGAATCTAAGGTTGCTCTGACCTCCTGCCACTTGGATTCCATTATTGGCTAAAACAGCACACAGAACTTAGGGAAACACTGAAGGTGGTCAGTTTATTTAGAGATATGACCAAGAATACAGAGGTAAAGTCAGGTGAATAATAACCAAGGTCAAGTTCTGAAAGGAAAGACACTAAGTTTATCCTTCTATGGAAGGATATGAGAAAGGATGCAGATGAAAAACCAAATAAGAGTAATGTCTGAGAGCACAGAAACATCTGTCCCATGGAGTTGGGGTGTGCCAGCTTCCTGGTATGTGGATGTGTCAACCAACATAGAAGCTCCCCACACCTCTGTATTATAGTAGTTTCCCTTGTCCTTGAGGGATATGTTCCAAGATCCCCAGCAGATGCCTGAAAATATATAGACTACGTTTTTCCTATACTTACATATGTGTGATAAAAGTTTAACTTACAAATTAATTGCAGTAAGAGATTAACAACAGTAACAGAACAACTGCAACAACATACTACAATAAAAGTTATGTGACTGTGGTATCTTTCTCTCTCAAAATTTTATTGTATATAATATTTTCAGACCACGGTTTCCCACATGTAACTGAAACCATGGGAAAGTGATATCACAGACAATGTGTCACTATTGTACTGGAATTTTTATGGAGGCTTCCTCACATATGCATGATGAATTATTTTTATTCCCATTTCCAGTCCCTCGCTCCTCTCTAGAGAATGGCAGGTGGAGCTGAAAATTCCAAGTTTCTAACCATGGCTTGGCCTTTCTGGTGACCAAGAGTCTCCCAGGAACCAGCCCAGAGTCATCTTATTAGAATAGAAGATGCTCCTTGTGTTCCTATCACTTAGGGTCCACAAGTTTCAAGAGCTCTGTGCCAGAAACTGGGTGCAGAGATCAATATACACACATTTCTATTATCTCAGGGTGGAGAGAAGTACAAACCATTCCAAACTCCTTTGTTTTAACTTTTATTAATTTGTTTATCTATTTTTGCTGTTCCCCCAGGCCCTGGCTCCTGAACCCAGATCCTCAGGCTTTATGTGGTTCACATCCCAGCCACCAACCGTGTTGCCTGAGCCACCAGGGTGCACACACTGAACTATTTTTCAAAAGTTTCTTTTTATTGTAGTAGAACGGACCATGCAAACCCGAAACTATTTTAGATGTATTAAAGAATTAAGCAGATGCGTCAAGGTATCTTACTGTGTAAGGAAGAATAAAGATGAAATGGGGGAAGACACAAATTAAGAGTCAGGTAAGGTCAGACTGGAATTGGAATTACTGGTCTAAAATCGTGTTTTTCAAAATATACATATTTCATTAAATATATGCTTGCATATGTAGCATGTATTATACACATGTGTACACATACATGTGCTCTTTCTGTCCAGTGAAAGGGACAAGAAGCAAAGCCATATCCTAATAGCAATGAGATATTTAGTATCCTGATCTTAGTCTCTGATATCATTCCCTACTAAAGGAAACCAGAGTTGCTCAAATAAATGGTTAATTACAGGGTTGAGGCTAGGTAGCTACAAAGAGAGCCTAAACACTTTGCTATGTCATCAGGAGGGAGGGGAGGGGAGAGGGAAAAAGGGAGGGAGAGAGGGGAGGGAGGGATTAGGTAGTATGCAACCCAGGGAAAATTTTAATGAGGATCAGGATCTTTATAGTGTCTTAAACTGTCTCTCACAACTTGCTCATTAGTTACATGGGGAAAGAACTGATTCAGATAAACAGCGGAGAAGTTGGACAATACTTTGATACATAATCAAAACTAAATTTTTAATGAGGGACAGAGAGATATCATGTACCCTCCAAATGTGATACCTAAAGAAGAACACAGCATCATCTATGCAGAATTATGATAAATACATAACCCTGATTTAACCAAACGGGAGTATCAGACAAATGTAAAGTGAGAAATAACTTATTTTTAAAAAGAAGCATGCCCATCATTTGCAAAAACATGGATGGAACTAGAGGGGATAATGCTAAGTGAAATAAGCAGAAGGTGAAAGACACATACAGGATAATCTGACTCCTATGTGGAATATAAAGAAACAAAGCAAGGAAAAAGACTGAAGAAACCAACCCTTGGACATTAACAATAGAACTGAGACTATCAATAGGGAATGGGGCAGGGGTGGAAGCAAGTGATGGTGGGGTCCAATCGACAATGGAAAAGAATTTTGGTAATTTGATGGTAGGCAGGGTATGTTGTCATGTATCTTAGGAATGGGGACCCTACACACATGGTTTTATGTAGTTTTGCAAATCAGTTTCCTCAGTATTACATTTTTTTAAATTGTAAATAAAAAGGGGCAAGCTGGTACCATATTCCTCAAATGTGAAAATGAATCGGAAAAAGGAAAAGAAAAAAAAAATGCTAGAGACATGATAACTATAATGCTTGCTCCTGGCTGAATCCTATACAAGAAGGGGCAAAAATACAACCACACTGTTATATCAACTAATAAAACTAGAACACACATAATACATTATATAAAAGCAATATATCAATTTAAATGTGTGAAGCTGATAACTGTATTATGATTATATAAGAGAATATTCCTATTATGATGAAATTCAAGGTAAGTATTTAAGAGTAAAGAGATATGACTTATGTAACATCTTTAAATGATTAACAAAAAATCACGTATGCACACACACATACGGCAAGCACAGATGCTTTAAAAAGGGGGTAGGTGTAATTATTATCAATAGCCAAATAGAGGTAACAAGAAGATCAGAGTTCCTCGTGCTATTTATATTTTATTTTATAACTTTAACACCTAAATAACTATTTCTAAAAAGTTAAAACAAAAAATACTGTTTGTTTTGTTTCTTTCTTTCAGTATAGTATTTCAACTAATATTTCTCTTTGGTATTATCTGCAAGGTCAGTGCTAATTGCTTTTCAATGGTATCCCACTTAATCCTCACAAATCTCATGATGTGTGTGAATTTACTACAGTCTCCCATTTTATCAATAATGAAACTCATGCTTAGAGAGACTGAGTATTTGGTTCAAGCCTTGGAGCTAGTATGCGGCACAACTGAGGCTAAAATCAGGTATAATTCGTGGGAAACAACATGATTTTACTCTCTGTTTTGCTGCCATATAATGACTTCTTAAGAAAAATTAGTATCAATTTAATGATTTTCTTCTAATTTCTTCCCATAATTAAAATTTCCCTATTTGGATGCGAAGCAACCAGAACTCCAGTGATTGTCGATAGCTGTATACAGCTACAACTACTTCGGAAACAATTATAAACCAATAACCCTGTGCATAACCAACGACCCTGTAACTCTTTTCCTCAATTTATGCTCAAAAGAAATGTATTCATATGCACATTTAGAGACATGTGCAAGAACATTCACAGCTATGCAGAACAGCCCAAAGCAGCACCAACTCAAATATCATCAACAATGGAATGTACAAAGTGCATAATCACACAATGGAATACTATAAAGCAATGGTTCTAAAAGTTTCTGGTATCAAGAATCCTCTGTTCACCCTCACCTCAAGAGCTTAAGTTTGTGTGAGTTATCACTATCAATACATACTTCCTCTTTTAAAAATTAAAACAGAAAGCATAATACAACAATTGAATCAGTATCAAAACCTGCCAACAAATAAAAGTGCATCAGATGACGTCAATGAATTTACCAAACATTTAAAGAATTAACACCAATCCTACTCTTGGTAAAAATTGAAGAGGAAATGCTTCCAAACCATTTTTCTAAGGTAGGATTACCTTAAAGTTAAATAAGAACACTACACAAGAAAAGAAAATCATAGGTCAAAATTCCTGAAACACACAAATACAAAAACGTTCAACAAAATACTAGCAAACTGAATTCAAAAGCACATTGAAAATATCATTCACCATAATCAGGTTGGATTTATTCATAGGATGCAAGGACGGTTCAATAAGACCACACATTATTACAAGCTCACAGTCAACATTACACTCAGTGATGAAAAGCTGAAAGCTTTCCTCTAAGATCAGTAACAATACAAGGATGCTCGCTCTCAAGACTTCTATTCAATATATTACAATCATGCACCACACACAACTTTTGATCAATGACAAACAACATATATGATGGTGGTGTCTATAGATACAGTAGGTGGCTAGCAGCAATACCATCTGGGTTTGTATAAAGACACTATCACAAACAACCACAAATTCACCCAACAACACATTTTAGAACCTATTCTGCCAGTAAGTGACACATAACTGTACTGGAAATTCTAGTCAGAGAAATTAGGCAATAAAAAAGAAATGAAACGTATCCAAATTGGAAAGAAAGAAGGAAAATTGTCTCCATCTGCACATGACCAGATATAAGATATAAAAGTCCTAACCACTCCACCAACAACTGTAAAAACTAGTAACTTCAGCAAAGTTGAGGATATGAAAACCAACATACAAAAATCAGTTGCATTTCTATATACAAAAAACTCCTTGAAAAAAAATTAAGATAACAATCCAAATTACAATGTCATTAAAAAAATTGATTTAATAAAGGTGGAAAGGTCTGTATTGAAAACTGTAAGATATTAATGAAAGAAATTTAAGATAACAAATAAATGGAAAGACATTTTGTTACTGAATTGGAAAATTAATATTGTTAAACAGTTCATCCTACTCAAAGCAATCTATAATTTCGATGCAATTCCCATCAAAATGCCAATGGCATTTTCAAAGAAAAAAAATCCTAAAACTCTTATGGAACCACAAAAGACCCAAAATAGCCAAAGCAGCAAACTAAGCTAGAAGCATCACACTTCTGATTTCAAGCTAAATTACAATGCTATAGTAACCAAAACAGTATATTACTGGCCAAAAAGACACATGGACCAAAGAAACAGAACTGAGAACCAGACATAAATAAATTCACATACTTATGGTCAAATAATCTTCATGAAAGGCAACAAGATTACATCCTAGGGACAGGAGTCTCTTCAATAAATGGTGTTGAGAAAACTAAATATCCACATACAAAAGAAAGAAATTGAATCTCTATCATACCTCATACACGGAAGTGAACTCAAAATGGATTAAAGACTTCAGCATAAAACTCCTGTAAGAAAACACAGGAGAAGTTCCTCGACATTGGTCTTTTTTTGGATACAAACAGGCAAAGGGAGGAATTACAAACACAAGGCTGTCTTCTGAGAATGCATAGAGTACAAGGATGAATAAAAGAATTCTTCAAGGAGACCTGCAAATGGAAGAAGTTATGTCCCTATCTCAGGTAAAACTGGAATTTAGAGGGTCTTTTAAAATTCTGTATATACTATCTACCATCAATGTTTTCCTCTTCCTATCAAAGAAAAAGAAATCAAAATAAAAAAGTAGATTCTGCTTTTAAACATGAAAGAAAAAAGTCAATTTCAAGAGAGATAAATTTAGAGTGCATGTAGTATCCAGAAAACTGAGGGAAAGAAACTGAGTAACAGGTGAAGTTCATGTTAAAGAATGGATTTGCTACAAAGGAAAAAGATGATTTGTTAATCCTTAAACTATCATCAACATTACACAGAGCTGGGATCTTTTTACACTCATCAAAATTTAAAAATAAATTTTAATCTTAATTACAAAAAAAACCTTCTGAGACATAGGAAAAATGTACAGTGAACTTGGTGAGGCTGTATTAAGAGCATGGTAATAATGGCCTTTAAAATTCAGCAGAAGTGAGTGACAAGCTGCATGATGGTATAGGATACCATAAAATCTCTGGCACATTAACTCACTTCTCCATTAAAATAACATGGAGGCATTCACCATGACTTTCACAGACACTTACAGGGGACAACTAGGTATATCACACTGTGTATGCTGTGAGGTTCACAACACTGGCTACAGAGATCCTGAATGCCTTCTTAGAAAAAGTTCTTAGAACTGAGATGGAGAAAGCACTCCCCTAACTTCAGGAGATGGTAGGGAATGCACTATTGCATAGGATAGTGCTTATTCCCTCCCTCTAAACAACAAGAGTAGAGAGTAATATCCAACTACAAGAAGACAGCGGCTCACGGAGACCCTCAGCGCTCACTCCTCTCCTGAGTATCCTGAGTATCCTGGTGAACAATCAGAACTAGAATCTCTAAAACTGCTAGTGCCAAGTGCTGGCTAAGGTGTGTAAAGTCAGTCTACGGGGGAAATACAGACTATTTGAAAGCAAAATTCTTGGGAGACAGAACTAAAAGCACCATTCAGGCTTACAACACGTTAAACAATGATTATCATCTAGTCTACCTGACGAAAGTCACAAAAGCAGTCAACAGTAGAGAAGAAAACCTGGGGCACCGGTCAAGATGTTTATTTTGCTTCAGTATCTTATGTAGAATTAAGTTTAGGTACAACCACAACTAAAAGATAGCTATAAACATTGTAGCAAAATCCATCAACATCGAAAGTGCTTAGAGAAAGAGGATGATATGCGACACTAACTTACATTTTGAAATTATTATAAAAACTATAGTTTAGGCAGAAAGGGCCATTCTACTAGTAAGCAGTCAGATGCCTGAGGCCCTCTTCCTTGCAATGTCTGAGGAAGACCAATGGAAAACAAGTCATCGGCAGTAAAACTTAACCTGGAACTTCCACCACGTAGCAAAGAGTTTTACTGAAAAACAGTAATGCAAGTGTTAGTAATTACTCTGACTAAAGCAAATATAAGTTCCCCAGGACTACTAAACTTACTTATGGAAATCAAAAAATGGCAGGTGTTAAATTATTCATGAAAACATTTTTTTTTTTTTCCTTCTGAAGTTATTCCTCAGTGAATGTGAATAAATGAAAAGAGCTTTCAGTCTTATTTTTACTGAGCTTTAGGTGTGGATAGCAAACAATCAGCAACTGTTTTAAGACAGCCACTTATTTTTTTTAAACTTCGAAGATACTTGACCTTAAAATGGAATACAAAAATGTAACCAATCCCAACTATTTCTAAACTCGACAATTTGCGCCTATGAAGTGGGCAACTGAAAAGCCTACACACGTTACTGGACAACGAGTCTGGGTTCAGTGACTTTGGCAAGCTGTTCCAGTCCATGGGGGTCAGACTAAAAACTTAAAAAATTCTACCTATCCTGTGACTTCCGAGCTGACACTCTGCGGAGGAAGAAACTCAATGACTGAAATGCTTTTGCCTCCCTCGCAAGACCTTGGCTGCCAGTCAGCCCGGGCCTGGGGGGCGGGACCCGCGAGGGGTTGCTGGGGACCCTGCGGAGCCGACCCGGCGTTCTCGGCCTCGGCCGGTCGTTCTGGGCCGAGCCCGGCGGCCAAGGAGGCGCGGACCGGGCCCGGGCGACGGGGGAGCCTCCGTCACTCACCGTGAAGCGCTGGTCGCCGATGCTGCCTACGGAGAAGCAGTGGTCACCTGGGTTCACCGCCCCGGTCAGCACCTGGTGCAGGTTCATGTCGGCGCCTCAGTCCCGCAACGGACGCGGCATCCGACTCATGCCCAGGCTCCGCTTCCCTCCCTCCAGCCTTCAGGGGCGGCGGCCACTCTTGGGCGGCGACGGTGGCGGCGCCAGGCGCCGAGAGCCGGAGCTGCTCAGCTGGGGCCCGCAGCTCATGCCGAGCCCGGGCGGGCAAGGCCCGGAGGGAGCGGGTCCGCGAGCCGACGAAGCGCCGCGCCGGTCCACGCACCTGTCACCGTCCGCAAGGGCCCAGGTGAAGCTCGGGGTCGACTCAGCGGCCGCGACCCGGAGCCGTCTCACCGGTCCAGAGGACCGCACGGTCTACACACTTCCTCTGGGGTCCGGGTGGCTGGCCTTGACCCAGCCTCAGTGGCGCAGGCAGCACGCGCTCGCCCTCCTCACCGGACCTGACCCTTCCCGGCTCGGGTGCCCACCACCCCCACTGGCCACGGCCGCTCAATAGCGTCGCTAGGGCTCTTCGGCCGAAATATCGCGAGATTTCCCGTGGCGAAGGGGCGTGCGATGGTAGAGGAGATGGAAACGCCGCCTGACCAATCCCGAGCTCCAGCCCACCCGAGGCCCCGCCCACCACTGGGGACACATCAACCCCTTTTGAGTCGCTCAGTTGGATTCAGTGTTGAGCGTAGGGAATTTAGAAGAATCACCTGGAGCCTAGAAGGAGAAGGAAATTATCCAGTTAAACTTTAGGTGAAGATTTAATCTGGCTGTGGCGCCAGAAAACTAAAAAGGGAGAAACGCAGGGCCCTCGCTTCTGGTAGAACTACAAGTCCCGACAAGCCCCGCTCCCCTGGGCCGCCCGCGAGTAGTCAGAGTACTGGCGACGCGCCCAGCGTCCCGAGCCGTCGTAGTGGTCCCTGCAGCTGTTCGCGCTTGTCCAGGTCACTAAAACGGGAGAGTTGCAAGGCTTAACCTCTTGGCAAGTACTAAAATGAAATGTTAACCTAGCTTTACTTTAATATTCGTTTTGAAGTTAGTGTGAATATTTAGTACCGCACCAGCCCTGCGTTGAGGCTTTGGGAAAACCTGAGAATTCTAAACAAGTCCGTGAAAGTGTCACAGTTACAATTGAGATTCAGATTCTCATCGTGTTTTGACCCCAGTTTTGTATTATTATTGATAAATAGCAGTTTGTCTCCTGCAACTCCAGTAAACCTCTTAGGGGCAGACTTTGCTCTGCCCACCTCTGTCCCAAATGTCAGGCACAGTGCCAGTTTACTTTAAATGTTCAGTAAATATTAAAGGAATGTCAATAGGGAATCTCCACCTAAAAAGGGTAGGTTTCATAAAAATTACTAAATTGATTTGTATATACTTATTTTGTGGTTAAAAAAATCTGTAAACTAATACTAAGATGGGAGAAGTGCTAGTAATATTATTTTCACTTTTGCTTTTCCTAAATTTTCGAAATATACACAATTCACTTTACAATAAAATAACTACTTTAGGCGTGCCCTGGTAGCTCAGCCGAGGGGCAGTCTGGGGGAACTACCAACAAGAACAACTAAATGGATAAATAAGTATGTCTTCCTCTTTATTCTTCCTACCTGCCTGCCCTCTTCCTTCAAATAAATAATTCCTTTTTCAAAAGTGACTTAAAGGACAATTTTTCAAGCCATGTCTGTGTTTTAAATTTGAGAGATGTAAATAAATTCCATTAATCCGTGTCCCTGTAAAAATGGGGGTCTTAAAGTTTAATTTGTCTTTAGAAGAATTTTATTGAGCCCCAAAATCTTGCAGTTTATTTCTTTAATTAATTCCAATTTTATTTAAAGAGATTTTAAGTTAACTTTATATTCTAGACCCTAAATCAAGATTTTTCTTTGTCACACATAAATTTTATGTCTAACCCTCAGTTTTACATGCTTACTCATTCCGTTGTCCCCAGTTTTAAGTTTTAAGGATGTCCTATGGCAAGACCAACTAAGAAATCTATTAGTTAGAAAATCTGAAATCTGCTGACCTCACCTTAGTTGTATGACCTTGTAAAAGTCTTATTAACTTGAAACTTTAGTTCTCATCAAACAAATAAGCATGCTTATCCTGATTTTCACCATTTTCTTGACCTTTTCATTTCTGTGACTCTGCACATGTGCTAGTTCCCATTAGATTTCTTTAACCCTTAACTCGACTACCTGTATTTGACTCTTTTGCTTACTGCTCAATCAAGTTAGCTTTCTCTCTGCCTCATTTTCCTTATCTGTAAAGTAGAGAGAGTAGTTGTAGAACTTTTTCTCATGAAATTGTTATGAAGATCAGTGAGAACAGTTTTTGGCACACATTTTAAATAAACCTAACCCATTGACATTTACTTACTTTCTGCAGTATTCATTGACAAACTTAGAAATCTTCTAAGGTCAAATTTCAGTCCAAATCAGACTTTCCAGGAATATTCTGAGACTGTCATAAATGTCCTCAAGTCATCCCAAGCTTTATACAAGTAAAACTGAAACAAGAATAGCTAGTGAAAAGCAAGGACATTCTTTTGCTTCTTATTCTGCACAAATGCCTCTATTACTTTATTAAAGTGCCCAGTATCATAGCCCAGATACTCAACTAATAGTGAATATAGAAAGTGAAAATAGAAGAGCCTTCCATAATATAATATAATATATATTGCTGAAAAGAACTACCCCAGAGAGGTACCCATAAAAAACTCCTTTGCGTTCAAGTGGCAGCTTCTCATAGATCACCCCCTAATGCCACTTACCTCCCTTTAACAAAGCTCTATCCAATCTTAAATCCAGTTCTGATATCTTATGTAATTTTAGTTTAACTCTGTAGTGAAATTACCAAGATAAGGAAGTGAAAGAGATGAAAATATAGTACAAGTATCTGTTTTCATCCTTCCCTCCCTGTTGCCTTTTGCCCAGAGGCCACAAATCCACCTAAGACCAAGTGTCCAGAAGAATTCTTGGGTAGAATTATACCCTGAACTGTAACTGAATTTTATCATTGTGTCCTTTGCTTCAAAGTTGTGTGTGTGTGTGTGTGTGTGTGTGTGTGTGTTTTTCCTTTCCTGTATGTCACTGTTTTTCCTTTAATTTAAATAAAAGAGGAAGGATTTTTTTTTTTTTAGTCTTTAAAAAAGTAAGATAAAATTCTGTATATTTAATACCATTATTAACAATAAAATCACTTAGAAAACTAAAGTAATGTTTCTGGAACCACCAGACCCAAGAGACATTATGCTCTCTTCAATGTTAGTCTTAGGGGAGAGGGTACTTTTATTCAAGTCAGTGAGTAGTGACAGTGGAAAAGAAAAGTAAACAGGCCCAACTCTCAGATCCTTGGGCTAGTGGTGGTAGGGGAAACATATAGGAAGCCAGTTAAGATTGAGAAATAAATATGCCCCTTACTCACTCTGATTTCCAAAAATCTCTGTCATTGCCCTTCTTCTCACACCCTCATCCTAAAGTCATAAATCCCTATCTCCTCAGGGCCTTTGCTATGAGAACTGCCAGTAGAGGCTATAGTCTTCCCTACCAATACTCAACTTTGCCTGTAGTAAAATTCATAGGAATACTATAGGTTAAGTGGATATTTGAATAATCATATGAATCTTAGCCATTGTTTATAATATTGTTGCTACGGAAAAACTAATGCTAATACCTCTAAAATGTGGATATTGCCACTAAATGTACTTAACTTACACTCTCTTGCTTGTTTGGAAGATCCTTCAACCGTAATCATTTAGAGGGCAGTTCTTTATAAAAGTCACTGTTTATTAATACCCATTCTCCAATGTAATAGTTTATCTCATTTAAATCATCAACACTAAAAGGATAATATCTGTTTTACAAATGAAGAAACCTGAACTCAGGATTAAATAACTTCCCCAAGGTCACATTAGATCTCACAAATACCACCACCCAAGAATTTGATCTCTTGGACTGCAAAGGCCCTCTGAATGTTCTCCAAAGACTCCTGAATCCCTTGGGGCACCCCTGTGGCTCAGGAAGATAAGGCACAAGCCATGGACACTGGTTTGAGACCTAGGGTTCCAGTGGGAAAAGAAAAAGACTCCAAAATCCCAAGGTGAAAACAAACAGAGCCTATCACTTACCCTAACTGTCAAGATAAGAAGAAATAAGGGAGGGGAGTTGACTGCTCTAAGTTGGGTGTTCGGCTATTCTCAGACAGAACCATTTTTTTGCAACACAACTTTCTTCCCACCTTCAAAATGGAAGAAGCTGACATTCTTACCTTAACACATTCCTAACTATAATAAAGGCTGGTCTTTAATCAAAGATAAAATAAACTTCCCCAACCAAAAAACTCCCTGATACTCAACCAATTAGGTAAATACTCACTTGGTTAGAAACAAATACTTCTTTTTTTTTTCCTTTTCTTAGATAGCCAACAGACCATGCGCAATGGGAGAGTGGCCGTATGATCACATGAGATGTTTGATATGCCCTATGTCCATATTACAAGGCAATAAGAATGTGAATAATGTGCAACCAGATGGATAGTGACACACAGGCCTGAACAGTCTACCAACCAGCAAATCTTTCACAGGTACACATGAGTAAGTCCACCTAGGTCTTTTCATATCAAGAGAAGATCTTGAAATCTCAAGGTAAAAATGGAGCTGCTCAACAGGACCCTGAAGTCATAGAGATGAGCTTACCTATCCCTGGAAGTCTGTGAGCCCAAGGCATTGGGTGATGTGCAAGTTATAGATAATGCTGTATAGCAGCCAAGACTGAATTTGCAAATTGGAGGACTTCAAAGAAGCTTTTTGACCATGGGTATATGACAGGACATAGTGGTGACACATCAACCGGCAGACATGCAGTACCACGAAGATCAACATAGTCTCCGTCTTTTATCAGTGCACAAGATAAGCTCATACCCCACAGGCTGTGAAACCATGGAGCATCCAATGTCTTGTGTATTATTGATCCCCGGTGGTGTGGAGGTAAGTGTAAGTAATAGTGTAAGGGCAAGTCTAAGGAGAATAAATATAGGTCTGTGAAGAGGTTAACAGGTACAGCCCCACACAGGTCATTTCCTATCACCTTCTCTAATACTGTTGGGTCACCCTGTGAACTTACTATAATTTTAGTGACATGGTATAGATTTACTATTGCTTCATATGGTATTGAATTTGCCATGACCAGAACTTTGACATCATATTTAGACACAGGTTTTAAGGAGTAACAAGATTTGGTATCGACTTGGTCAATGACAGGTTGTAGTTAGGTTCTGTATCCATGGATGCCTTTATATAAGCTGTTGTCCGTTTCACCTCAGAGATATGTGGGAACCTACAAACCAAAGGTTTTATCAGGCCAATCAAGGAGTTGAGGTCAGGCGCATTAGTACATGTGCGGTCAATGCTGTCTGTTTTCATAGTCACTCTTAGTCTAGTAATGTTATCATTTACTGCACTCAGATCAGAGAGCAGTAGTCTCGGTGTAACTAATTCTCTGTGTGATAACTCAGGGTATGGCATATAGGGTGATATTCTGAGTTTGAAGCCCAGTCAAATGTTTGATTGTGGTCATCAAGGCTCAAGAATGACTTAGTCACCTGTGTTCATGTTGGTGATGTGCCTCCGATGTACAGCACAGCATTTCTTGTTCCCTCCACAGGATAATAGCAACTGGTGTTCCAAAAGGAAACTATGATCAGCAGTCCTGGAAGTGGGGCAATATGGCTTAATGATAGCTTTCAATTTGAGTTGGCAATTGGCCAGAGTCTAATATGAAGTCAAGGTCACATGACTCTAGATATAGAGAATTAAATATCTCTTGCCCAAGCTTGTAGGCAGTCACAGCTAGAAGGTCATCATACCGTGTAGCTTCTACTTAAGGTAACTGCCAAGTCTCCAAACTCCACCCCTGTGTATGATGGGTGTCTTACTAGCAAGGACTCTGTCCTCAGTCTTTCTGGTGCATGGCCTATAGTATGTAGTATTAATTAGTAAGTTTGTTTTATGAGAGGCTTAAAGTGCAGCTCGGAAGCAAGCAGATTGAAAGCATGTAGGAACGCCGCCTGAAGGTAAATCAGATAATTCCTCCGGCTTTGTAAACACCACGAGTTGATATAATATTTAAGGAACCTACTAGATCAGCATGGTCATCAGAAGATGTTGGAAGTTCATGTATGAGAGTGCCTCCTAGTATGATGGGAACTAGAGGGCTTTGAACTCCTTTCTCATCAAGTAGAGTATCCAAGAGAGATGCTATGTGAGGATCAGCAGGTCCTTTAGTCTGATCCAATCACAGATAGATAGGAGGTCCTCAGCGTTCTTCCCAACTTTTTCCTCAGGAAGCCTTGTTATAGCACCCTAGTTGATCTTGACGTATGTTCGAGATCCTATGTATAATGGTCTGTTACCACGTAGAGCCATGCCCTTGGTTGAATTTTATCCTGCTTTAAGATAATTGGTCTTTCCACTTCAGGAGGACTTGATTATGATGAGAGACTGAACTGTTCTGCTATAAAGGGCATTGTTACCCCTTCCAGCTTCTTTTCCCATGTGTCTTCATGTAATCAGTTAGTCCCCTCCGTGGTGGATGATGTGAGATAACTTAGCACATTTTTTCCAGACCTATCTGGGGCCAGGATGCTTTGAATAACCTGGTCACGGAAGAACTTATTTTCAGCAATCAAGAGTCTTCGTTCACAGGCTTAGTGCAATGATTGTGCTTGATTTTTTCAATTCGTCTAACATAAATAGACTGTATTTTCTCTTTGTGAATAAATAACCCATTAATCGTGGGAATGGGGTAGGGGGTGGTGGTTTCATTACAGATAGGTCCTTTGCTAAGACCTCACTTGTGCCAGTAAGGTCCAGCTTTTGCAATTTTAGTATCTTTGATGACCCAGTCATGTCACCGAGTGACTGCTCTATCCATGATTTTCGGATTCTTTTGGACCATCTTAATAGTTGAATGTTCAAACGGGTTGGGTTAGAACACAATGCAATTTCTTGGCAATATGGTGAATGATGCTTGGCATAATGTCTGCTTTCTACACAGCCTTAAGGAGTGCTAGCTAGAATGTTAAGGAATCAGGCAAACCTCTAAGCATAATGGAAGGCAAGGCAGATACCATAAACTAAGTATATCTAGCAGGTGTTAAGGCCACTAGTAAGAAGAACTAATGACCTAATGAAGTGGGCCTTTATGCTGCCAGTTGTCGAGGCCAGTGAGCATCGTCCTTGTCAGAGCCACTGACACAGGTACTGGAGTGCCTGAACCATTCCTTGTGAGACTGGATTTTTCCTGTTGTAATAAAAAATCTCTTGTCCATCGTGATTGAAGCCTCAGCTCTCTCAGTCAACCCATCCACTACGTCCCAACAAGATGCAACTGACCTCCATATTAAAGTCGCTGCAGTAGCTAACCTCAGGGTGGTGGCACCTGATTAGAGGCAAATACTTCTATGAAGGTTTTAGAACTACCAACAAGCCGCACACATCGATTGTGACTTTAATCAGATCTTGTCTCTTCTAATGCCTGTTGGAATTTTCATTAGGAAGAAAATTAAGAATATAATTTTGAGGTGCACCCTAGTGGAGCAGCAGTTAAGTCAATTACCTCTGAAAGCTGCAAGCCACATACCTCTGGGTTCGAGTCCAGGGCCCTGGGGAGAACAACCAGTGTAAACAATTAAATGGAGATAAGATAGGGATTCTACTTCCCCCTCTCTTTTCCTGCCTTTACACTTCTCTTCATTCCTGCCTGTACCTTTCCTTTAAAAAAATGTATATGTATACATACGTGTCTGTGTGTATATATGTGTGTGTGTGTGTGTCTGTGTGTGTCTGTGTGTGTATAATTAATTTTGAAAGGAAAAGAAGAAGGCCTCTGGAAAACAGCAGGGTGAAGTTTATTTAACTAGGAGAAACTTGAGAGCAGTGAGCTCTGGGACAGGAATGAAGAAATAACTTCATCAAAAGCCCAATAAGTTATTTTGTGTGACAAACAGATTCTCAAGTTATATAGAGAAGACAAAGACCCAGAATAGTTAAAAGAAGAACAAAGTTGGGGAACTGAAATTCCCCATTTTTAAGGCTTACTGTAAAACACAGAAATCAAAAGTACGTGGTATTGGCAAAAGAATAGACAGACAAATCAAGGAAACAGAATAGAGAACCGAGCAATTGATCCTTATAAATACAATCAACTGATCTGGACAAAGGATCTGAAGCAACACCATGGAACAAGGATGGGATTTTTTTTTAAGAAAATGGTGCTAAACAAACTGGACAACGATGTGCCAAAAATCAATAAATCTCGATGTAAACTTTATACCCTTCACAAAAATGAACTCAAAATAGATCAGACCTAAACATGAAATGCAAAATTATGAAACTTCTAGAAGATAACACAGGAGAAACCTAGATGACCTTGGGTCTGGCAGTGACTTAGTAGATATAATACCAAAGGCACAATTCATGAAAGTAACAATGAAAAGGAGGACTTCAGTCAAATAAGTTTCTACTCTGTGAAAGACAATGTTGCAAAAATTAGAAAACAAGTCACAGACTAGGAAAAAAGATTTGCCAAAAACACATCTGATAAAGGATTGTTATTCAAAACAAAGAACTCTTAGAACTCAAAAATAAGAAAACAAATGACATGATTTAAAAAAGTTTCAAAGATCTTAACAGCTATCTCGCTAAAGAAGTCATATGAATGTCCAACATGAAAAGATGCTCCATTTCATGTACCATCAGGGAAATGCAAATTAAAAGAAAAATGAGATACCACTACACATCTGTTAGAATAACCAAAATTCAGGCCCACCAACAACACAAATTTCTGGGGAAAATGTGGAAAAGAAACTCATTCCTTGCTGGTAAAAATGCAAAATGACAGAGTCACATTGAAAGATACTTTTGATGATTTCTTACAAAAAAAAACCTATTTTTGCCGTAGGATCCAATAATCACATTTATCAGTATTAACCAAGGGAATTGAAAACTTAGGTTCACACAAAAATAAAGTATTTCTATTTATAATTTCCAAAACTTTGAATTAACCAAGTTGTCCTTCAATAAGTGATGGTTCATCTTAACAATGGAATATTATTTAACACTAAAAAGAAAGGAATGATTAAGCTATGATGAGTTGTGAAAGAAACTTAAATGTATATTACCAAGATGCTAATCTGAAAAGGCTACATACTATAGTATTCCAACTACATACAGTTCCAAAGAAAGCATAACTATGGAGACAGTGAAAGAAAAAAAAAGCTTTAAAACTTTATTAAAAAGATTAGAATGGAGAATGATTAAAGAGAACACAAACCTTTTTAAAGGACAGTGAAAGTGCTCTGTATGATACCACTGCAATGATGGATACATGTCATTATATATTTGTCTAAACCTATGGAGTGTGTGACACAGGAGTGAACTCTAATGGGAATGCTAAACTTTGGTTGATTCTGATGTGTCAAATTTGGTTCAGCCATTGTGACAAATGTCTGACTGATGGAAGATGTTGATAAATGGGGAGGCTGTATACATTTGAAGGAAGGGGTATTTGGGAAATCCTCATATCTTTCTCTTAATTTTATTTTGAACCTACAATTGCTCTAAGAAAGTCTTGAAAAAAAAACAAAAAGAGGGACAATGATTTGGGAAATCATCAGAGCCTACCATTTGCCCCTCTGTGAAGAAGTGAGAAGAGATGGGGGGATGTAAATTAATGAGCAGAAACTTTGGGAAGCATGGGGAGGAATAATTACAAAAATTCTGATCTGTGCTGACAGCAAAGAAAACAAAGTGTGTGCAAAGAAGAAAAAAATATTTTTTTGTTTTCTGTTTATATTCTATTAGATTATAAACAAAGCTTATCAGGAGCTATGCTTACACTCACTCATGTATATATTATGTGGTAACTAATGAGGCAGAACATAAAATTTTCCAGCCGACGAATCTGCCAGTCTCTTTCTTGCCTAGGACAACATAGCTGGTGCCCTTGAAGCAACCTGTGTGTGATCAGAGTCACATGAGCGGCTTCTCTAATTATGCAGTATGGGGGGTATATAAATCAGGTAAAAAGCGTTAATTATAGAGTGAAGGATAGAATTGGACTTAATTTCTTATATACAGATGTTTATTTTTAATGACGCACACCTGGAATTTTTATGCTGTAATGCAGTCTTACTTTAAAAAATTATTTAATAAATACCAAAAAATGAAAAAGAACAAAGAAAATTTATTAATAAAAATAGGTATGAACAGGGTGTGTTGACATATATGAGTCATGGGGAACCTAGACATACGATTTTATTTTAATGTGTAAAAATTAATAATAGATATGCAATATAAGCAGGCTATTTTTACAAAACGATGGGAGAGTGAAGCTGGGTCACACAATCCACCAATATATAAATAAGTAACGTAGTTAGTTAACATAAGCCAAAGAGCACGACATTGAATTGAGGCATGACAGTAGGAGTTCCCTTGAATATGGAATTGCCCATCTGGCAAGGATCAGAGTCTATTAAAAATAGATTACATTAATCTATATAATCCCCAAATTGGGATATGATTACCAAGTCTAGTAGTTTAGGCACCATGAGTTTATTGAAAAGAAATAATGATACAATTATTATATTTGACATTAGTTACATATGTAGTAAGCCAAGTATTATTCTCAACAATTAACATTTATTGATTGGTTTAATTCTCATACCAATGCTAAGAGATATGGATACTGTTATTTCCCCCCATTTTACAGGTAAGGAAACTAAGGTACAGAATAGCAAACTCGCCCAAAGTCACACAGTAATGGGTAGAGGGAGCAAGTCTCAATTGTTAGGCTGCCTGCCTCTCTATACTGGAGAAGACAGAACAGGGGGTGGGGGTGGGGATGAAAAATGAGAGGGAAGAAAAAAACAAGAACCCTAGTATGTAAAATCCAGGAAAGAAGATTACATAGCAATGCCCCCCATCCCCAGAAGAAACTTCATGTGATAAGTTTTTTTCATCTTACCTTTGAATTTATTTTTATGTTCTTTATTTTTTAATTTTTATTCAAGAAACTTTGCATCATCATATAGGTATCATAAATCATACAGGTAGTTTAACAGTATGAATTCAAATAAAGCCACAAAGATGTAATGAGAAAGTAGTAAAGTGAAAAGTAAAGGAAGTTTTCAGAACTAAAGAAGAAAAGAAAAAAATATTTGCAACATTAATACATTAGCAAGATATAGAATAGACATGATTTATCAAATTTCTGATTTAAAAATGCATAGATGAAAGCAATTGAAGAGGATAAAATAGATAAGAGCAATAATAGATAATGTAAATTGAGAATTTTAAAATATTAACATTTTACAAATGGAGGGTGGCAGAATAATTCCCAGAAGAACATGAGCAATAATGAATACTATCTGAAATAAGAATTGATAATGGTGAAACTATATTATTTTAATATATTAAAATTATGTAAATATGTCCATTGGAAACACAGAAGACAAAAAGAAGGTAAAAATAATTTTAATCTCATCACTCAGAGGTAATCGTTATTAATAGACATACATACATATGTTTTATCAAAAAATTGGATCATCAGATACACTCTTTTATAATTGATTTTATTCAACAGTTTCTTCTGCACAGGTTTGCCTACAGAGAAATATGCACTAACCTCGTTTTTAACCATTGCACAGTAATCCAGTGCATTCCTATACTACACAATTAGCTACTAGTCTCTAATTGCTATATACATTTTAGATAGCTGTTTTCAAATTTCTTTTCAGAAAAGTAGCAGGTAATCTACTTCAGTCTCCCAGTTCTCCAAACAACATCCCATCTCCACTCCTGCCACCTTCTCATAACAGTCCTTTCTACCCATGCAAACCACAAAGGTAGAAATGTGACCAATAATAAAGCATAACAGATAAGACTGATGGATTATATTCTGCATTCCAGGGTTTCTTCTGGCTACCTTCACAGAGAGTATAACTTTCACAATGTAATCCTAGATTACAGTGAGGAAACTGACCACTCAAGGTCAGTAACTTACCCAAATCACACAGCCAGCTAGTTAGGCCCAGGATGTCTGATGCAACCTCAGAGCATGCCTGCCTCACCTTAGCTTCTCTGACAGAATGACTGCGGAGGGACTCTGGCTTCATCACTCAGGATCTGTCTCCACAGGGCAAGATCTACAGCTAGTAGGAATTCTGAATTTTTTGAAAGAAAACCATCATCACTGATCGCAGATGATTCTTGAATACTTTAGAGAAGACTGAAGGGAGTGCTGAGCTCTATTTTTGTTAGGAAGTAAGAGAATGTCAGGACAACCTCGCCTCTTGTGTAATGTCAATCATATGCATTTATGTGAAACTGAAATCATCTCCTCCTCCTCTTCCTCCGCTTCCCCCTCCCCCTGCTTTTAAACTCCAGTCTGCATGAGATTAACAATTTTCCCAAATCTTAGGAAAACATTTGTATATGAGTTAAAACTGTATCAGATACGGAAGAAAATGAGGAAGAATACCATTGCTAAAAAGTGTTTCATACAGAACTTGACACGACTTAGCTCAATTGCTACCAGTAGGATTTTTAATAATATAAGTATTGACACCAGTTAGAAAAAATAATTCCACAGAATTAACAGAATCTAACAGCACTCTGAACAAATAGAAGAAAGCAGAGTTGAGAAACCAATGAACTAATCTGATTTCACCCACTGAATGAATTCCCCTTCTGCATATAGCTTTCAAAAACACATTTCTGTAGTAGAAATGCAAATGGACACAATACCTTTCCCTGTTTTTGGTATGAACACTTCCAGAGTCTCTGTTCAGAGGCTTTTGACTCTAGTTCTTGGTTAAAATCACAGGGTATGTACTTTAAGTACAGCTGTATGAATCAAGATAGATTTTCAGTAAACAGGGTCTTTTGACTTCTGAATCTTAAGAACTAATAGGTAAGAGAAAATGTCTTTTTGCTCTATATAATAAAATTCTCTTTTGCTGTCTATATTTCTGAAAATAACATCATCCTCAAGTCCGTGATTTTCAAAATCAAGGTTTTCGAAAATGAAATTAAAAGATAACATGTTATTTTTGCCTGTTTCTAACTTTCTGTGATGGATATTACAGTTGTTTGGTGTCTAACACATATGAGTTTGCATAATATTCTTCTGCAAAAGTTTTTATCCTAGAAAAGAAAAGGGGAAAGATTTTGAAAGTTTCTCTTAGAAGCGTATAAATGGAGACAGGACACTGATTAACAGGGTTGGATGATTCAGGAAATGGCATTTTGCTTAATATAGTGAAAATAAAGAGAAAAAACAACAGGCTATTTGAGTAGGTAAGTCTTAGACAGATGTTAGTGTTAATTTGAAGTAATCCTAGGACATCCATAGTAGAAGGTAGTTGGAAAAATGGGATGGAATGGTTATAAAACTGGCAATACAAAATGGAGATATGCCCCTTAAGTGTCAAAAGTTTACCCTGAGGAAGGGAGATGGTTTCCAAAGGAGAGAGAATGAAGAAAGGAGGGGAGAAGCAAGAACCAAAGCTTCATGTCTTCCCATGGTGCTAGTCAGAGAGGTCCCCTCCTTTAATGTAATCAGACAGATGGAAAGGACATTGAAGAGCCGTACGTAGGAGGGCCTTTAGGAAGTAGATTGCTTGAGAGAAAACTATAACACTCCAAAGAACTAGACCACCAGAGGCACTGACCTCTCCAGACAAGCCTTGAATCAGACACTGAGGAGTCTTGAACAGGTGAAGACAAACTATTTTTCATATTCTTGCCTTTCCTCTTTCCTTCTTTCTACTTTCTTTCCTTGCATGTTTCTGTTTAAAAACTTCTTGTTTGCTTGCTTGTTTTCAAGCTGTTAAGAATGATTATTTTTTTAATTTCCCTGATACCTAGAGTTTCTGATAGGGAGAGGTAGGGGCAAGAAGCTCCCCAGACTAGAATAGATAAAAGGGTGATGGTTTCCTAGGCTTCAGTAAGAGAACAAGTCCTTTCTAGCAGTGGCTCTGGACCACCGTCCTAAAGTGTCTAATTAGTTTGCTTCTCTGACCTTGATTGCTACCTTTAATAGAGACTTTGAAGTCTGTTTAGTCTTCTCACCTTGCCAAGCCCTGCTGTCTGGGTCTAGTCAGCAATCTTGCCCTTCCCAGACCCCTGACTGTCTGACCACACTGCTTAGTTAACCCTATTGCTGTCACACCCTTTGGCTCCTTTGGAAAGGCCCACCCAAGAATTAGCTCCCTTTACAAATGAAAAGCCATGATAGATTCTTAGTGGAGTAAAGGCCAAGACTGTAGGAAATCACGAGTGGGTGGAGGGGTTGGATTTAGATATGCTAAGTGCGGAAATAGAGACCTTCAGCTAGAAAGGATGGAGGTAAAGTTAAACTTGATAGTGTTCATCTTTTCTGCAAGTAGGATGCAAAACCTTTTCCAAGAGGGAATGTGGATTATATATGAATTATGTCGAAATAAAGCTGTTTTTAAAAAGGAGTGAATGCCCATATTTTTGCAGCATTATTTGCAATAGCCAAGAAGTGGATACTACTTAAGGGCCCATCATCAGAAGACTTAAGAAAATGTGAACATATACAATGGCATAATATTCAGCCCTAAAAAGGATGAAATTTTGGCATTCGAGACAACATGGGTGAAAGTGAAGGGGATTCTGCAAAGTGAAATGCATCAGAAGAATAAAGACAAATACCAGATGATCTCGTTCATATGTAGAATATAAAATAAGCACAGGAACAGATAAAACAAAAAACAACCCTTTGTCATTGACAGCAGAACTGAGGCTACTTGGAGGGAAGAGGTTGGAGTGTGTGATCAAGTTTGGGTAGGGGTCCAATGAACAGTAAAGATTTTTTTTAATTTGCTAGTGGGCAGAGTTTTTTTTACGTGTATTTGACAATGAACCTATACTTATGGGCTTAGTTATTTTGTAAATCAAAATTATCTCAATATTTTTTAAAAGGAGCGAATGTAATAGGTAGGATAGAATTAGAGAAGTAGTGAATTCAGTTTCATATTAGCATGGCATTTTCTAGTTATGAATTCCCTTACATCTGTTTCTCTGTAGAGTGATCGCAGTCGTCTCTACATTCCACTTTTACTTTCTCATTGGAATATTAGATTGCTCCAAAGCTTTCTACAGAACCTGTGTGACTTTCTAATAGTCCAGGGAAGGAACAAATGAGCATAAACATGTTTCCTAATCAAAAATTGCAAATATGATGGCTATATTAAATGTTTTAGTGCATACATAAGAATAATATAGGATGTTTGAGATGATACATAATAGACTCTGTAACTGGCAGTGGCTTAAATAATAAAGGTATATAACTGTGTCAAACACCAAAGATGCTCCAAGACGGTTCAGCAATCAAGTGTGGGCTTTGTCCTGATGGCCACTTATGAGTTATGGCAGCTCCAACTTCTCACCGGACGCATACAGGAAAACCAGACATATGGGAAAAGGTATTCCTCTTAACTTTACTTTCTATCAGGAAGAAAAATCTTTCTAGGAAAGACCAAACCAACTTCCTGTTATATTTCAACAGCCAAAAATGGGTCACATTGCAAACTCCTAGTTTCAAGGGAGGCTGGTGAAGTGAATAACCGGTTTTCTGGCCTTTGAGAAAGAAGAAAAGAGGGGACTGGAATTGACTGTGGGATAGACACCCAAATACTCTGCCACATTATTCACAGAGAAAAGAGAGAACACCAAGAAATATTTGCTTGATGAACTTCCAGTATGAGCAGATTTGACTTAGGCAAAGTTCAGAAATGAAAGGCAAGGATTTGAGATGGAGAAATAACATGATGGAATAACAAAACTTCAGAAACAAGCTTAATAATAAAAAACATATCTGCTTAAAACAGCTTTATGTTTCAAGTCCAGAGAGTTTGATAAGACTATTTTCTGCAGTAGGCACTAACTGTAGCTGGAATTCTCCTAGAGTACCTCCAGGTACAGAAGGGTCAAATGCTCTTTCAAACAAGTAACACAAAGTGTTTCTAACAAGCACTCCTAAGAATGGTATTTTTTTTCCCATTTTAATTTTGTGTCATGTTTAGGATCTGCAAACTTTTCAAAGAGGTTTTAAGTAAAACACCCTAGATCCTAAGTATGGTAGAAAAGGAAAAGTACTGATATTTGGAGAAATGAAAGCTAGTTCTTACACCTGAGATCCCTGCAAAAGTCAGAAGCTTAGAAAATCGAAATAATTATTTTTCATTCTGACTGTGACCCAATATATGTTGTGAAGGTGTACTCCTAAGAAGAAAACATCTAAAAAAAATGTCTCGTATGTCTCAAAATGAGAAAAGGAACTACACTGGCTTGTTTTTCAGTCTTATTAACAATTGGAGAAATTTTTCATACATTCTAGCTTTATAGGCTTCACTGCATTGACAGATGTTTGTTTTTTTTAAAAGGAAATGCAGAAAACTGATCAAAAAGCACTATACACACTATTATGAGAGTTTATAGTATAGAAATGTTGCAGTCACTTTATAGAAGTTATTTAGTCACATTGAAAATTTTGCCTTCAATTTCTGTTTCCTTTTTACTGTCTTATGGCTGACTTCCCCTTAAGATACACAGGAAAAGTTAACAAACTCTGCTCGTGATTATGAATATACTTTCCAAAGATTATACACAAAAGCTATTAAAGAAGGAAACAGATTCATGTTGAAGAGTATACGGGGATCCACTTGAAACTACAGAGCTGATATGAAGATTATTTTTAAGCTGAAGATTTTTGAGAGTCAACAGATGCAGAGAGAAATCACCTTGTTGATTAAAAGCAGAAACTTTTGGGAAGTGAAGTTGCCATAAATTTCCTCTTCTGGTAGCTTTTATTTCCAGGAAGGACACTAAGAATAAACTCATCACATGTCCTCTTTCTGGGAAGTTTTATAGCCTCAAAGAAGACAGAAAGACCCCTAGTACCTGCATAAATAAACATTATCATGGACTTTATTTCTCTCCCTTGTTTTCCGAAAGCCCATTTCTCCCTTAAAGAAACTTGTTTATTCTCTTCATAGACTTTACTCTTTCTTCCACTTACTAAGTTAGGTATGTAAATCTCATACTTTAATCATTTAATAGGCTAATGCTTTTGTTCCTTCATTTAAGCATAGAAATTAACCTTTAATCTATTAATCTGTCTTGTCATTTTAATTTGCAGGTCTCAGAATTTTTTCCTAAGAGAATGGAGGAAAAATTTCCCTCCCTGGCAAAGTCTGCCAGTTTTCATAAGTAGTGTTATTGGCATTTTTTATGGGACTGGTCTTCGTTGCATGAGACTGTCCAGTAATTTCAGGACATTGAGTGTCCCTGGACTGTACCAGGAATGTACAAACCTCCACTCCCCCCAGCTAACAATGGGTTAGCCATAATGCCCTGTTTATATCCTAAGAAGGGTTTTCAGATAAAATACAAGAAGCCCAGTTTATTTCAGAATTATTATTATTATTGTTATTATTATTATTATTATTATTATTATTATTATTATTATTATTATTATTATTATTATTTTAAAGAAAGGTACAGGCAGGAGTGAAGGCAGTAGTAGGCCAGCAGGCAGAAAGAGAGAGACTGAAGAACACTTTATTTATTTTTCATTTAATTGTTCACAATGGTTGTTCCCCCTGGGCCTGGGACTGGAACTCAGGGGTATGTAGCCAGCGTTCTTCGGAGATGATTGACCTAACCACTGTTCCACCACAGTGTGCCTTTTTTTTTTTTTTTTTTTTTTTAAGGAAAATAATAATTTTGTATTAAAAATGTTCCAAATATTTCATGGGACATACTTAGGTTGAAAAATCATTTGTGGTTTATCTGAAATTCAATTTATCTAAATTTCCTGTATTTTTTAAACAGGCTTTGTTCTTTCAGCACAGTTTTAGATACATATAAAACTAAGTTCAGGTTCAGAGATTTCCCATATACACTCCTCCCCACACATGCAGAGCCTCATCCATTATCCACATCCCCCACTAGAGGGGTGCATGTCTTAGAGCCGGTACACCCACAGTACATCCCACGACTATAGTTTAGAGATCTAAACTCTTGGTGTGAGGCACGTTATGGGTTTAGACAAATATGTAATGACACATATCAACCATTACAGAACTGTACAGAGTAGTTTCAGTGCCCTAACACTCTATGGTGCTCCGGCTTTCTGTGCTTTTATATGCAAAATCTGGCAATCCGGCTCCAAGTCTTCCCTGAGCTGGTACCATTCCTCAGGAGGAATCCCCTCTCAGACTAGCCAATTTGCCAAAAATTTTAGACTTTAAAATACTGCAGTCCTTCATTCAGCAAGTGTTGATCTGCAGCATTCAAAAGCATTTACTATGTATGTTATGCTTCCCTGGATGATGTAAAACACAATAAGACATAATTCCTGATCTCTAAGGACTGGGAAATGCTGACTTCCCCAAATCATCTAAGCAACCTGCTGATAAGACAAAGCTGGGTTTATTGATTTAAGAGACTATACCATCACAGGAGCCCTCAAGTCTCCCAGAAGGAATTGCAAAAGTGGGATCTTTATTGGGTTTTGAAGATGTGATTTAAGGCTTTGTTTTGTTTTTTGCCTTTGTTTTCTGAAGGAAAGGAACAGATAGGAGGGAAAGGCAGTAGGCCTACAGGCAAGAAGATAGAGGAGGAAGAAGCACCCTGTTTATTTCCATTTTTCAGTTGTTCACATTGGTTGTTCCCACCCCCAGCTCCACTCCCCACACACCCGCACCCTCCCACCCCAGCTCTGGGCCCAGGATGCAAAATCAAGGGTATATGACCTGCATTCCTCAGAGGTGATTGACCTAACTGCTGCTCCCCCATGGTGCGCCAAGGCAGCTGTTTTGATTCCAGTGTGTTGGGGTACTGATTAGGATTGAGTATGGATCATGGTATGAGTTACATAAATGATATAGCTTAGACTTAGTGGGCACAGAAGGAGGCTTTTATGACAAATGGATATAAACTGTTGTTGATACCTTCTGTCAAAGAGTTGATGGGTCTCCCACAAAATTCAACAGTTTGACATTTTTCTTTAGATCAAAATAGTTAATGTTTGTTTGCCTTTTTCTAGAAAAGCCAACAATTGTCCTGGACGCTTATACCCAGTCTTTTACTGAGATATACACCTACTTTTGACAAATTCACAGCCAAAACCTCGAAGACTGTACATTTCTGTGAGATTCACCTTGTACATAAAATGTGGATGACACATTGTGTTCTAAAGATGACTTACATCCTAAGACTGATTCTGTCTCTTACTGTTTTAGCTTACAAAGACCCTAAGTTTTACACAGAGAATTTACAAATTTACCCCATTAACTAGTGCCTAATTTATCCCTGAAGAGAAGAGAAATCCCTGACTACTGTAGACTGTTCAACATTCTGCCAGGTGGGTAACTATGACACTATTAAGAAAATGCCTGGGTAGGTGCCCCCTTGTGTCTCAGGTGCTGAGATACCTACCTGTGTGCGAACCACATACAGCCCAGGAACTAGCATTCAAGACCTGGGCTGGGGTGAAAAATCAAAATGAACAACTAAATAGATAAAAGTGGATTTTTGTTTGTTTGTTTTGCTTCCTGAATGCTACTTATTCCTCTTCCTTTTTTCAGGAAGGAAGGAAGGAAGGAGAGAGGGAGGACATAAATTCCTGGGTGGCACTCATTTTTCAGGCAGTGGATTCCTGACTTCTGAAATCACAATGTCTTTAATCAGTGTCTGTTAAAAGCAGCTACATGACTTAACTGATCCCTCCGTAATCAAACCTCCTCTTTGGGAGCATAAGCACGACCAGGTCTTTTGTGAGTTCAAGTGAACTTTTCAACAGACTCCCACTGTGGTTTGTGTAGTAACAGTATTCACAACTAACTAGCAGAGACTTCCGTAACTTGTTTTGGGGGCCACCTTTAAATATGGCGTTCTTCATGCTGTACAATCTGATTCCCACTGGAAACATAGACTTCATAGTAAATAAGCTTACCTCCTTTGAAATCCTATTACGTTCTCTCTGTTGCACATTTTTGATCATTGTGATAATACTTTAAATCCTGCTACTTTCCCAAAAAAGAGGAAACACATGACTGTCTAATCTCTGTGAAATCTATACCCTAAATAAGTTTATTAGAAATCCCTTTAGAAGATGGAGACTTAACCTTGATGTTTGTTTTTTTGGATAGTTCATATTTTTTAACTAAAACAGAAAAATGTCAGGTAAAATACATTGTAGGTACACCCTGGTGGCTCAGGTGCTAAGCTGGAAGCTGAGCATGAACCATTTAAAGCCCAAGGACCCAGGTTCCAGACCTGGGGTGGGATGGATGTGGGGAACAACTGAAAATAACTGTAAAACAAAACTGCTTCTTCCTTTCTTTTCCTTTCCTCCCACTCTCCCTCCCTCCCTCTATGCCTCTCTCCTTCCCTTCCTTGGATCTTAATGCTTCTTCCCCCTCTCCTTACTGTCCTCTCTTAAAAAATAAAAAGTGTAAGACAAGGAAACAAATTCACTCCACTCCTAGAATATAACCCTTTACTGGAAGGTAAAATCTGCTCAGATGGGAGAACTCACTTTGTTCACTGGACCTTATTAGCTAGATAAGAAGATTAACATTTGTGGGGATAGTTAATATGCTTTCAGGGTAGCCTGTGACATGCTCTGGAAGCAAAAAAATTTCTTGGTCTCAGGAGGAGCCCAATTAAGAATAGCCAGCTATTTAAAAAATTGTGAATATTTGAATGTTTCTTGAAGTGGTAGCTATTATAAAAGTAGGAGCTCATGCAACAGCAAATGCTCTGACACTCAACTAAGAACCTAGCCCTCAAGATACCTTAAAAAACTAAATGTTTGGAAAGGTTCAAGGAGTCTATAATAGAACACCAGCATTCAGTGGAGCTTACAGTTTAGCTAGGTGACAGAAGCAAGCAATTAGTAAAGCAATAAGTATTGTTGACTTTGAACAAAAGCAGTTATTTTCACACCAAACAGGAATTATTCAGAAATAAACAGTAGATGAGAGAGTAGATTTGGCAAGTGTGTTCATGACAAGACCCACATACGTTTTCTCAAGTTCAAGTCAATACAGCCCTATAGAACCAGTGGAGGATCAGGCCCTCAGTTCCATTGGATGGGGAAATGATAGGAGACACAAGGCCTATTGTACCCTATAGTTTGCTGATTTACACATGCATGGACTCTCTCTCTAGCTTCCTCTTAAGATTTTGAATATTAATGTTCATAGTGCTGTAACTAAAGTAACATGTAGGGAAATAGGTAAGGAGATGCAATATGGCAGAAGTGATCAATTCCTCACAGGGAAAGAGAGTAGAAATGGATCCAGGACAGGTTTTTAGAGGAAAGTTCCCTTGAGGAAAGTCTTTGGAAGATGAGAGTAAGAAGGAAAAAGGGACAGAAAGTAAGCAGTTCAAGCAAAGGTTATGACATCGGTTGACCTGTCCAGGGTCCTACCAACATTTGGGGTAGTTAGAGCAGTGGATTGACAAATCAGAGATGATGTGTTTCAGGAGGAAAATATATGTAACCTGATTCCTGACTCAGATCAGTTTAGAGGAAAGGCATTATTTTGGTAAAGGCATAATTTTTGATTAATAAATAGAATCTTTTACCAGATAAGTTTCCACTTTTACTATTATAAACATATATTTATAAAAAGATAAAGATAGAAAACAGTCTTATTTTTCACTGCCCTAAGGCTTAGCTTTAAGGAAAGAACGCTGCATGTTCAATTCTGTCGAAACACTTTCTCTCACCATCTAGTTACTGTGAATTTTTAAAACCTCATTCTGGACAAGCATAAATTTGTGAAAATACATCTACTTTTAACTAGAGGTTATTTGATTGGAAAAGCAGTCATGTTCTGATGTTCAAGTGCACAAAGTGATTTATACACATAGCACACATGGCCGATAATATTCGTATACCTGAGTGACAAATATGCATTTGTATGTGTGGGTGTATGTGCATGTATCTGTATATATGTATACACAAGTAACATTTCTATTTTTGTAGTATCCTTTATAAGCTATGCCAACATTTCATACTATCACCTAATGATTTCCTAAGTATAACTGTTATGCAGCACTGTTACTAGTAAACATTGTACATGGAGAGAAGTATTCAGTAAACCGGCTGGTCCACGAGTCAGTGTCCTTACTTACTAGGTTTTTATTTAGAACATAAGTAATGTGGAACCCAATGATGCACAGGAACATGTCATATCTTGGTTTCTTTCTCTTTTGGTTTGACCTCCGGTTTAGAGAGTCAAGTTAGTAATCATAGGTCTTGTTCATGGCATATTGCCTTTTCCCTTTTCCCTTCGCTGTTTTCTGTTTGAGGTAAAGGGGAATTTTTTACAAGTCTACTCCCATCCCCCAGGGTTTCGATGGAAACCAGACTTTGGATTCTTTGCTATATAATGAGCGTGCAATCCTGGGTAAATGATTTAAACACTTCGAGATCATTTTCCCTTCTGTGAAGTGGAAATAGTAGTCACCATCTCATAAGATTGTTGTGAGTTTGGATAATGCACCAAATATGTTTATCAGAGTGTCTGGCATAAACGCTCAATACACTTTTGCTACCATTCTTAGGCTGTCATTGGCATCTGAACTTTGAATTTGGACAAAAAGAAGCCCAGGTGAATATCTATCACAATATATCATGTAATTTTAAGTTAATCACTTTGCCCAACCAATATGTTCTTCTGACAATGAAGACATGAAAATGATATTGTAATTGTTTGCAAATAAGACTGTGAAATGTTAAAGCAATAAAGGTTAATCATTTGTAATTCTGTTTATAATCCAGAAGATACATATAATTATTGTTTTAATAGTGTGCGTTTTATTCAGATATTCCTATTCCTAAGATAAACAGCAGCATTGAACTTCCTCATGGCTGTGGGGGAGCAGGTATTCTGTAAGTGAGGAGCAAGTAGAGAAGAAAGTTTCCTTCTCTGCAGGATTGCATGTCTATTCCTAAATAATCAAAGTCCTCGGTGAAACTTACTGCTCCACCAGGAAGTGGTGGCGCTAAGATATGCAGTGGAATCTCACTGTCTATCCCTCCATCCTCTGAATAACTTGGCCGTTCCTCCTCCATTACAGGCCTAATGCTGACATACGACTTAGCTCCTCCGGAGGGTTAGCACAAAGAAGGAAAAGTTATGCTGTCAAACTGCTGTCTCCTTTAAGACACAGCTGGGACACTCCCTTCTCAAGATGCAAGGTTCATTTTCCTTCCGTGCTCCTTTTCTCCTTCAGATGAGGGCCCCACAGAGCAGTGACTCCAGGCTCTTGCGTCAGACTGAACCCTGGCTCTGATCTCTCCAGCAGTGTCAACTCTGCTGAGCTTCAGTAGCAAGGACCGCCATAGCACCTACCTCATGAGTTTAATCAGCACCTAGCTCAGACCCAAGGCTCAAATACTATCAGTTATTAGTTCTATGGACAAAACTGTGTGCCAATCTCGAATGCAGTTCACCTGAAAGGAAATAGTAGAGGGTGAAGTTACCTCAGGTTGAAATAATTTATATGAACATTTACCAGCAAGTTGTGAGTTACTGCATAATCATATAAATAACATCCTTTTTCTCCCATTTCTAAAAATCCAAAGGTTATTCTTTTTATTTTTAATTATTTTATTATTGTTTACATTGCTACATGATTTTCAAGATATTCAATTTGTAGCATCCTGAGGAAGTGAGTATAGCACAGAGGGTAAGTACATGAGATTTTAAGTATCAGTCATGATACTTACTGCGTGCCCATGCCATGGTTTCCCCATCTGTGAAATGGTTACAAATAGTACCTTCTTCACAGAGTTGTAAGACTGAGATGAGCTAATACAAATAAACTTGGTTAGCATGGTTTCTGACAAGCAGTAATTACCTAATACTTAATATACGATACTAATATACTACTTAATATGTTGTTAATAATAATTGTTAATTTTTATTTTTCTTTTAAATAACAAGGTATATAAACCCTTCTGATAGCCCTACTTTCAGCTATTGTTGTCATAAATTTAAATGTGGTCAGGATTGGGTCTTCTCATTTTGTGTGTATGTATAGATATATAGATATCAATATATCTGTATGTATGTATGTATGTATACATTCCTAGAAAAATTTTAGAACACACACAATTCTAGAACAATCTTATTCCTAAGTCACAATAGACACATAAATACAGTTAGATGAATGCCTCCGTAAATACATTGAATGTTTTCCTTTCAATTATGAACCTCAAATTTGAGTCTCTAAGGTTTTTCACTGTTTGGCCTTACTGTTACTGTTCTCTCTTGCTGTAGCTCATCTCATCGTGAGCTGACTCTGTTAGGAGCAGCTGAAAGAAGCCGTAGCCAGCTGGCATTAGTTAAAAAGCACGAAAGGGTTGGGGAAACATTTTTAAAAGGGTAATCAGAAAAGAATAGGACATTATTTCCTTGGATTTAAGTGCCTGTGCGTATATATTGAAGTTTGAATTACCTTCTCCACAGACTAACTGCAGCAAAAATTTAGTTGGCATTTTCTCTCATCCAGTTTACTCTGCTGAAAGCTGATCATTTTCTTGTAGATTAAAATTAATTTTAATATTAACCGAAGCAAAATGTAATAAAGAAAGGTAAACCTTTAGCTCTCTCTCTTCTCAACTTCATTTCAAAGCAAAATGGTGGTTTGACATTATGAGTTTTGCTTTCAAATATTCAAACCGCTGCCCTCAATCATTTAAACAGATTTTTTTTTAAATCATAATAATAAATTAACCGGACAGTCTAGTTGGAAAAAAATTGCCATAAATTCCCAAGAGGAAGCAGAGTTGAGTTTATCCATACATATACTAGCATTAGGTTGTTTATTAAATTCTCTTTCTGTCACCTCAAGCCTTAATCAGACTTCATCTGCATTTGCAGTCTAACAAGGATGCTGCTGTGGCAGCACTGAGGCTCATGGCGCTGAAATGTAAGAATACCCTACAACTGTACCTCTGTGCATGTCCAGAGCTCTTTATTTATTCCATTCATCATTTATTATATGTGTACAATTTATTTGGGGTTTTGAGATTTTTTGTTTTGTTTTTAAGAGAGAAAGGATGGGAGAGAAGGAAAAAGCATTTTTATTTATTTGTTTTATTTTGTTTTTCAGTCCCCTGTCCTGATTTCAAGCTCAGAGCTTTGTGCTTTACACAGTTCACACCCTAGTCATCTCAGTCGCCTGAGCCACCAGGGCCCCAAGGTTAATTGTATACCTGTATACCTGTCCAGGTACTCGGCTGCCTGGGATAATGTCATTTTTTTCAGCTGAAGTAATAATTGTTTATTGCATTATATGGTTTCAGGTGTCTAACCTTATAAATCAGCAGTTATATGTGCTACATTATGTTCACCACCCATATTCTGGTTTCCATCAGCACCAGTTTACCCTCTTTATCCAATGTACTAATACCCCTTTTCTCTTCCCCTCATAACCACCATAGTCTAAAAAGTATATATTTTTTGTTTATATTCATCTATCTTATTTCTTTACAATGAATGAATGAAATTATACTGTGTCTTTCTCCCTCTGACTTATTTCACTTGGCACAATTCCTTCTAGTTCCATCCATGTGGTTGCAAATGGCAGGATTTCATCTATTTTAATGACTGAGTAGTATTCCATTCCACATCTTCTTTACTCAATCTCTATCAATGGGCACGTAGGTTGTTTACAACTCTTGTACATTGTGCATAATGCTGTATTGAATGTGGGGGAACTCATATCTCTTTGAATTAGCATTTTCATAATTTAAAAAAGAGGATCATTTCAGATCCTCTGCCATTAAAAAAAAATCATGTTGTTTTGTTGTTGTATTTTATGAGCTCTTTATATATTTGGGATATTAACCCCTTAACAGATAGGATTTGTACATGTCCTCTCTCATTCAGTAGGTTGATTTTCTGTTTTAACGATGGTTTCTTTCACTATGCAGAAGTATTTCAGATAATTTATTTACCTTTGCTTTTATATCCCTTGCTGTTGAAAACATACCTACAGAGACACCTGATGTCATGGAGTTTATCACCCATGCCACCCCACCACCCCCAAACAAAGGTGGAGGCAGGAATGAAGCTGAGTAGACGGGAAGGCAGGAAGAGAGAGAAGCAGGATTTATTTTATTTTCCATGTAATTGTTCATCCTGGTTTTTGCTGTGGCTCTGGGATGCAAAGTGGATCCTTGGGATGTATGTGGACTTCACGGACTGGAGGTCATGGCTCTAGCTGTAAGCCACCCTCAGCCATCTAAGCATTTTGTGTCAGATGATGTCTTGTTGAACAAAAGGGAGGGCAGGAGGGAAGGAAGAAAGTTTTAGTAACAGGAAGTAATAGTAGCACAGTGTGCAGCTAGCATCAGAGCTGTGAGTGTGGGAAAGCACTGTTGCCCTGCTCTCCCATCTTATGTATACCACCCTCTTGTCTGCTCTTTTACATCTCTTCAATTTCTTGGTGATCCTGGCATTAAAGTAATTCTCAGATCATTTTTTGTTGTTGTCGTAAATGAATTTAATAATTGTAACCCCTATTAGTAGTAATAACATAATCAGTTGAAACACACACATATTAAGGAAGGGTGCAGTAGGAATGAAGAAGGTGAGCAAGCAGGCAGGCAGGGAGAGAGAGGAGGAAAATACATATATTTATTTTATTTAGTTGTTCATCTTGGCTGTTTCCTCCGGCCCTATGTATTAAACCCTGGTCCTTGAGATGTATGTGGACTGTGCCTGCCAGAGGCCCTGGACTTAACTGTTAAGCCACCAAGGCACATCACCTGAAACATTTTTCATGTTGGATTTAAAAGAGACCACTCTGAATAAATCACAGGTCTTTCATACATGGTCTTTCCATCCTCTTTTTTCCAACATTTGATTTTTATGCTTCTGTCAGCCCTGGGATCAGTGAAATCTTCTAAGATGTAAAAAGAAAAAGACACTTAGCACTTCTGTCCCTCTTTACCTTTTTATCTATAGAAATAAAAAGTATTGATTTTGGAAATGCACTCTTTTTCCCCTCTAAGAGCATATTATATGATGTATGATGGGACATGGTTGTGGGAGTGGCTTTGGGAGCACTGTTCTTCCACTCAGCAGACAGTTGATGAGCGCTTGCTTTCTCATCACAAGGGAGTGCAGCTTCTTGCCCGGGGGCGGGGTCGAATGGCGTTTGCTGTGTATTTCACTGTTTGAAGAACAGGGTTTCCCTAATAGATGATACTGTTGTCATTCTTAATATTCTAAAGACATCATAGTTTAGTTTAGTTTTGTTTTTTTTGTAAATAGAATTCCTTCTTTGAACAGATAGTGCATTCATAGAGTTTAACATTAAAAAGGGACGAAAGGGTAAACAGCGAGAAGCCTGTCTTCCACTCTTGCTGCCCAGCCATCCAGTTCCTGGAGGTAACCATTGTGTTTGGGTCCTTTGCCAGACATGGTCTCCTATGGATTTTTGACACATCTCATAGTCCAAGCAGACATTTGGTTCATACTCTCTGCTTGCCATTTGCTAAAAATTAATTCACAAAAGGGGAAAATTCAGTGTAATATTTTCTTATTTTATTTTCAGTTATTATTATTTATCTTTTTTTTTTTTTTACACCTAGCATGCCATGAATTCACAAGGAGTGGGTTCCAGCAGCTCCTTGCCATTGGTTCTCACACAATGTACTTCTTGGGGAGAGCAGGCTGGCACTTCAGTTGAACCCGAGTACCTTTCTCTTTGGTGTCCTTTTTCTCATCATTTTCTTTCACACATTTCAGGAAGTTAGCTCAGCTCTTAGGGTGTTTAATGTGCTCGATATGAACATTAATTCTCTTAGCAAGACTCTTACCCTTTATGTGTTTACAGCAGCACCAACTGCATACTGGATAACAGTAGGCTTCGGCCTTTGTCATGGGGCCATTTATGGGACATTCCTTTCTGAACAGTGCCCCTTCCCTGGATGTCTGCAATATCAACTTTCCTGCAGATTCGCATATGCATGGCCAAAGGAACAGCTCCATGTTTCCGAAAAGGTCTGAAGAACATACAGCGGGTCCCTCACCTCTTTACCTTCATGTAGGTCATTTGTGTAGGTCATTTGGGGGAATTACTGGAAGATGGTGCTGAAAGGAAGGTGAAAATTCAGTATAATTAAACTTACACTGAATGAACTTGAGAGACTATCAAAACTACTGGGATACATTCAAATAATGTTTGAAAGACAATCTATTTTTACGGTCCAGTTGGAAATGTTTTTTTTTAAATATATACCAGTGTCATTTCTTGGGTTTGTCTGTCAGTGAAGAGGATGACTTGTATAGTGAGGAATTCCTTGTTTTATAATCTTGTCATGTGGGATGATATCACCTTAGACTTCAAGTTCAATCCAATGTTGCCTCTTCTTTTTATCTCTACCACTTTCTGCATATTTTTAACAATAAATGTATCCTTTGTCTGCCATATTTGTGTTTTATACCTTTTTAGAGATGCTCTGTGGTTCTATCCATGTTTGGCTCACATCCCTGTGCTTTTTATCTGTTCTGCAATCCATACAGCTCCAGAGTACAAACATAGTTACAGCATAGAGAAGTAACTCTAAAATAGTCATGTTGAATTACCCATGATGGGAGCAAAGTGTCTCTAGGAGACTTTCCATTGGAAGAAATTTTTTAAATTCTCTCACCTGCCTTACTACTATTGGCTCATTTGCTTGGATATGGGAACTGGTTCATTAGTAGAAAATTATGTTAAGCAGGTATTTGGCGAAATTAAACTTTCCTTGATGAGGCAAGTCTATATTAGATACATTAGAGGAGAGGTGTTTGGTCTCAGCCATAAGGAGTCCTTTACTTAGAGCCCAGTGAAGGGTGTTAGATTGATGTTACAAGGCAGGGTGTTCTCAGGGGCTAGACTATGGGTCCACAGTAGGTGATGTTTTAATGAGAGTTTATTTTTATTTTTATTTTTTTTTGCAATTTCTTGCAGTTAATCCTATTTTGATGGGATTCAACAAGATCTCACTCATGTTAAACACATTTAGGGAAAGGTCACAGGATTTTATTAGTTCTGTTACCATAAATTTATACTAACAGAATATGGGCTAATAAGAACCATGTTTTGATTTTTCATTATCAAATGCTGTAACTAGGCAAGCAGGAGTTCGATTAGAATCTGCTGTTTGCTTAATCTAACCATTTTTACTGCCCTCAAGGCCTCCCACCAACAAGGTAATTGTGTGATAAAGTCAAACAGTTCAATAATTATAGAATGAAATGTGCTAGTTTTTTTTCCCCCAGTGCACTGTAGATCAAATTTTTTGACTTTTACTCATCTTAAAAGCGATATTACTTTAAATGCGTTACCTGAAATACAGTTGCTTTCAGGCTTGTACTCCATAGGTTGAAAAGAAGCTTCCCTGGACCCTGCCTAGTTTGGGGTAGAATTGAGAATTTTAACGTTAATTTTAATAAAAATTCAGAATTGTGTACAAAATTTGATGTTTTATTTCTAGTATGTTCATTAGAAAAGCCAACACTAAAAGAAGGGGTAGTGAAAACTCCAAAGTTAAATATTCTTGGTAGATGGTATTAAATGTTTTTAAATTATGCTCTAAGGCAGTTATCTTGGAAGGTAGGCTACTGAGGTAGTAATGAAAGCATTAACCGAGGGCGACCAACATGTCTAATCTTCCTATATAAGGACAGTAACATAAAGAATGAGTCTTGGAATCGGATTTCAGCTATAAAGTGGTTTGGGCTACTATTTGCCCTTAAATTTAGCATTGATGCAACAGATATTTATATGTATCTTTTTTAAGGATGAAAGCAATATCTTTGCATTTCATTTTAGCCATCTCTTTAGGTATCTGAATTCCTCAAATTTGGACTCAAACAACCTACTGTTGAAAACTAGTAGGAAAATGGCTGCTGTTTTATTTCCTGACTATGATTTCAGAGAGGTTGTGTTTAAATAATTCTTCTGAAAATTACTCGTGGACTGACAGGTTCAGACTCAACAAGACAGTTCCACCTTTGACTCAGGGAGTATCTGGGTAAGTCGTTTGACTCATCTGCTTCTCTCGGTTAGGACGTATCACTAGAAAAATACAGCATATGGTGCTTGGGACATGCTTGAGTACACATATAAAAGGTGCTAGAAAATTACAAGGTTAGAGAGTCTTATGTTAAAACATAGTTCCATAAAACTTCAAACAGATGTTTTAATTTCATTATAAATAAAGTCTGGAATAACCTGTGTATGTAAGGAAAAAACACCCACCTCCTCACTCACTGAAACATCCTCTTTAAAAGCGTTATGATTTCTGTATGTCTCTGGTCAATAGGTTAAATAAAATAAATCAAAAGAAGCATTCAGTACTTGATTTAATTAACATTTTCCTAATTAAGTTTAAAAATCCACACAATATCCAGAGCCTACCATAAATTAGCTTAACTAAATCAGTTGCTTATTCCACTTTGGTTAAGTATAATTAAACTTGTATGCAGCATCATTTGTTTTAAAGAGAACATACTCTCTTAAACTATCATTAATGAGAAGTTATCATACATACAGTGTGTAAGTGATAGGCTTTTATCAGAAGAACTGGCAACATTTTTTAATAATAGACTTAACTTTTAGAATAGTTTTAGGTTTACAGGAAAACTTGAAATGATAGTACAGAGAGTTCTTATATATTCCACTCCTAGTTTGCCTTATTATTAACATCTTACATTAGTATGTCCTATTTATTGCAATTAATGAACCAATATTGATACATTATTAAAGTCCATGACTTACTCAGATTTCTTTGTTTTACCTAATGTCTTGTCTCTGCCCCAGCATTCATTAAGACACCATATTACATTTAGTCATTATATATATATACATATATATGGTGTATGTGTGTGTGTGTGTGTGTGTGTGTGTGTATCTTGCTCTTCTTGAGTTACGACATTTTTTCAGATTTTCCCTTGTTTCTGATTACCCTGACAGTCTTGAGGAGTACTGTCAAATAGTTTGGAGTATGTGGGGATTTTTTTCAGAATTATTTTTATAGGGTACGATGGGTCTTGGGGAGAAGATCACAGAGGTAAAGTGCCATTTTCAGCATATAATATTAAGGCTCCATGTGTCTACTTATCACTGTTGGTGTTGATCCTGTTCACTGACTAATGTAGTGTTTCTTAAGTTTTTCTGCCGTAAAATTACCCTTTCTCCCCCACTCCCCATACTTCAGTCTTTGGACGGTATACCAGCATGCATAGAACACGCTTATGGAATTCTCGTAATTCCATGAATTACGTTCCCCAGCCTTGAGGGAGGGGTTTCTACATAAATCATCTGGAATTCTTTTGCTTGAGAGATTTGTCTATTCTCTGCAGTTTATTTACTTATCCGGTCATTGGTTTATATCAGTAAAAAATCATGGGTTTTTATTTTGCACATTGGTTTATGATCCAATGCTACTTTATTTTATAGCTCAAATTGTGCTAGTTTTGGTTAATGCAGACTTCTTTCAGTTGGTTCCTAGATTACTCTGATAATACAACATCAGTAGTTATTTTTTTTGTTTCTTTTTATGTTTTAGAATTTTCTTACTTTCTGGCCCTAAAAGCTGCTCCATCCAGGAATAGGTAACAACTTTAAAAAGCAGATTCTAATTTTGTGCTAATTGGAGAATTGAAAATTAAATAAACTCTGATTTATCTGCTGGCAAAATTGTCAGAGAACCCAAATGGTTTTTCTGCATTTATTAGAAGAAATAATTATGAGATTAGCATGAATTTAATTTAGTTTTCTATAATTTCTATGTCTATAATACATCATAATTAAAATAGAATTTATAATGATGACTAAGGGCACAAATCTCAAGATTTTTGTGAATCTAATAAAGATTTAAATGTGACCTGCCCTGGTAGCTTATAAAACAAATGAATGAAATCACTCCTTAATAAAAGGTTGAAATGTATTTTGTGCAATTTTAACATTATGTATCCTTTTTTTTTTTTCATTAACAACTCAAAGTTCGTATCTAAGACACGAAAACATTCAGCCATCCCAGAAAGTTGGAATTTCACCTGAGGAAACTTTATAATTAGTTCATAAGAATGTGGGTAAATCTGAACATTTGTGAGGCTATCAGGTGCAGTCATAACTTAGAACTAGATAACAACAGGGTTCTCACAAATGACACCAGAGATGTGAAATGTAAGCCATATAGCAAAAGTGTGTAGTAGAGAGCCTGTCATTTGTTTGAACTTTAATATTCAGGCTAAAGAGGGCCAGAGATAAATATGAAATCTTGTATCACAGAGGTGTTATTATTATTACTATTTTTTTTTTTCTCAAGGATACTTACTGTGACTTCAGAAGCTGAGTGTGGGCTGGAAAGTTCCCTTTGATGTTTACATGTAAATGATTCCAAGAGGCTACTGGACCCTTCAGAAAACCTGAGAGCATCTGTAGCAATCTCCGGGTCAGAAGACAATGTCAGAATTCACTTTTTAGACTTTTCTGGTTACAAACACTTACAAGGACTCTGCACTTACCGCTGAAGTTCATGTACATGTTCTGCTGGAGTCTCAGGCTCTGTGCCACCTTCTTTGGGGCTGTCCCCTGCAGGCTCTGCAGAGGCCTCGGTGTTGTAGTGACTAGAAGCAAACTAATGAATACAGTGATTCTGTTTCTGAGGGCAAGGGTTTTGTTTTTTCCCCCTGAAAATTCTTATTGATGGGATAAATAACAAACCTATTTTTATTCCAGTTTTTGCTTTTATAAAGAGACTTATAGTCTTGCTGTTTAAAAAGTAGCTGTATTTAAATATAGTAAGTATGAAATTCATTGACTTCTCTATTATCGTCCTATGATACTAATAGTTACAGTATCGCTATTATTATTATGTTATCCCATACAATATTATTTTTCACCCTGACATGGTCTTCACAATTACCAAGTATTATGGACACATTATGGACATTGTGCAATTTAAACTTCACAATAAGCTAAGAAGGAAAGCAGAATGGGTATCTACCTTTATTTTACAGCTTAGGCTTAGTAAAGAAATTTGTACAGAAAAATGTCAGAACTGAATTTTGAAGCACTGGGTCTCTGTTGTTCCAAATTCAGAGCTTTTCCCATTCATTATACAAGTATTTTCCACAGTAAGGTGATTTTAGATAGTACATAGGTTAACCATTTTTAATAATTGAATATGTAAGAATGTAGCACATCGAGCCTATTACATCATGGATACTGTTTTTTAGGATGAGAGTAAACTAGGTATTGAATATAAGTGTGAGTCTATATAAGTAATAATATTAATTGAATACCGAAGTGGGAGATATGTGAATATGGAAGAAATCATGACTGTGAATGTCTAAAGTTTGGAAAACACTAAATTGTACTCTGTCTAGAGCCTAAAAGAAATCAGGTCATTCTTCAAAGAAATCAAGCAAAAGACAAGTCCCTCCACCCCCTCAAACAAAAAGAAAAGAAAGATAAATAATAAATTAAAAATATGCTACATTTTACAATGATTAGACCTGTATAATAGCCTTCACCTGCCCGATCAGTTATTTGTGCTATATAATAATTGTAAACATTTTTAAAGCAAAAGGTGTTATTTAAGCACTGAAGAGTTAAAAATAATTTATCGCTCAGTGTACCCTGGTGTGTCCATCCCTGACATGCAGCCCACCTGCAGCCCAAGGCCTGGGTTCGAGGCCCAGGACTGGAAGGGGAACAGCTAAATAAATAAAATGCTTCTTCCTCCTCTCTCTTTCTTCCTGCTGCCTGCTTGCCTTTATTTCTGCCTGTCTGCCTTCCTCTTAAAAAGAAATATGTATACACCCACACATACATATATACATATATATGGATATATATACACACAAGCATATATATGTACATATCCTTAGAATTAGGGATAATTTTAATTTTACTAAAAATTCGCACTCCTTTTTACACTTTAGTTATAATTAAATTAAAAAAGCATCAACTATCATAATTTAACACTTAAAAAAGTTGGTTTTTGTTTTTAAAAGGGAGGAATAAAGGGGAGCAGGCAGGAAGAAAGAGAGAGGAGGATGAAGCATCTTTATTTATTTTATATAGTTGTTCACTTTTGATGTCCCCCCCAGCTCCAGTTTCAAACCAGGGTCACTTGGATTTATATGAACAGTGCTTGGCTTTAAGTAGCAGACTTAACCACTGTTATAGCAGAGCGTTACTAAGAAAAATTTTTTCCTCAGGCATGGGAAATTGATTTCTATTTTGGGAAGTGAAAAACTTCAGGCAAATAGAATTAGCACACAGGTATTTTGACTTTCTGAAATGCAGAGGGAATAAAGATGTGCCACAAAATGGGTTGGGTAGAGAATTCCTGGTCCTGGAGGTTAGTCTCAGTTTTGTGACTTAGCTATGACTTTGAGCAAGTGATATTAAAAAAAAAATTTTTTTTTTGATAGAAAGGATTTGGGTTTTTAAGAGATTTTTTTAGCTCTAATTCTCTCTGAGTTAAAAATTCATCATGATCAGGTGCACCCCGGTGGCCTATGGGTCTAATACACTTGAGAGCATTCCCACATACATCTCGAGGTCCCTGGTTCAAGACCCAGATCAGGTGGGAAACAACCAATGAGAACAACTAAATAAAAATAAATAAAGGACTTCCTCCTCTCTCCTGCCTGCCTGCCTGCCGACTCACCTTCATTCCTGCTTTCACCTTTCCTTTAAAAAAAAAAAAAAATGCTCAATTTACCACCCATGAAGCGCTTCTGTAAATGATGGATTTAGTGTGGCAATTCTATTTGATTTCTGGTGGCTTGTTAGACTGGGGTCCTCTCTCCAGCAATTTCCCTGTGTATACCCTTCTACATGGGTTTCTTTTCTTTGCCACATGGCTAAAAAGGAAGGGGGGCTGCTGGCCCTGGTGGAGTAGTGGTTAGGTCAGTTGCTTCTAAAGGCGCCTTCCTGCTTACTCGCCTTCATTCCTGCCTGCACTTTACCTTTAAAAAAAAATGGAGGAGGACTAAGAGCTATTTTTCTATTCTCTTCAGATCTACCTTTATATTTTTAATGTTTCTATGTCAATCTTTTATAACAATGATCTTAAAAACTATGTGATTTTCAGTTTCATCTCATACCGCTCTATACAGATCTCCAGTTTATCTCTAACATCTCCAATTAAGATTAATTTAAGGTCTGTATAAACTCAAGTCAAATAAAGATTATAAAGTCTATCTTTAATTTAGAATTTACCTGATATTTCTATTGGTATCTCCATCTATGCTTATTCAAAACCATGGTCTCATCTCCATTGATATTTTCCTTGGAGTTCAGATTTACCCAAGTCAGTGACTAAGAAGAAACCAAAGAAGCTCCACCTTATTTTGCCTTTTAAAAAAATTTAATGTCACAAGCAGCAGCTCCTCAACTTTCAGTATAGCTGTAGGGACTCAGGGGAGTGAAAACTACTGGGCACACCTGAGTTTCTACAATCTAAAACTCTACCCTTCATCAGCCAACACTTCAGTAACTTTCCTGAAGGCGCAGGAAGAGCAGATTGTTTTGATTATGCCATTTAGAGGCCATCTTAGGGAGAACAGACACAGTTACTTTCATTTCTTAGAAGAGGCCCATGCAAATGAGAAGCACTGAAGCTTAAGGTTTGTTAGCTTCATGGTTAAATCTGTACTGAAAGGAAAGTCACGTATGTGTGTGTGCGTGTGTGTGTGTCTCGGAATATAAAACCCCCAAATGTGTGTGTACGTGTGAAATAAAAAAGAAACCATAGGAGCACTTTATTTCTGTGTGGAATTTTGTCTCCTATTTCCAGCACAGAATCCAGTGAGTGAGGCTGGACCATCTAAGTGGTCAAACCTCTGATTTCTTAACTCATATAAAAGCAGGTTTGATGCAAGCAATGAACTGTGCAAAAATGGAAAAAAGCAAGATTCTTAAACCTGAGCAGGCCTGAGTTGTTGACTAGACAGCTTCCTGGGTGAGGAGCAGATCACCTAAACCTTCTAAAAGAGAATATATCCAAAGGGAGATTACTCCTCTAAGTTTTATTCACTGTTGAGAGCATCCTCCTGACCGAGTCTAGTCATCTTTCCTTCTGTTGGACGGGATCAGGCAGGAACCCTTCTATTTGGCAGAGCAACGACAACATGGCATAGATGGAAATCGAGTAGGTGTTAAAAGGACATGGGACTGGGAGCTGCAAACATATTCTCCTGCCTTTCCCAACTCCAGGCTATAAAGTAATTCTTCCATTTATCCAACAATACTCATCTAACATTTAGAAACTATTGATATTTGTGTTACTGAATACTTAGATTATTGGCTCTGTTAAGATGTTTAATTCATCTGCTATTTATTTAGCACTAGTTTTAAAATATATTTTTAAACTCATCTTAAGAAAGAGGGTAAAGAAGTTTGCTATAAAGATACTTAAGGGTGTGTCCCTGTGACTTAGCGGTGAAGTCAGCCAAGCATCATCCACATACATTATAAAGATGCAGGTTTGAGACCTAGGGCGGAGGGAAAACAACCAACATGAACAACTAAATTAAGTGACATATGAATAAATGCTTCTCTCTCTTTCTGCCTGTCTGCCTGCCTATTCGCTTTTATTCCTGCCTACACACTTTCTTTTTTAAAAAGAGAGAGAGAGAGAGAGAGAGAGAGAGAGAGAGAGAGAGAGAGAGAGAGAGAGAGAGAGAGAGAGAGAGAGAGAGAGAGAGAGAGAGAGACTCAGAGACTTAGAACTGGGACTTCAGCTGTGTCTCCCTCTCACAGGCGATAGTTCCCACTTCTCTTTGTGTTTCTGCTAATTTTGAGCCTGGTAACTAACTTCCGCTCGCAGTTTCTGCTCCCTTTTAAGGTTTGCTTGCAGATGACTTGTACTTGTTCCAGTACTATGCTAGGTGCTAGAAATAGAGCAGTAAATGTAACTTGAGTAACGCTACCCTCACTCCACATGGGTCTCACAGTACTAATTAGAGAGAGAAAGGGAGGGGAGGAAGGAGGGAGGGAGTTATAATAAGCAAGGAACATACAAGACATAATGAGAGGATACTTTAAGGCAATGTAAGTTACACTGTGAATTTGTAATCAATGAGTGGCTTATGAAATCGTTTTAGTTAGTGACTCAAGACCAATATTTTTTAACAAAAGAAATAACAGGAAGTATCAGATTAAATCACACCTACTAAAGATAAGTTATATTTTGTGAAACTTGTTTCTGTTCATATTTTTAGTAAATAAACAGACAAAAATCCAGGTCCCTATAAAGGAAGTATGCTGAGAGAAAGATAGACAACACAATAAAATAATAAAGTATAAAATATATTAGAAGGTGATGAAATAGAAACAAAAGATAAGGAGGGGTATAAAATTGTCAGAGGTAAGGATTAAAATTTTATGAATACTAGTTTAAGAAGACCTCCATGGGAAGGTGCCTGTTGGGTAAAGACTTCAAAGAATTGAGGGACTGAGTTTCTGTAGTTTGGGGGAGAAACATTCCAAGTAGAAGGAACAGTCAGTGTAAGGAACTGGAGTAAGTCTGGCCATTTGAGTTAGAATAAAGCAAGACCATTATGACTGAAGGATTTCCTTTACTCCCAGTCTTTATCTACACCTGCCATTTTGTCTTTTTACTGATAGCTATTCTAACAGGTGGTTTCATTGTGGTTTTGATTTGCATTCCCTAATGGCTACTAATGTCAAGCACCTTTTTTTGTACATGTAGGTCATTTGTATGTCTTCTTTGGAAAAACATCTATTTAATCCTTTGCCCGTTTTTTCCATAAGCTTAGTGGGTTTAAATCTAAAACGATTCATTTAAAGTAGAATTATCTGTCTAGGCACATGTTGGCATTTTATTTCCCAAGGGAAATTTCATGTTCTTCATGATGTTCTAGTATTTGTTAAGGTGTGATGTAGAATTAAAATACTTAAGCATGCTTAGAATAATATCACAATTTAAATTATCATAGATTCTAATTCTTTTTTTTATTTTTTAAGAGATTAAGGGAGAGGAGCTGGAAACATTTTTTAAGAAAGGAAGAGAAGAAAGCATTTTCAGTTATTTATATTTGGTTGTTCCCCAACTAGGTCTTACACTGGACTTTACGTAGTCTATGCCCAAGTCACAGGCTTAGCACCTGAGTCACCAGAGCAAGTCTAGAATCTAATTCTAACTTAACTTAATTATAATTTCTAGTATTTGATTTGTTTTTAAAATAATCAAACAGGGAAATATTCATCTTGTTTTATCTTCTTTTTAAAGAGACAGGAAGGCAAAGGAGAAAAAAGCATTTTTAAGGAAAAAAGGAAGAGGAGGAAGCACTGTTATATACTTGTTTACTTGTTTCTGGTTGTTCCCCTGACCTGGGTTGTCAGCTTTGTGCCTTGAGCTTTTCATGATCTAAGCCCCAGTTTAGATAAGGTAGCAATAAAGTATTGCCCTTATTTATTTTAATTTAAAGAACTTTAATCATTGCTTCAAGTAACTGTTTTTGTTATTATAAGATACTGCCATTATAGAATATATATACATAATATAGAAGTATAAAAGAAAGAGAAATCACTTATAGTGATATCACTCTGCTATAATGTCACTAATTATACTTTATAATGTCTTTTTCCAGTCTCCCTGCATACATTTAGTGTATATTTTTATTTTGTTAGAATACTATGGCATACTAATGGTGAGTAGCATTTATTGATCATTTGCTATCAATCCCCATGTGCTTCTTCATAATTTGATTTTTTTCTTTTAAGGAAAAGTACAGGTAGGAATGGTAATGAGTAGGCAGGCAGGCAGTCACTAAGTGGAGGAAGAGGCATTTTATTTATCTTTTATTTAGTTGTCCCTCTTAGTTGTTCATCCCACTTTGACCCGAGGTCTTGAACCAGAGTCCTTGGGATATATGTGGACTATCCTAAGCAGACTTAGCCACTGGCTCATCAGGGCACACCCGCAATTGGATTTTAAGGGCTGCAAAGTGGTCTGTTTTGTCTGGAACACCATAATGACTTTAACTATGTCTCACTCGACCTTTAGTTTGCTGCTGAAGTTGAAGGCAAATACCAGGTGCGGTCATGTCCATATTCCCAGCATCTAGTAAAGTATCTCTCACTTTCTTCAGGCTCAGAATGTCTGCTGAAGGACTAGTTGAAAGAAGAAAAGGAACTTCATCTAAGATAAATTACAGAAAAGATGAAAGACAGGCAGAAATGAAAATGACACGTTTGTGGGAGCAGTGAAGAAACACTCCTACTCGACAGGAACAAAGAGAATGTATAGTAGAGGGGCTGGTTTTCATTAGGCTGTGTGTTGTGAGGAACAGAAACTCAGAGCTACTCTATTAAGATGCTCATTATCAATGAGGAAAATAGTGATTACACAGGAATTCAAATTTAGAAATATTATGGGCTCCCTCTTGATATGCCTCTACTGCTTTGTCTGAGTGTTTCGGGCTGTTTGCTTTTTCTCAAACTATTTCCATATGTTTTAGTTTTTTAGGCACAATATTACCTTTACCCTATGAGTTAAGTCAACATTTCATCTTAGTCATAGTTCATTATTATCCATCTGTCCTCTTTCTTCCTCCTAACCTTTCTAATTTTGCTCCCAGATCTAAATTACCTAGTGTAAACTCGAATGGCACAAATATTGACATAACGAGATAGTGTTCCTGGGAATAGTGTTGGAAGGAGAGGAGAGGTGCAAATGACCAGCGTCAGCTCCGCACTCTGGCACAGTTGTTTAATGTACAGCCTTCTGTCCCTTGGAACATGTTATTTCCTACCTGAAATACACAAAGCCACATCTTTGCACATTGGAAACTGACATTCCCTCATTAATAAAGGTCACTACAATTAAAAAAATATTTTTTTAAATAAAATGTTCCAAGTCTTGAAATACATTTTGTAAGTCACTGGCAAGAGAACTTTGACTGAGAAAGAAGTATTTCTCTCTAGCCTCTGAAATTCTTATTTCAAGGTCTGAACTGGCACTCAAAAATCAGTGTTTAACGAGTATACTTTGGGCAACTTGGTTGAAACTAGAGGTAAGTATGTTAATGAAATAAGTCAGAGAGAGAAAGACAAATACCCTATGATTTCATCCATATGTGGAAGATAACAAAGTAAACAAACAAGAAAAATATTAACAACACCAACAAAACCACCTTAGACTCTGACAACAGAATTGAGTTACCAAAGGGAATTGGGTCACCAAAGGAAAGTGGGTAAGGCTGGGTAAAGGGGGCCAATGGTTTGGTGGTGGATGGATATTAGACCTTAGAGGTGATTCTGAAGTAGTAGATGCAGATGTTGAAGTAGAAAGATGTACATCTGGTAAGTATTTGAGAATACCCAGGATAAATAAAAAGTTACTGTCATTTCCCCACAGCACCTTATATACACTTCTAGCAAAAATAATTTCTTCTTGTAGTCACCTATTTGTCATGATTATGCAAGATTTTCAACAGCACAGAGAATGGATGAATGTGTTAGTCCATTTATTTACATTTGCTTTATACTAGCATCCATTTATGTACTCCGGCTAGAATTCGTTGAGTATGTGTGCCAATTTATAAGGGGAGCATAACTAAATTGATTGTAAGAATGGACAGGGCCTTCTACTTTACCCGTGGGTAGATCCCAAACTATTATTGGAATGACGGATGCTCACACAATGTCTCATATGGATATACTTTTTAGACAGAGAACACTTTAAGCCTCCAAAGGAAGTGGGAAAAGCAAAACCAGAATAACTAGCTGTGATCAAGTGTTAATCTGGTACCTAGATGACCTCACTCATAGATGGAATGTGACTAGACAAAACAAAGAAACTGATGAAACAAAGCCAACTCTTAGGCACTTGGATTAGAACTGAGGTTACAAATAGGGAATGAGACTAGGTGTGTGTGTGTGTGGAGTGGGGAAGTGGCAGCAGAGCCCAATGGACAATGGTGAAGATCCCTTGGCGATTTGGTGGAAGGCAAGGCAGGTGGACATCTATCTGAGGAATGAGGAAACTGTACATATGGGGGACCTATACATATGATTTTATTTCATTGTGTAAAATAAAAGTGACTGCAATATAAAAAAAGTTATCTAGTACCTAAAATGCTGAAGGCAGCTCGGCCGTCGCACTAGATCATACTATTACCTCTGGTGTATCACACAGGCAGACGTAGGGGAGATTGAGAAGCATGATGGCCATTTTTGTCACCTGCTTCCTGTGTACACACTCCTTTAAGGACAGAGAATGGTTTTTCAGTGTTCTTTAAAATCGGTCTGATAATGAACACCTGGCGTCTTAATCCTTATTGCTTGTCCCATAGTAACGAAGCAGTCAGCCTAAGCATGTATTGAAGTGTAGAAAAGTCTTGAACTGGGACCATTTCTTAGATAACTTTATAGAGCAAACACAGAGAAAAGGACACAGGGTTCTCTCAATGCTTTATTATCTTCTTAACTCTGATTTTATTTCTCAAGTGTTTTTCACAGGGTTGAGAGAAGTCAGGTAGGTATTGCCTGGTGTTCAGTCGATTACATCAGTTGTACAGGACATCAAAACTGAACAAAAAAATGTCAAGTGTATGACTCAGGCTGTATCTTGTCAGAATGTACAATGTATTTATTTTGATAATATCAACACATATCCTCTCATGACCACAAGATGATGTAAAAGGATATGTCATCAACTTGAAGAAGAGGAGTCATTTTTCTTTTTTCTATGGGTCCCCTGTTATCAGCCAGGAGAAACATCTGCTGGACATCCCCACCTCCAAAGTACACTTTCTGTCAGGGCTCGTTGACCGATATTGCTTCACATGCCAATGCTTAAGCCAGTCATTGGCAAGGGCAATGGAATGATCATAATTGGCACCAATAAAGATCATTGGAGTTTGGGGTGGAAGAGTTCCTACAATAATTGGTTTGTTCAATCAATTCACTTCTATTTTATTTTATTTTTTTAAAGGTAAGCTGCAGGCAGGAATGAGGGTGAATGGGGAAATAAGCAGAAAGGGAGAGGATGAAAAAGCTTTTTATTTTATTTTTATTTTGTTGTTCACATGCCGGGGTCAAAACCTGGGTCCTTGGGTTGTATGTGGACTGTGCTTCTTTGGAAGCAGCTGACCTAACCACTACTGCATCAGGGTACACTGACATTTAAATGTCATTATGGGTATAGTGGGTTTATATCTGCATTTTTCCTTTTTGTTTTCTTTGTACCTCATGTCTTTTTTGTTCCTTTATTTCTCCTTAGTGTTTTCCCTTGGCTAGTGAATATTTTGTGATGTGGTATTTTAATTTTGTTAATTTTTTTCCCCACCTTGTTGTTCCTTCCTTACTTGTTATTCCAGGGTTTACCATTTACATCTCAACTTACCAACATCAGCTTCAGATATATACTGACTTAATTTCAGTGAGATACTGAAATATTACTCTATACAGATCTACTCCATTTTCCCCATTAGTGGTATTACTATTATACATATTACAATCTATTAAAACTATAAATGTCATAAACCCCACAATACATTGTCCTCACTATTACTTTGTATAGTTTTATGTCTTTTATAGAAATTAAGTGGAGAACAAGAATATATTTATGACTATTAGTATATTCAGACTCTCAGCTACTTCTTCAGAAGCTGATAAACAGACCTGGAACAGAAGTGGTCCCAAAGTTCAGGTGCATTTTCTGGAATTTGATCTTAGCCTGCTTCTTTTTTATTTTTTTCTTAAAAGAAAGCTGTAGGCAGGATTGATGAGACATAGGCAGGCAGATGGGAAGAGAGAAGGAAGAAGAATTTACTTATTTTATTTAGTTGTTCGTGTTGGTTGTTTCCTCTGGTCTTGGGACATGAACCTGGGACATTAGGATGTATGTGGATAGCGCCAGCTGGAGGCAGCAGACTTATCCACTAGGTCCCCAAGCACACTTTAGCCTTTATCTTGACACAGCACTTCTTCATTCACGTATTAGTTCCCTGAGGTTCATGATCAGCTATGTTGTATGTCTAACAGAGTTGTATTTATCCTTAGGAGATTCACACAAATTACCTTGTCTACAATTATAAGAATCAGAAGACCTCATTGCTTCTTAAACACAAGTTCCAATCTTTTATTTAATGTTGCTACTCTTCTGACTACAACCTTCTTATTTATCAAATTTTGCCTTTGAGTACTTAGTCTCATGTTTATTTTATAAGTGAAGAAAAAACTTTTTTTTGTTTTTTTTTGGCAAACGTTTTCCTGCTTTGTTGAACTGGTAAAGGGGAAAGTAGTTCTTAGCAACCTCCTTACTAAATAAAAATGCAAAATATGTCCAGTTTAGAGTAAAAATCTCTAGGAGGACATTGTCCAAGGAGGAGGAGAAAACTTTCTCTCCAGATTTCCAATTTGGGAATTTCTCACTTTGTTTACCTATCTCAGTACCCTGACAGGTTCTTCCCTTTAAAACATCTCAGTGTGGATAAAACCCACACCTCCCTCTAGATACGCTTATCACACGCACATCTATGCTTTTACAAAATTATATGAGTTCATACTAATGCTGAGGTTTCTAATCAAATGTCATGGAGTTTTTCTCATCTTTTCTTATTCCATGTTCATCTCCCCTTTCTCCCCACAGGGAGAGCTCTGAATCCCATTAGGAAAACTCAAAAGCAAATTTTACCTATCAGCTATCAACAGTACTTAACCTCTTATGCCCATAGCTACAATCTGCTTAATAAACACTAACTTTATTGTCTTTCTTTTTTCCTCTTTCCCAGCTCACTTTCCTAACCCTCTATTAGTTCTTCTGGGATCCACTTCCCGAGTAAGCTGCCTGCATACATATCCTTTTCTCAGGATAGCTTGTGAGGAAACCTAATCTAAGACTTACCCCACCTACCTAAGACCTAATGACAAATAAATGGTCTTGCAAAAACTACCAATATGTAGGTTCAAACTACAATGTTACATTGACAATATAATCAACTGTATGTACAAAGTAGAATATAGTATAAATTTAGCAAAAAAAGTACTTTTAATATTTATATTTTGACACTCAATTTTTCCATTTTTATAAAAAATAGAACTTTAACATTAATGTATTTATCAGTTAAACTATAGGCTACATTGTTAAAGGAAAGAAAGGGAAAAGGGAAAGAAGCAAGTAAGGAAATAAAAGAAATAAGGAAATTTGCATGTATCTACATGGTGAATGTTCTATTGTTAAATTACTTTTGTCGGGGCACACCCTTGTGGCTCAGGCACCTGAGATACTGGCATGTGGGCCATGTAAAGCCCAAGGATCTGCGTTTGGGACTCAGACCCATTAATGGGATGAAAAACCTAAACATACATACATTTATATACATATATGTACACACACATAGATATATGTACACACACACATATATATATATGAATAGATAAATATTTCTCTTCCCTATTCTCTGAAAAAATTACTTTTGTCAATCATGCATATTAGCAATCTGTCATTTGACCCACAGAGCCATGCCTCAAGGATCAAAGTTGGAGTAAATGAACACTAGAGTCATGTTTTTGATCTAGGCAAAAAAGAAACATATCACCGTCAAATTAGCTATTATGCAAAAAAATCAATATAAAAAAGCTTTTTATCTCTGGTTCAGTTTTAGAATAGAAAGGAATAAAAATAGAAACACTCAGATCTACATGGCTTAATCATGATGAGGGATTGCATAGGAGAAAACGGGGACACCTTGAGAAAAGGAAGCAGGGTTGAGAGGTCAGCAGGCGACTAGTTAATTCACAGGGATACTAAGACGAAGACAACACCACTGAAATCAGCCAATAGCACCCAAATAAACCACCACCACCCATGTGGTATATTCCACTCTAACCCCAAGTATACTGGGGTTGGAATTACAGAAAAGATGGTTTCTTAGTAACCCATGACCACTTCCTTAGTAACTCCTATATGCCAGGCATACTGGGGAGAGGCTGTATTCCCCAGTAATACTTAACTAGTCCCTTAGTAGCTTCTGTCAAGAGACCCCTGGTATTTATGGCCCACCCTTGGCTTACTCCATTTTGTAGCTTTCCTGACCACAGAGAGTTTGGTGTCTCTGTGGTTCTCCTAATAAACTTGCCATGTACTGTCCCTTGAATTCTTTTTGGACTGACTCCACAACTCACTGGTGCCTTGTGCCCACTGATTTTGTGAAGGAAAAGGCCTGCCCGCCACTTCCAGCAGACATGAAGACAGCTGTGAAATCACCAAGATAGCAGCTGTAAAACATCCTGCAGTCTGAGCTCACGGGGATGCCAGAGACAACTGATAAGATAAAGAACTTCCTTAATTGCCTGCAAACAGAATCTTGTGTATGTTACAAATATGTGTCTCACAAATTGAATCCTGTGTATATTGCCCATGTGAAGAATTTACAAATAACTAACTTGGGTTTCGCTCATAATCCCATTCTAATTTACACTTTCCTTTTCCTGTGCTTCTTCTAACCTATGTAAGTGTAACACAACTGCCATCTAGGCTCAGTCTTTGGGGAAGGATCCCTGTTGAGCCCGTGTGTAATAAATCTGCCTAAACTACTTCCAGAGTGTGCCCTCTTGGTTGATCCCAGAAAGCTGTAACAACTTCAAAAGGATAGTTCTTCACCAGATGTAGTAAACCTCTCCATTTATTAGAGAATAAAGAAAACTGTGATTCCTTGCTCTAAACCTACTAATCTGAAAATGTATGGAGAATACTGTAAGTCGCAAACTTAGTATAAGGAATTCTGTATTTAAAAAGAATTATAGTTAAAAATTAATTGTAAAATCTTAAAATTATGGGGTAGTAATGTACAAAAGATTCACAGTGACCCCTGACAAATAGTCAACTTTATTTTACAAAGATGATATCATAGATTAGTGGAAAGATCAAAACTTCTTGGAGCAGAAAGATTCTTTGATCCTCTGCATGTATTTGTACAGAAATTTTCTCATAGCTTTTGAATGAAGGACAGATGGAAGCTATTTGTGACGATGGAAGCTATTTGTGACATTATCCTTTAATTCTGTGAGCTTCATAGAAAAGATTTCCTATGACTCCTTTTGTTATACACTGGGGTACCTTTTCCCCTCCAAGTTGGAGATACCTTCTTCCTCAAGTCCAGATGTGTGTCAGGGGTGTTAAGAGTCTGTTAAACTCCTGGAACTACGGCATTTACCTATTTGACCATCACTCACATTTGAACAATTGAAAACCTAAATTGGTTATCTGAAATAACTCTGAAATTGCATGCTCATTGGATTTGACTCTTGTCTTCAATTCAACTGATGAGGGACAGCATGGGAAAATAAGGACCTTGAGATCAAGGAAGCAGGACAGTAGATGCATAAACCAAAAGATCAACCACCCAAGCCTCCAGCATGCTAAATTTAAGCCAGCACCAGCCAGATGGGTTAGCACCACCCTAACCCCAGGCACATGTGGGACGGGCTTGCAGAAAAGGCATCTCCTTAGCAACTCGTAGCAACTCCCAGTCAGGTTAACTGAACCAACAAGTGGAAAATTCCACTCCTGGGGTATATATGACCTTCACTCAGTTTACAGCACTCTGTAGCTTTACTCTTCACAGGAAGATTCTGTCTCTCTGTGCCTCTCCTAATAAATGTGCTGTGTTCTGTTATCCAGCATCTCTTCTTGAATTCTTTTCTGAACTGACTACATCTCAGAACACACTTGGTGGCCCAACCTCAACAAAGACTTGTTTTCCAATTCCTACCTGGGTTCTGAAATTGAAAGATCTAGATTGAAGTCTTGGTTATGCCACTATTTGAAAGAGTAGTGAAGCTAAATTGTCCCCAAAATTGACCCTAGAAGCTCTCTCTAGATTGTCTGGATGATCAACCCTGGGAAGGAGGCTCTTCTCCCCGCACTAGTGGAAGGCTGTGTTTGAAAACAACTTCTGGCACCAGTGGTTTCTTTTTATCACAATGGCAAGAGCTGTGCCCCAAATCTACTTCCTACAGGTGCTGATGAGGGTTTATAGACAATGGGCCCATTAATTCAGAACTCTTAGTGCTATGGGGAGCACAGGTCATCCCCTTCCCACTTTGGCATGGGCATCATTTTGAGCTAAAGTAGCTAGGACCTACTATATTATAGATGATTATTTTATCTCTCCCATTAATGCTGAAAGTAATTTAAATAGAGGCTCTATTCCAGGAATATGACCTATCACCTTAGATAATTGCAAAGACTAGGGATTAAAGAGGCAGACAGGGTAGAAATTTAGCAATGCCTCTCTGTTCTAATTCCTCTCTGTGTCCCTTTGTCTCTGCTTGACAAGACAAAAATTGGTTTATCAAACATGTGTTTTTAACATCTTCCTGTAACTTGTTTTCCTTCCCCTTGAAGTCCCCTTTTCCCTAACTCAGGACATCATGAAAGCCCCAACTGCCTGACTGTCAGGGAGCCCGTATCTTTCTGGAATTCCTATACTTACTAAATTACAATTGCTTTCTCCTGTGGGCCTGTCTTATGTTATTTTAATGATTAGATCAGCCAAGGAAACTAGAAGAAGGAAAACGTTTCCTTCCCTTTAGCGTCCAAGGCCAAACTTGATATCCCTTGCCATTTTTGTTGTTCTGTTTTCTTCTGGCCCCTGGTCATGAACCTGGGTCCTTTGGATTTACATGGACTGCACCCTAGCAGCCTTAGCCATCCGAGTTACAAGGGTGCACCCCTTGTTTTAAGTTGTGAAGATCAAGAGAAAAGTTCCCCCTGAAAACTGCCCTTCTGAGGTTCTTTGCAAGCTGGATAAATGAACAAATTAATACTTGCTTTCACTCCTCCCTGAACCTTTCCTGAAAATTTTTTTTTAGAAAATACCAAAAGCATAATAAAAAAGAACATTTGAACTGTCCCACTCAAGGGAAGCAGCATTTTTTCCAAAGTTTGGGTCAGACAGGGAATCAAGAGCTTCTGTCTTTGGGTCAAGAACTTGGAGATGTGGGAGCAGGACATTGAAGTTGGAGCTAGAAATTGACTGGCCAGCCTTCATGAATGGTCTAGAAGAGGACTGATTTCAGATTATTTTGTATAATGCTGAATTTGAAAATATTATAATAGGAGCCAGAATATAAACCCTTGTTCTTGTCTAGTTAGATCTTCAGTATCCAAAATAAACTTAATTTTTTTAGGAGTTGTGAGTTTTCAGGGTGTTAAATATTCATTTCTTGCTGAAATGCATGTCCTAAATTCCTTTATGAAGATTATGAACTCTTTTGAACTGCACATATCACTCATTTTACACATCAGAGATTATATTATTTTAGATGTGGCTACATATATATATGAAAGAACAGAAATCTTTTTCAGCTATTGATCTGTTTTATGTAAGACCTGTGAGCCACTGTATTTTTCTGAAATATTGGAGTGACTTTCCAGGCCAAGCAGCTAGTCAATTAAGACTAATTCTCGGGTTAAAATTAATTCTTATCAGCTGATATGTTACCACATTGTTTTCTGTTTCTGAAGCTTGTATTCAAAAGCTATTATTTGAAAGTAAGAATGAATGCTCTGTTTTTTGATATCAGAAAAGAGATTTTAGAAAAGAAACATGATACTTAGAGAGAATTTCATCATGCAATTCTCTGGGCTAGTCTTAAACTGTTCCCTCACACTTCTTCTAAAATAAAATAAATCATCCATCGTCTGCCCATATAATGACATTTTCACTGAATAGGGACTTAGTTTTAAATGTGTCACCAAAATATAGAATTTTCCATGTGCGTCTGCCTCAGTGAGGCAACTCGTGTTCAAACATCTGACTTTCTAGCATTATTTGTATGTCTAGTTTTTCTTTAAACATTCTTTTTTTTTTTTTTTTTCTTTTGGCAAGAGTCATATCTGCTTCAGCATTTTTGTGATTTCTAACTTCCTTTTGTAAAAGGGTTTGAAAAACAGGCATGTTGCTTGTAAGGCAGCCATTATATCTTTGGGAACTTGAAAAAATATAGTCATAGGAATCGAATTGTAAACACTTTTAAGGGAATTTTTGCTAGACATATTTTGTTCATTGGTATTTACAGGCTTATAATGGTTAACCTCTCACATTGAGTCATCTGTCAATGTTTAGTGGATTAGTTAAGAAACAGCAACTCAGGAAATATAAATTCTAATCTTAGTTCTGATATAATTTAGTGATGTCAAGGTATTCATGTCACTGTAAGTTATCTCGATTTCATATATTATGAAATTGGGGAAGTTATTAATAAATAACCACTTCATGGTGTTGGAAAAATGAAAGAGGCTTTATGATATCACAGAACGAGAAACTGGCCTGAAGTTGGACATCTGGCTTTTAAGCATAGTCTTGTCACTTTAAATAACCATAATAATTTAGGCAAGCCATTTCATTTTTAAGAGACTGCCATTTTTCCTCATCCGTCTAATAAAAATAATCACATGTATCTTATTGCTTTGGAAGGTTGTAGGAAAGAACAAAATGAAGTAATGTTGATAAAAGGACTTTATAAATTGCAAAGTGCTATATAAATATTAGTTATAATTTCATAAACAATGCCAGGACTTTGCTATGGTAGAGTCTGCTACAGCGTGGAATGCAATATAATGCTGTCCTATTTCAGACTGTCAAAGGGGATGTGTCATGGAAAGGCCACGCCATGTTCATCTTTGCAGGAATTTTTTTTTTTTTAAGAGGAAGGAAGGCTGTCAGGATTGAAAGCAGGCAGCAAGCAGGAAGGAAGTAGAGAGGAGGATAAAGCACTTTATTTAGTTGTTCATTTTAGCCAAATCCAGGTCCTTAGACTATATGTGAACTGTGCCCCTGTTGAGGACAGTCCTGTTGTCATTTTTAATGTCATGTATTCATATTTGCTTTTTACACAAAGAACTAGTCTTCTCAGCATCACACCTTAAATACTGTGTGATTTTTCTATTGATTTGTACAATATTCTAATCATTCTAGGTTCTTCTTTATATTTTACCTATTTTGTTCCATTTATTCATCGCAATTTTCATACCCTCAGGCATTACTATCTAGGAGCAGAATAAAATGCCTCCTCGGAACTCTACAACATGGCAGCCCCGTCTAAAAGGAATTGACAGTGTTGAATTTTACCTAAGCCTGTGCTCCTAGAAAAGAGAAAAGGTAAAATAATTGCCCACCCTTTTGTATTTCAGAAATAGCATCCTGCAAAGAAGCACCCTTTCCCTTAAACCTTAGATAAGACTCCCAGATGCCTCCCTTTTCACCTATTAGAAGGTCAGCTAGAGAGCCCCAAATTCCCATGCATAAATGACTAAGTGAACTGGTTTCTTTGTTTTTACCTAATGTCTTTTTACCTTTTTCTGTTCCAGGACATCACATTACATTTGGTAATCATGTGTCCTTTAGCTCCTGTTGGCTGTGAGAATTCCTTAAGGTTTTGTTTTGTTTTTAATGACTTTGACAGTCTTGAGGAATAGTGATCAGGTATTTTAGAGAATGTCCCTCAAGTGGAATTTCTATGTTATTTTTCTCATGGTTAGAGTTACGAGTTTTTTAGAAGGAAGATGCAAGAGACCAATTGTCATTCTCATATCATCTCAAGGGTCTATACCACTAACATGATTGATCTCTGTTCATCTTCACCTTGATTGGACTGAGATGGTATTTGTCAACTTGGTCCATTGAAGTTATTCTTCACCACTTTCCTCATGGTGCTCTTTGGAAGGAAGTCACTGCACAGACTATAAAGGAATATTATGGGCCCTCTTCTAGAAGGTGTAGTATCTACATAAATTATTTGGGAGATTTGTCTCGTCTCCCTCATTTTATTCATTTATTTAATTATTCATATTAATATGAATTAATAGATTATCATTTTTTGGGTTGGGCTATTTATTTAGTGATTCAAATTGTACCTGTTTTGGTCACTGGGAACTCTTTCAATTGGCTCCTGTGTCACTTTGACATATTCCTGTCATGTGTATGTTTTAACATTTTTACTATCACTTTCTTATTTCTGTAAATACAGAATCCTCCAAACTCATCTTAATTACTTCCTACTGCAGGCCTATTTCTGTCCATTTTTAAAGGAGTCTTGAGCGGTTTTTTTTTTTTAAGTGAATAGTATTAGAAATTAAAATCTGGGTCCTAGGTGTGCTATGTTACTGAGGTTCTTAGGTCGTATCAGTTGGCAGAGAAAGGAAATACAGTGTACCACAAATGGATTATATACACATCTATACCTATTTCTCTATATAATTAGCCTATCTATATTGAGCTAAGCGTGAACTTTTACTGATCAATTTTGATCCATTAGTATATGTATATTCAAACCACTACCACATATTTATCTATAAAGTCCCACTCCAGCACTGAGAAAAATGGCTCCTACCATCTGCTCTCCATATATGGAGCTATTCAATTTCAGAATCCCTGTATAGGATTATAAGAATTGTTCAACCCGTGCTCTTGTAGGAAACAACTTTATCAACTAGAGTACAGAGTTAATTATGTAGTTTCTTTTGCCTTCAGTTTTACAGCTTATACTCATTTTTTTACACTTGTCTTTTGACATGTAGGACATCTTGATTTTCTCCTATTTGGTTTCTACTCACATTACATACAGAATCTTCATATTTCTTTTTATCAATGTCCTTCTGATACGTGTGTGTGTATATAAAAATGCATGTCTATATATATAATTTGAGTAAACAATTTTTTTTCTCTTTAGTAATTTTTTTCTCTAGCTTTTCTCAAAAGTAATACAAAAATTACAATTTTATTTGTGGTCTATAGTTAAGAGACTATAAACATTATTCAGTTATCTGAAAAGAGAAAAATTGCATTAAGATTAAAACTGTAGGGACTATTCAAAGAACAAATAGCTTTTTAAAAGACTTATCTGGTATATTTTCTCATATTTACATTTACACATATCTACATACCCTTACTGTTTCTCGTCTTTAATGTTTACTTAAATTTAGGAAGAGGACCTCAGTGATAATCAGTTGTTCAACTACAAAGTTTTTTACTCTCCTAGGAGTATAATATTTAGCTGGGATGCTTGAGTGACTTCAAAGCTTGTGAAAGATGTATGTTAATGAAAATTATGTTTTTCTTCCACTTGTAAAATATTTATTAATGGAAGGTGAATATGTCCAACAAATTGTAAATGAAGTTGTTAGTCTCCTATAAATTATCCCAACATCATATACAAAATGTAGGTCCTTTTATTAAATGTGTTAGGCTTTATTATTTGATACTTCATTTCATTTTCTAGAAAAATAAGGTGATTGTGTTAAATAATTGTGAGAGCAATTAGTTTTATGTAAATTGGGTGTATCTTGCCTTTAAGTTTGACATTATTGGTAATGATTCCTTTATCTTTTTTTTCCTTTTAGAAATATTCTTATTTTATTTCAGTTACAATGGATGTATAATTTTTATTGTTTCCATTTTAAAGTGAAAGCAATTTGTGATCTCATAATTATAATTTTCATGACTGCAATATTCCATTCGATGCCATTATAGGTATATAATAGGATATGATTGATACTTTTGATTCTACAGGAAGAAAAAAATCTATAGGCAGGTAAACTTCTCTCACAGCCCATACTCCTTTACCATAACAAGTTCATTTTATTTCTTTTATTTTTTAAGGAAAAGTACAGGCAGAAATAAAGGCGAATAGGTAAGCGGCAGTACGAGAGTGGAGGAAGAAGAATTTTTATTTATTTATTCATCGTAGTCATTCCCTTCAGCCCTGGGACATGAATCTGGGTCCTTGGGATGTATATGGACTGCACTCTGGGCCAGAGACAGTAGACCTAATCACTGCTTCACTGGGGGACCCAACAAGTTCATTTTAGTATCTCTTTTCTTTTTCTCTCTTTCTTTAATTTCTACCCTTTTTTTGCCACCCCTGGCTCTAGTTCTCAAACCTGGGTCCCCAGCTTTCATAGTCTGTTCCTTGATCACCTGAGCAACAGAGTGGGGCTGCAAGTTCTTTTATTTATTTATTTCTTTTGCACCATTTATATATTTATTTGCTTCATTTTCATTTTTCACCCTGGCCCCAAATCTCAAACTCGGGGCTGCTTAAGCTTTTTATGGTCTGCACGCCAGCATCTCAGCCACCTGAGCCATTAGGGTGCACCCCACAGAAGAAAATGAACCAATCAATGCTTTTGTCTTCTAAAGTCAACTACAGACACACCAATTCCAATATACTGCTTCTTCAACTCCACACAGTCACATTTCAACCTTCTCAGGATGTCCGTAAGTAAATGATGGATGAGGGCAGGCCCACAGACCCATCTAACTCCAGAGGTAACACACGTAACCAGCATTCTGTGCTCTTCCTCGGTGAGTCACCTTCTTGCTGCTTTCTACAGGAAGAGCCATGCTCACTTTCTGAGGTATAATCTGTCATGAGAGTAACCTTGGTTAGCTGCTAAAGAGAATGTCTATGCTCAGCTGCACAATCCGAAGCATGCTTTGGCCTGGAGCAGAGACACAGGTCAGGAGGTTCGAGACTGAAGGATGGGAGGTCCTGGATATTCCAGTTCTGTTGCCAGATTGAAACCTATTTCTGTTCTCTCCCTTGGAGTCATGAGAGGATGTTGCTGGTTCCTTTGAGACTTTTCAGCAACTCCTGTGTTGTCAAGGGCAGGTGCCCTAGAGATGTGGCCTTATTCTCTTTGGATTGTGGAATTGTGGAGGCATCATTGTTTTCATATGTGTTGGGAATTTCGCATTTCATCTTCCTGTTGGGATGAGTCACCTGAGCATACATAGTGGTTCCTGAGGAGACTGACTTGTACTCCACGTTCTTCATAGTCTCTGCTGTGAATACAGGAAGGATGTCAGGCTGGAGCCCCGGGGAACTTGCTCTCCTGGGCACACTCTCTCCCAGACATCTTGAATTCCTATCTAAAGAAAGGGAAGGGAGAAGAAGGGGAGGGGAAATGGAAGGAAAAATGCCTTTATTATCTTTTAAATAAGATAAGTAGATACTTGTTGTATCCTTTTTTCTCTACTTCTCTAAGATGGTTTTCAAAGTCTTTCTATTTAAAAATAATAATGACTACATTTTTTTCTCATACACTTTTTAGCACTTATTAAGATCATCATAAATTTTCTTACTGAATCTACTGTACAATGAATTTTATGTGATTTATTATTATGAGATGATTCTTAGATTTTTCCTATAGAAACTCTGCTTGGTCATCGTTGATGGTTCCATTTCTTCTAAAGACAGTCTGCTAATATTTTACTTATTGTTTTGTTATGTTCCTAAAGCTAAATGATGTTTTCTTTTGTATGCCACTTTCATCAAGTTTTGCACATCAGGATTTTGATAACTTCCTAAAATAAGCCAAACTGCTTTCCATGCTTTCTCGTCTATAACAGCTTTTTGGTTTCCCCCTTGCTCCCTCCTGTCTGAACCCAGATCCTTAGTCTTTGCGTGGTCTGCACAGCACCCTCCTCAGCTGCCTGAGCCACAAGGGTGCTGCCGATATAACAGTTTGAATCCTGGGAAAAAACTGCTCTCTGGATGTTTGAAAGTATGCATTTATAGATTCATTTTAGCCTAGAGTAGACTGGAGGCAAGTCTTTGATGATTTTTTTCATGATATTGGTCTGTCCAGGTCTATTTTCTTCTTGTACCAACCTTTCAATGAAATTTTCAGAAGACCACTAGGACAGCCAGTATTTTTTCATAGACTAAGTTTATAAAATACAGGATTTTATCATTCCCCAGTATCTTCTCCCTTGGTCTTCTTTCTACCCAATATCTTTGACTTCTAGAGCTATTTTATCTATTTGGTACTTTGTGATGTCGCTCTATTTGGGATTAAATATCTTTATTACTCAAATTTATAAATTCTCAAAAAGTTGCAATGTAACCTTGGCCAACTTACCTAATCTCTCTAGGCTTTAGTTTGTTTTCTTAGCAAAGTGGAGATAATCATAATGTTTACTTCATAGGGTTGTTGCTAAGATGATACAAGATGTTACATGCAAAATGCTTATCATAGTGGTGCATCCCTCAAGGACGTTTCGGTCAAGGGTGGAAGCGCCATGACCGCAGTCTCGATAGGTGTTACCATATAGGCTAGGGGTGCAGTAGGCAATACATCTAGATTTGTTTGTTACTCGGTGACAGAAACAAAAACCCCTAATGAAACATTTCTTAGAATGTATGTCTGTTGTTAAGCAACGTGTGCCTGACAAGTTGAAAGCTTTTAAATGTACTTTTACCTATGTTTACTAATTGAATTATTGATGACTCCCTAATTAAATCATATATTTTTAGAATAAACTGTTATACCGCCAAGTTCTTTCTTGTTGAACATTCTTGCTTTAATCATTCTGCAGTACACTCTTCCTGTTCAATTTTTTTTTTAAAGGAAATGTGCAGGTAAGAATGAAATCAAGTAGGCAGGCAGGCGAAAAGAGAGAGGAGGAAAAAGTGTTTCTTTAGTTGTTCATCTTGGTGGTTCCGCCTGCTCCAGGTCTCAAGCCAGGTCCTTGGGACATATGTAGAGCATGCCAAAGTGGACCTATCTCCTGGGCCACCAGGGTGTGCCTTCCTGTTCAGTTTCAATATATATTTATTGTATCATCTCAGCATCTTGTATAACTTAGGACCTAAAAGAGAATGAATAAAAATAAGGGAAAGGCAAGGATGATGGTAGTAATGAGTTATTCCTGTGGTGAAAATGTCTCCCCAAATAGGACTGGGATATTAAACACAGACAAACACACACACACTAACAAAAACAAAGACTGATCAGTATAAAGAGATGCAAGAGAGAAATCTTGATTATATTATTTTATTATGAGAAAACCTTACTTTAGGCAAACTGCAGTTGTTCTCAACTTCGGTGTTCAAAGGGTCTACCTCAGGAGTGTTTCATTAGGTCGAGGAAGACGCTTGGACTTTACCAAATAATTATGAACACTCTTGGAGAATTCTAATCACCCCCCCTAAAGATTGAGAACAATTCTGGCAGTAGAAAACTCACTAGTTTGGAAGTCAAAAGGCATGCATTTTTACTGTGCCATTCTCTTTTGGTTTCAGCTTTCTCTTTAGTAAAAGTAGGATTTAGAATAGATTAGAGGCTTTCAGCCAAACTGCAGAATTGAATTCCTAAGATTTTTAATGAGTGCTGATACCTGGGGGCCTCATTCTTCACTCAGCCTCCTCAGGTTATTTGAAACTGACATCTTTACTATGTCGAGTCTTCAATTCCACAAAGACGCTATCTGATAGGAGAGGCCACAAGCATTGCTACAACAAGGAGAGAAAACCGGACTTCACAGAGTGGCATGTTGAATTCAGAGTAAAATGAACGCAATTTGGTCAATCGTTTTCCTGCTGTGACTGGCCTGATCCAGGGGATCAACCTCAGCAAGGTGAGACTCACCCATCCTGGGAGGTGGTCTTGGGCCTGAACTACCCCATTACTACTGAAGGCTTCCATTAACGGGGCATTTCCAGGACTCTTGACAACCGCTTCTTTCACATCCTGATCTGGAATAAGGGAAAGTAGAAAAAAGAAGTTGGCTGTCCTGATAGTTAGCTTGACCATCTGGATTAATTCAAGATGCTGAACTCTGTGACATAATCAGATTGAGTGAAAGCTACAGTTTTTATTTTCTTTGTTTCATTTTTTTAACCCCTGGTCCTAGGATTGGACCCAATCTGTAGACTTTACAGGGCCTGCACCTTTAGCTGTCTGTTCCTGTGCTATCTTTTCTAACACATCTTTTCTTCTGTTTCTGAGTTTCATTTTAAAATATCTTCAGTTGCTTTTGTCTCCCCAGGAGGCGGATTAACCAACTGGAAACAGAATGCCTGTGTTTCAATGCTACTGTTGAAGGTTGTTACAAGCCAGACTTCTACTGTACTTTTCAGAAAACCAGGTTTCTCTATTTTCAAAGACTGCCTTCCTTCCAGCCACCATATTGGATCATGAATAAAAGTAGTTCTTGACCTTGAAAAAAAATAAAGCCAGGCTGAATAAGTACTGTGTTGGATAATCTTTAAATTCCCTTCCTGTTGTTTCTACTAATAAGGCTAATTTTTTGCTTCATTCAAATAATTCAATTTAAAAACTTGCCAGTCATCTAAAATGGATTTTAAACTTTGATTTATTTAACTCTCAGTAGGGATTTTTAATACAAATTATAAAAGTAAGTATCTCGGCATGACATGGTGGCTCAGGTGCTATGCCTGTGCCTGGGGAGCAGTCCACATACAACCCCTGAGGCTTGGGGATGGGGTGGGGCACAACTAAAAGAAACAGCTGAACAAACGGGACGCTCCTTCCTCCTTGCCTGTTGCCTGCCTTCCTTTTTACAAAAGTGTCTCATTATAAAATTAATTGCTAAAACAAATAAATCCAAGAAAACAAGGTGCTTTAGAAAAATAACCCCCTGAGGAGAGGATGAAAACTATATGTGTAGATAAGTCCATTAAACCTAGAATTTTAAGAAAATATGAAAACAAAACTGCACAACCAAGAAATATAAAAGTTAAATCCTTGTACTGCTGCAGGCCCAAGTCACTCAAAGCCCGAGCATAATGCTTTCCAATGCCAAAGATGTCACTCAGAGGCTCAGCGGCACAGGAAGCATGAACTCATTACTTATGAATTGATGAGCAGCCAAATGGTAGAGAAAGACACTGCTGAGATGGTGGCGAACAGTGCAGTGTATATAGAAGATTATATGGGTTCTGATTAATCACTGATTCCAAAACTTACATTTGAATTAAGAATGTAGGCCTCCAGGAAAGACCATGTGGTCTGGCATACAGAAACCAGATGTTTCCCACAACTGGTCTTCTGGGGCAGTTGGGGGCGGTGCAGAATGTTTTGCTCTACACTCAGGGCCTGGCGCTGCCTGACCTTGGGAAAGGGTTGTAAGGAATGCGGCAGGAGGTCTAGGGTTATGTTGTCATTTCTCTCAGGGCTTACAGCCCCTGAGGAAAATCAGGCAGAGAAACAAGGATGTTTTATACAGGACTGGTGGCAAGAAAGGAAAAGACAAGCATTATATCTCACATACTAACGAAGAACCGGGGCAGGTGATTTGAGAGAAAAAGAACTTCAACCCCCACTAGAGTGTGAGGATGCCGCAGAGTCAGGGACTTGGGAATGGAGGAAAGGGTCATCTGAGAACAGTGTATGTCAAAATGATCATGAAAGATGTACTTGGAGCACTGATAATAAATACAAGGATTATTGGACATACTACTAATTCACATATAAAAGATCAGAAATATGTCCTTATGGAAAAACTTGTCCAAAGAAACCAAGGAATGGAATTAATAAATTCCATCTTCCACTTACATTTTTGGCATGAGGTGGATCATTATTAGGTGTTTATGTTAGTTAATGGTCTCTGTTTCTTCCAAAAATGCTATTTACTGGTGTGCCTTTGCAGAGTAGCAGTTAGGTCAGCTACCTCAGAAGGAGGCCAGTCCATGTACCTCCCAAGGTCCCAGGTTCATGTCCTGGTCTGGAGTGGGAGTGGGGGAACAACCAAGATGGACAGCTTAATGAAGTGCTTCTTCCTCCTCTCTCTTCCTGTCTGACTGATTACTCACTTTCATTTCTGCCTGCACATTTCCTTTAAAAAAAAATTTACTTTCCATGGTTATTGTGCAGAACATTTGAAATATAAAGGAAATATAAAGGAAAAAACGCAAGCAGAGACCTCTAATCCCAGCACTAAAAATATAAGTACTTTATCTCTAGATTTTTTTTTCCAATTTTTCCATGAAGTTTACATGAATTTGTAGCAGTGAAATTCAGATATGTAAATGTGAAAGACAATATAGATGTTGGTCCACAAGATCTGCATCTCCCTCTCTCCTTATGACTACCTATTTTATGCAAAGGGAATTAGGCTGCAGAAGGAATTAAGTTTGCTAGTCATTAATGACAAAATAGGGAGAGTATACTGATTGTCTAACTAGAAATGGAAGTGGGGGAAAAGGTAGAGGGAAGATCTGACAGATATGACTGTGGAAGAATAGGCAACAGAGATTCCAATCATGAGGAACTCAACCTGCCTTTATTGGTGTGGGGGAGCAAAATATGCCCCCAAATATGCCACTTTGACATGCAGTCTGTTTTGAGCTAAAGACAATTAGGACCCAGCAAATCGAAAACAATTTTCTTAATCTCTCCTTTAATTGCCTAAAAGAATTTAGGAAAAGAGAGCCTGTTTCAAGAAAAGAACTATCAACAGAGGCAATTACAAAGAGCAGGAGCTAAGCATGGATTTAGCAAGGTCTCATTCTTCTAATTCCTCTCTGTGTCCCTTTGTCTCTGCCTGGCAAGGCAAACATTTATTTGCCACTCATTTGCTCTTCCCATCTTCCTGTAAACTTTCTTCCTCTCCTTTTAAGTCCTTGAAGACCCTTGGCCTTAGCACAGGGTGGTACATAAACCTCACTTGCCTGTGAAACGCATGAGCTTGTGGGGTGCTACTATGTGCAAAATTAATTTTTCTATTTTTCTCTTGTTAATCTGTCATTACCAAGTGTGTGTATAGTGTAAGATTGATGTAAGGCACTGATGTGTCCCATGGTATTGTATCAATCTGAGAAAGAATTCAGTGGAGATGCTCACTCAATCACAGCACGGGGCAAGTTTACTAGAAGCACAGAGGAACTCTGTGGGCAATAAAGCTAGTTTTTCCAAGCTAGGACAGGTCCTCTGTACCTGGGGTGTTGTTATGTGTTGATAGGAAATGTCTTTTTCTGCTAGCTTATCTTCAGGTTTGGGTAGTTCTAGCCTATCTTGGTTTGGGTGGTTCTAGCTTATCATTAGCATGCCTGCAGTTTGAGAAGTTAGCAAATCTCCTGCTGACTTATATGGACATCTGCTATCTTGCTGCCTTGTTCTTGAGGCCCACTCCTTTCCCCTCTGTTGTTTCTCATCAGTGTAGGCCAAAATCCTAGAATGGTAGAGGAAATGAGTGGTTTTGAAAATGGAGAAAGAGGGCCATGATCCTGAAGGAGTTTAAAATATGCCGCCCAAACTATATACCAATTTAGCATTTTTTTTTTTTTTTTTTTTTTAAATTAAAGGTGTTAGTGGGCTGGCAGTAGGAGAGTCTAAAAGTATGATGGAAAACACTCCATGAGGCCACCCTTAAAACCTCCTGGAGTCCCTGAGATCTAGACCAGTGAAAGATCACTCAACAACTAGTAGTTTGAGACAATAGAATAGATAAATGCCTTGGAGAAAGTAAATGGAGTTTTTGAACTGACTAAGTGGCTCTGACCCACTCTTGGCATGAGCAGCCACAAATAGCTATGATTGACTAAAAGGTGACCATCGCCATTCATTTTTGACAGCATGTGGCAAGTTTATTACAATAAGCACAGAGACAGAATCTCTCTGGGGGACAGGAAAAAGATGCAAAAGAAAGTATAAGCTAAAGGAACCCCTTACATACTCAGGGAAAGGAATCCTTCTCTGGGCAGGAGTTACTAGGGTGTGGCTAAGGGTTGCTAAGGACTGTCAGCTCCTCCCCACTATGCCTGGGGAGACGGTGTTCTTGGCCTGCCTGAGTGGTACTGGTTTATATTAGCATGCTTGAGGATTGGGCAGTTAATTAATCTCTTGTTTATAATCTGCAGTCCTACTTCATTGTTTTCAAGGTGCATTCCTTTCCCCTATGCCATCCCTCATCATTTCCCCCTGACCAAATAGGGTCAGAAATTCATTTGGGCTGAAAAATGAGGGTCTGTTCTGTTTCTGTTTCCTGCCAGACATGGACAGAGATATCCCAAGCCTGTTCAATCCCTAAGTGCATTACCATTTGTGAACGTGAGAAAGTGTGACCAAACATGAGAAATTCCAGCACCTGTGCAGTGAATTTGGAATTGTCCCCACAACCCACTGACCAATTTTCACTCATTTCCTCAACTGAACCCCTCAAAAGTCCCTGAATTGAGCCCTTGGGGAAATAGTGCCTTTTTTTTTTAAGAGAGGAAGGGAGAGGAAGAAGATGCATTTGAAGGAAGAGGCTACAATATTATTAATTTATTTATTTTGGCTGTATCCTTCACCCCTCAAACCAGGTCCTTGGGCTTTATGTTCTTCACCCCAGCTGCCAGCTTAGCACCTGAGCCACCTGGATGCACAAGGGGGTAATGCTTTGTCATGCTGTGTCCTTACTTGTTATAAATAATACATCTTTCTTATTTAAAAAGTTTTGGTTTGTCTTTTAGCTATTGCTTACCAAGGGAACAAACCCATTTATGTTCGGTAACAAAGGCACTGGAGAAACAGAAAATATAGGCATGACACTTTGACTTTCCTTATTTTTCATAAAGGCAAAAGGTGAAGGATGCCCCGGTGGAGTAGCTGTTAAGTCTGTTGCTTCTGAAGGAGTGCAGTCCACACACTTCCGAAGGATTCAGGTTTGCTTCCCAGGTCTTTGGAAACAACCAGTGTAAACAACTAAATGAAAGTAAAATAAAATGCTTCCTCCTCCTCTCTCTTACTGTCTGCCTGCCTACTTATCTTTATTCCTGCTGTACCTTTCCTATGAAAAAAAAAAGATGAAATTCTTATATGAAAGATGTCTTCCTTATACCAGAAGGAAAGTACATTCTCTTCTTCAAAGACAGAGTGTTGAGACCAAGAGAATTCTATACAAACCTTGTTAGAATAATCCTTATCTTTCCTTAGCGAGCCCTCATGGTTGAATCACTTTTCCATAATAGCCTCTCTTTATTTCACCTATTATAAAAGAAAATATGTTTCAAAATTTCTTTGGGTCTTCATTCATTTGAAAGGTTCTTGTGTCACATATCCCTGTGGGGTTTATGTCAGATTCAGACATATTGAACTGCAAGATATGTGTTGTTTTAAGTCACTCAACTTGTGGTAACTTCTTACAGAAACAATAGGAAGTGAATGCAGCAAGAGATATTCTATCTTTATTTCAACAGAAGTTTATTTAGTGCTGAATCCTCATTCTGCTCTGTTGGTAGGGCATTTGAGACATTTCAGCCCTTTCCCCTCCCAGTGACAGGGAAAGTCCAAAGGATTTTACCATGTGCCAAAATTTCAGGCCAGCTCTTCTGTTATTGTTACCAATAAGATGTCATTGTTTTTCCTTCTTTCTCATTCCAACATATTCTGTTGATCACAGCAGGCTCTTCACAAGGCTGGGAAATGAATGGCTAGCGTTTACCCACTCTAGGCACACCCGAAATCATTCTTTCATTCCTCCTATCTGACGTCTGTCATCTCCTGGGAGCAATATCGAGGTGGGAGTGGGGGCTTCAGTTAAGCTTTGTCCTCGTACAAGTTATGAAAAATTTTCCCTCTGGCAGTTTTTGCTTTTTACCCAAGGTCATTAGTTCACCCCATCCCAACACTCATGCCCCCCCACACTTAAGCAAATAGGCACAATCACACTTGTGGTAGGATACTGATGTCATTTCCAAGCAGCTTTTATTTTTTATGACCCAAGTCCTCCAGGCTAAAGAGGCAGTATGGTTACTTACTGGGAGTTGGAAGATAAACGCAACATAAATTTTTATCTTAATACATTATCTTTCAACATTCCTATACTTCTTCTTAGAAGAACTTTTGTTCCCTATTTGGTGTCTGCATTTCACAGAGTTTGGGTCATTGATGTCATTTTTCTTTTCTCTTTCTTAAAGAGAGGAAGAAGGAAGAGTGAGGAGAAAGAAGTCTTTTTAAGGAAGGAAGATGAGGAGGAAGAACATTTATTTACTTATTTAATTTTGGTTGGATTCTGGCCAAACTCTGGGAAAATGGACTTGAGAGGAGAGAAGAGCAGGAGATCACTTGTGTGCTGTGTCTCAGGTACAGTCAGTGCAGGCAGATACAGTTATCATGCCAGAAATTCCATCAGTGACATTCAGGTCCATGCTCAGCATGGACCAGCGGCAGAATTCACTTTTAACTGGGTCATCTGCCTATGGCAATATTCTAGGCAAGAGATGATCCACTGGGGCTGAAGTAGTAGGAGAGACGAATAAAGGGACTTTGAATACTTTGAACCAATGATATGATCTGGGGTATTGAAGAAAAAGGTCAAATATAAATAGACTTGTCAGAACTCCTCTCTGACTTCACAAACCTTATAGGTAGGAATCCAGAGATACATAAAATAACTTCAGAGCACACTACACTTTTGGAAACCAGAGGAGAGAGTTTAAAGATGATCACATGAGAATTTATTTTTGAAAGTTAAAGAGTTGATTTCCCAACCTAAATCTGCAGCCAAGACTTTTTATTTTCCTGGTTCTCCTCCCTTTCCAGAGTCTCTGGGTTTTGATGATCTCTCAGTTACAACTGTGTTAAATGACAGTTCTTTCTCCTAACCAACATTCATCACCAGGTGGGTGTTTCAGCCTTTTCTATCCCTCCCTTAGGGGACGCCAAAGGAAGTGGGGGTGCAGGGGGGTGTTCTTTGCAAGGAAAAGTAATGTGAAGTAGTTGAAAACAATATAGCCATGTATTCTATTCACAAGCTTGATTTTATGATGACTGAAAATCTAATAATGAAATATTTTAAGAAACACAATACTACTAAATTACAGTCAATGGTACTTCTGTTTTATATTTAAGCCTTTTTCGCTCTAGAATCAAGATAATTATGATTTCAAAACTTCACTCCAATAACAGATTTACACTAAATTTGTTTGTTTCAATGTAAGCATGGATAAATACCAGTAAGAGCAACAAAGTATTAATAATTGCACAATCAGTACACATTTTGGGTAAGTGGTATTTCTGCTTTAATTCTAAAGTGGAATTTAATTTTGCTTTTAAAAAACTGCTATATTTTTTGTTATCCAAGAACTATAAAAACTTGGGCAAGATAGTTATCTTTCAAAGGTTTGTTTCTCATCTGTACATTTGATTTGTACCTGAATTCAGCCCTCCAATTGCCTCTTGATCTCTGAGGTCTTGGGCAATTAAAAAAACCCACAGAAAAAAACATTTGTAAAACAGTACATTTGATGTGGAGGAGAAATACCAACCAAATCGTATAAGACAAAGGACACAGCTGTCTACCCTTCTGGAGCAAGAAACTGGAATAATGAAAGGACTGGCTATGAATCCAAATTTCAATTCGTATGTCTCCTTGGTAACACCCGCCCCCCCATTATAATAATTTTTCCTTTAACTTACATTGGTGTATGATTATCAGGACGTTGAATTCACATCGACTCGGCCTGCAGTTCACACCACTCCCACCACCGGAGTCCCAGTGGCCCCATCACGCTCACATCTTCCTTCCCGGTTACCTTTCCCGGACAACTACCCTGAATGTCACTGTACTCGGTCATGTGAGTTTTGATGTGATCTGCTTGTTCTTTTGTTTACGTCTCACATATGAGTAAAACCATGCTGTACTTAAAAAATTTTTTTCTGCCTTACTTCACTTAGCCTGATCCCCTCCAACTCCACTCCTTAGCAGGTGTGGACTATCAAGGACCAGGGGTGGGGAAATCGCTTTGCGGAAGCGAAGCCGACTCTCAAACTGGCATTTCAGGTCGAAAATGCGGGATTCCATCTTATTTTCACGTTTAAAGGGGGTGCGATTAAAGAAAGGTTTGCTCCCTAGGATGTTTTCCGAGGAGATTCCTTTTTCGTGCCAAGAACGCGCACTTAAAGTCACCCGCATCCCAGGGCAGATGTCCCTTTCGGTTCTAGGGGAACAGCCCGCTGCGCACTGACCAATGGGCTCGTTCCTTGTACGCTGCGGGGCGGAACTTCGAGACCCGCCCCCATTTACGTGACGTGCTGCGTGCGTGCGTGCGTGGCGCCGCGCGGGCAGATTTCTCCAGCGTGTGGCGCCCCCCGGCGGGAGCCGGGGATCAATGTGACAGCCGGACCTCAGCGCCTGCCATGGAGCAGCAGGAAGAGGCGCGAACATTCAGGAACCCTGTTGCACAGCCGCCAGGAGCCGCGCGGTCTCAGACGCCTAACGAGGAGGAGCAGCAGGAGGGCTTTGCAGCGTCGGCGTCTACCGCCCCCGGCACGGAGACGGACGGCGCCAGCGCGGACGGGCTGTGGGAGCTTCCAGTGGAGCCGGCAGTTCGGAGGCCCGAGTGCAGTCGCTGCAGGTGACCGCGGCGGTGGGCGGGGCTGTGGAGGGCGGTGGCCTTGGAGGAGGCTGCAGCGCCCCCTGCTGGGGAGGCGGCAGCTGCGGCTCCCTCTTCTCGGCGCTGGGGGCGTCTGGTGGACCTTGAATCTGTCAAGTGCCTGGCTCTGCACCTGAGTAGGCAGTTCGTTAATCCAGGTGGGTGATTATTTAACGTTACTTTCTGCAAGTATGGCATGGGGTGAGCAGACCTAACTTCTGCTGTCAAGAAACTTTGAAGTCGGCTAGGGAAGGTATGGCATAATGGAAATAATACTTGTGATAGTTAACACTTTTATGCTTGTTATATGGTCCTCTCGTCGTAAAAACAGCAAAACAAAATTGTTGCATTGGAGGAGAGAGACAAGCAAGGTGGCTATTAAAATAGTTGATTGTACCTAAGAATTCTGGGTGTCCCTCTTGGCTTAGCGGTCTAGCAGACCTGGGAGCAGTCCCATCTGGATCCCATGGTCCAGGGTTCAAGGCCCTGGGGTTACTACTTATCTGAGCAATTAAATAAAGTTCTTCCTCTCTCCTTATGCTTCCCTGCCTACTTTCCTTCATTCTGCCTACACCTTTACTTAAAAAAAAAAGGAAAGAAAAGAAAAAATAATCCTGAATTCACTTAGAACTTTTTTTTTTTTTTTTCCTGTCGTGTCCCAGGCACTGTGCTGGATCTTGGGAATTCAGGGATGGCTAAAACAGATGTTGATTTTGCCCTGATCGGGACACCTACAGTCTAATGAAGAGACTGTTAACCAGTAGCAACAACAGCTGATACTGGTAAATGCTCACATTCACATGCCCTATTGTCTAAGTACTTTTTAGAATTACCATCCCTGGTGTGCTTCAGGATTATGAAAATTGCTTTCCTTTTATTTGACTCTCATGCTATTCATACACCATTCTCTCAGCTTCCTGGGTGTTGAGTCACTGAACGCCCCTGGTTACTGAAAGTCTCATCTACTGAAGGTCCCCTCTCTTGGTTGCTGTTCAGTTTTAACTATTTTATAGGTTCTTTTCTTCCTCACCTCAGAATCTCTCTGCAAATTGTCAGCATCCTTCGCTGCCTGGAAATGACCCTTCCAAATGTCTCTGGTAACCTCCATGAGAAGAAATTCAGAGGATCCTTTTTCTGTTCACTTTTTTACAAGACCTCTTAACAGATTCTGCCATTTCACTTCTTGAAACACTGTCATTGACATCCCTTTGATTTATCTGAGTTCACTGTTGTAGGCTCCTTTGTTCTACTCACAGGAAAATTTGGGGTTTCTTCAAATCTTGAGTCTAGAGTCTCTGCTCTTCTAACTGCACACGTTTCCCACAGGTATTCTTACCAGTTTTCACAGAAGCTTTAGTTGCTTTTTTTAACCCCTTCTGGCCCCAGGTCTTGAACCCACTTTCTCGGGCTTTACATGGCGTGCACCTTAGCCACCTGGGCCAGCTGAGCCATAAGAGTGCGCCTTTATGGAACTTTTAAAAGCCAATGGGTGCTTTTGTATCTGTTGAGTAGATGCCCACAAGTGGAATGACGGATCATATGGGATTTCCATCTTCAGTTTTTTGAGGAATCTCCAGACTGTTTGCACAGGGCTCCACCAATCTGCACTCCCACCAGCAAAGTGTTCCCTTTTCTCCACATCCTCACCAACATTTGTTGTTTCTAGACTTTTGGATAATAGCCAGTCTTTCAGGTGTAAGGTGATATCTCATTGTTGTTTTAATTTGCATTTCCCTGACAGCCAGGAGCAGGAACATCATTTCATGTGCCTGTTGGCCATCTGTATATCCTCTTCAGAAAAATGTCTCCAATTCCTCCATTCATGGGATGTTTTGCTTGTCGCTGGTAATACAGTGGAGTCCTGTGCACATGGAGTATGCAGTCTATCACTGGATGCAGATTGAAAAAAACAGTCAACAAGCAATCCAATAATAACGACACATTGTAATTACAGATTGAGGGGAAGAAATGAAGGAAAGGGGTGGGATGCTATGACAGAAGAGATCAGATAGTGTCAGGAAAGATTTCTAAGGAAATAGCCCTTTGAAAGTATATTGAGATAGCAAGTTGAGATTTGAAAGACGAGAAGGATCCAGTCAGGAGAAGAGCATTGTGGGAATAGAAGCATAGACTCTGGTTGCAGGTCTTTACTGCTTGAGTACTGAAGGATCCTCCGTGAACATTTTGACCTTTTCCTAGGGCTGAATTGAAAGACCTCAGAAAAAGGGATTTTGAATATAAGGATCTTTTTATATTTTCTGCGTCATGTGTCATATGGTACCACATACAGTAGACACACAGCCCTAGGGAGGTTGAGTGCTTTATGACTCGTAGGGACTGAGTATTGAAAGGAGTGTGTGAATACAATTCATTTATTTCAAGGGATAGTGACATATTTAAAACTGCTGTGAAAAGGGGTCTCAATAGGATGCTGAAAGGAAAGTGTTTCAGATATAAATCCAAGGCTAAATTGTCATGCTAGCTTCATCATGTAATTTTTAGCCTATTCAGAACTAATTACAAATTAATGCCATATATAGATTTTTTTTTAAAAAAAAAAAGAATCTCCTTTGTTAGCAAAGATTTATAATTTTTCTGATCAGTCTTCCCCATCCCATGCCTTAATAGACTTTTAGTTTTAGAGCAGTTTAGATTTACAGAAAAAGTAAATGAGAGGCATAGAGATTTCAAATATAGGTCCTGCTCCCATACTTGCCTAGCCTTCCCCATTATCATGCCCCATCAACGTGGTACATTTCTCACAAATGGTAAGCTTTCATTGACAAATCATTATCTCTCCAAGTTCATAGTTTACATTGGGGTTCACTCTTGATACATAGTTTGAATTTGGAGAAATTTATAATAACATGTATCCACATTTATAGTATCATACAGAATAGTCCACTGCCCTAGAAATCCTTTTCCTCCACCTTTTCATCCCTCTGTATCCTGTAGGATATTTGCTTTTTAAAAAATGAAAATGACTTGCTGGACTTTATCTATTTTCAGTTACATTTAGTTTATATTTAATTAGGGTTATATTTAAACTTATCTGCACTTTGCATGTATCTAGTGCAATTTTCTATCTTTTAAAAGTTCTGTGGGGAGAGGGGGAAAGCTTTGGTATGCTATGCATTTTGTTTTAATTAAAATACAGTTCTAAAACACAGAGACTATTTAGATATTATCGATAAAAAATAAACTAATTGATGGCTCCCTTGTATTTTATTTTATTAGGTTGCTAGGGTTCTAGTTTCCTGGGTGACTTTTGTTATATTTATGCTTGTAATAGTTTTGAGCGATCACAATTATTTGGCCATCTACTTAAGACAGTATTAATATCTCTATAAACACATTACTTTAATTGTCACAGCCTAGGGAGTTCCAGAAATTGGTTTTTGTTCAGTAAATGCAAACTCAGTTTAACTGCTCAGCAGGATCTTGCTTGTTAGAAATACAATGTGTCTTAAACGTGAATGGATGATTCTTTAAAAAAAAACTCAAGCTAATTTGTTATTGCAAGATACATATTTTATATGTCTGTTCTCTTTATGTATGTATGTGTCTCTGTGTGTATGTATATGTATATATATATAAATGTATATATATGTATATGTATATATATATAAAATTTCACAAAATTTGACTATGTTCCTTTTAATTCTCAGCTTCCTTTTCTATGCCCCACCTGCAAACATATCAGGTTAGACATTTTTTGCACATAAAGACAAAATCTTCTTGAGCTTTCCTAAGTATACGTTGTTAGCGTTACTTGAGGTGAAATAATAAAACTAAGGATCATAAGTTATGATAGATACACAACATTTGTTGAAGTCACTGACAAAGTTAATTTGTTCAGCAAATAATTTTGGAGAGCTTATTTCTAGGCATTGTGGTTGGCAGATAATATGAACTACAAAGGAGAATAAGGAATGGTTTTAATGCTCCAGAAGCTCATGACCTAGTGTAAAATGGTGTTTTTATTTGAATGGGGAACCCTCAGTTTAAAAACCTGAGTTTCATGGCATTTTCCCCCCAAATTATTGGTTGGCAGATAATATGAACTACAAAGGAGAATAAGGGATGGTTTTAATGCTCCAGAAGCTCATGACCTAGTGTAAAATGGTATTTTTATTTGAATGGAGAACCCTCAGTTTAAAAACCTGAGTTTCATGGCATTTTCCCCCCAAATTATTGGTTACAAACCACAGTGAAACCTTTGTTATATACACATTTATTTACTCATGTTTATAATACAGAAGGTGTTTCTGTATTGCGTTTCTGTATTCTGCCAAAAGAATTTGAAAAATACTGAATTTTTGAAGCTTTAAAGAAATCAGGAGAAAGGATTTTATTTTTTTTTTCATTTTTCTAGGTAAAATGTTTGTAAAACAGCTGTTTAGATTAGGAATCATTTTGTCACTTTAGATCACTTTATTGAAGTTATGAAATCAAAATGGGAAGGTTTAAACACTTTATATACATATTATATATATGATATTCTTTAGCATGGGAGAAAGACAGAAGAGGATGTCTAGTCGCTAGGTTATTAGGGTTTCAGAGATTTTACTAATCTTTAATTCTGTTAGGAAATCAGATGTTTATATGTTATGCATATGAGTATGTTTCCTTTTTCTTGTTGGATTCCATACTATTAGCTTCTTTCTCCAGTGGATTTATATAGATAGTTACAGGAACACACGAGAAGGCACACTTACAAAGATTTAGTCAGTTACACCCCATCACAGGTGCACCCCGGTGACTCAGGTGCTCAGGAACGTGGACCAGTAGCGCCAAGGACCTGGGTTTGAGACCTGGGGTGGGAGTGGGGGACTAACTAAGATAAATAAAGTCCTTCCTACTCCTCTCCCCCCTTCCCTGCCTCCCTCCCATCTTTCCTTCCTTCCTTCTTTCCTTTCTCTCTTCTCCCTTCCTTCCTCTCCTAAAGTAAGAAAAATAATTGACATAAAATATTATGTAAGTTAAAAGTGTACCCTAATTGATTTGATACATTTACATATTGGACCACCAAAGGGAGCCTTAGCTGACACTTTGATCATGTTCCATAGTTATCATTTCTTTTTTGTGGCGAGAACATTTACGATCTAGTTTCTTAGTATTATTGAAGTACACATGGTTTGTGACTAGAACCACTCGGCTGTGAATGAGGTCTCCAGAACTTACTCCTCTTTTTATTGCAGGTTCGTACTATGAGATAACATCTAGCTCCCTTATTCCACTTCTTCACTTTTCCAGACCGACAGCCATAGGTGCTTTTCTTTGAATTGTGTTTTACCAGTTTTCAAATTAGCTGCTAATAGTAAAAAAACAAAAACAAAAACAGCTGTTTTATATAAAATCAAGAATTCTGGCTTCTGTGAGAATGGAAAAACTTAGTAGCAAGGGGATCACCTGCAATTGGTGGAACTGAGATTTTTTTAATTTTTTTGATTTTTAAAAACTTTTATTTGTCTTTTCCTCCATTCCTCAGATATATAAACACACCCTGCCCTCCACCAGATCATCACCACGTGTTCTGCACCATTTCCCAGTGGGCTCTGCCACCACTTGTCCCCTCCCCGGTCCTAGTTCCTGTTGGTGACCTCAGTTCTATTGCAAGTGGGTGGAACTGAGTTTAGATGGTGCCCTTAGATGGGCTGTTCTGTCCAGGTCTCATAGCTTCTGGTCATTCCTGCTTAGTTGGTCTGTGGTTACCTGCCTGCCCTTTGGAGGCGTTTGCTCTGTGATTCTGGGTCTCACATATGCCAGTCACTGTGGCAGCTCTGCCTGAGCAGCAAAGCAGATCAGTCCGCAAGTTTGGTGGGAAATGTGAGAAGTGCTTTCCAGGGCAATAGGTTTCGAATGATTTACACTATTGAATGGTTGTCAGTGTTTAGAATTAGAAACACCTTGTGTTGGTAAATTAAAATCAACTAGATTATTGATGCTAATTTTTAGGCAAACAGTTTCTGTGTTCTGCAACTTTAATTCTTTATGCATATCAGAAGTAGCTTATTCCCAAGAGAAAATTATTAAGTTAATTTGGTGTTTCCTGTTAGCACAGAAAATATGTTTACTCTTTGAAGTAGTTCATTTGTAATATATGTGGAAAGCTAACTGATTTACAAATTACTGTGCAAGTTTATCATATATTCAAAGTTGAGCAAAGACTGATATATGTCAGGAGGGAATTTTTTTCTTATCTTAATTAAGTCTCCTAAGAAGACTAACCAATTTTAAAAACCACATTAGAGCTTTGTAAATGTTTGATTTATTTTCCCCAAGAAAAATAAGAATTTATTATTACCCTCTGATAGAAGTTTTCTTCAAAGAACATCAAAGCACATTCATTCCTTAAGTTCATTTGCTCAAAATTAATAATTAATAGTTCTGTTAGTCTTATGTAGTTATTGAATATATTCAGAAATAGTCTGGTCTAAAGTTTGATATTGTTTAAAAAGAGTTCACAGGTTACAGAGTGCTTTTATAGGTACATTTTTCTTTAATATATAGCACAGCCTTGTGACTTAAAGACTTTTATAGACTCTCAAGGTCAGGCTACTAATAAGAGGCAAAACTGCTTTAGTTCTCATATTTTTATTACTATACCACTATAGTACTATTACTATAATAATGAATTGTACTTATATGGACATTAAGACTACCTTTGTTTTCCTCAATAAGTACTTCCAGTGATGTGTTTCTTGGTCTTCTTTTTTAAAGGAAAGGTGCTGGCAGGGATGAAGGCAAGCTGAGTAGCCAGGCAGGAAGAAGGAGGAAGAAGAACTGTTTTTATTTATTTTATTTAATTGTTCATCATGGTTGTCTTTTCTGGTCCTAGGATGCAAACCAGGAACTTTGGGATGTATGTGGACTGCACCTAACCACTACTTCACCAGGTTTCGCCTTTTAGTCTTCTTCTAATCCTTATATTCTTTTACGTTTCCTTTGTCCATGGACTTTTACAATTTTGGGGGCATGAAGCGATTTCACATTTTTTTTTTTTTTGAGGTAGAGTTTTTATCTCTAGAATCCTTTTCCTTCCTGTGCTTAGTTTTTCTTTCTATTGATGATGCTGTACTTTTCAGTCAGAGAGGCAAATTTGAGGATATCATTGAAGAATTTGTTTTTTGCTGCTGAGTTTTTTTGTTTGCTTATTTCTTGTTTTTCCTTCTTGGGAGTTTCTTGGGATGATTTTGGGGAAAGAAGGAGCAGTGAAGTGATATAAATGGAAAGAGTGTTCCAGAATTATTCAAGGAGAAAAAATAAAAAGATACTGAACACTTCTGGTGACCTTGCGAAGTGTTAGAGGAATCAGCCTGAGAGAAATGTGGGATGTCTGTTTATGTAGGCATGCTACTTGGCAGGTTGATTTTATTTTTAAACTGTACTAATATTTACATAATATATTATTTATCATTCAAACCATTTTTAAGTATGCAGTTCATTGGCAATGAATATATTCATAATGTTGTTTAACCGTTACTACTATCTCTACCCAAAACTTTTTCATCGTCCCCAACATTTGTTTTATACCCATTAACAATAACTTCCCATCATCCCCTTCTAGCCGCTGGTAACCTCTATTCTATTTTCTGTCTCTGTGAATCTGTCAGTTTAGGTACTTATATCACACTTCATATAATAAGACAGTATTTGTCCTTCTCATCTGAAATGTCTCTTAGAATAATGTTTTCAAGATCCACCCATGTTGTAGCACATATAACAATCCTTTCTAATGACTGAATTGTATGTTTATGGTACTTTTGTGAATCCAGTTTGGATATTTGGCTTATTTACCTTTTGGCTATTTTGAATAAGTGCTCCAATTTCTTCACCTCCTCACCAACATTTATTACATATTTTATTATGACCATTCTAGTAGGTATGAGGTGATACTTCATTGTAGTTTGCATTTCTCTAATGACTAATGATGTTGAACATCTTTTCATGTACTAAGTACCCGTAGAGAAATATTTATTCATTTCATTTTGACAGGCTAATAATGAGTGACCTGTAGGCTTAGACTGCTTAGGTTTGAATCTTGGCTCTGTGACGTAGAACTAATTTCTGATCATTTCTGTACCTTAGCTTAACCTGCTGTAAAACTGAGATGATGGTAATTATCTACCTTACCAGGTTCTTAGAAGGATCACGTGACTCAGAATAGATGGAGTCCTTAGAGCAGTTCCTTTCTATATAATAAATACTTGATAAATGTTAGCTGCATGCTTTGTCTTAGGCCATAAAGGAAAAATAGATTGTGGTTAATATAGAAAATATATTATTGTGTTTTAAAAATTCATACCATTTAAAAATTATTATCTTTCTATATGAAACATAAAATTATGTTTTGTCCACTATCACTTGTCAGTGATATGACTTTTGGGTAAAACATGTGAGTGTTGGTGCTTTTGTTTATCTATAACAGGAATATATCTACTCTAGGGTTCATATAAGTTAATGCACATGAAAGGGAATAAATATGAGAATATAATTAACTGTGAAAGGTAGTGGTAGTGTAACTGTTAATATTTAATTTTAAAAGTTTCTGCTTGGTCTTAAAAGTGATCTCACCTTATTGTGGTTGATCTTAGAGCACATGCCAGGACACTGTCTTTTAACCAAGATGGACTTGTGGTGAGATCTGTGTGGTATTTAAGTATAGTCCTCCCCTGCCGTATGAGAGAAATGTTTTCCTTATCATTCCACTCTCACTTTTGGTAGGGTGAATTATTATCCGTTGAAAGCATAATTTCCATTGAGGTTAATGACACATAGTTACCTGAGTAGTTAAGAAAGCAAATTTGTAACCCACCCTAGACAGAAGAAATCACTGTAAAGAATGCAGTGATAAGCATTGCTATAGCAAAGCATGAATTCTTTGAAAGAAGAACCTAATGTCATAGATTTGAATTATGCAGTGGCAGTGATGACTCTGTTAATTGTTTTCTTCTGGGAATGGGGGACTTGCTATTTGGCTATTAATTGATTTAATTTTTAGTTTTGAAATAACCTTAGACAGTGAAGTTGCAAAAATCATAATGAAAGTTTTTTGTATAGTCTTTCACCCAATAATTCAATATGGTTATTCTGTATAATCATAGTGCTATCAAGAACTGTAAAGGTTTTGGTTGTTTTTTTTTTTTTTTTAAGGAAATGTGCGGGCAAGAATGAGGGTAATCAGGCAAGCAGACAGGAAGAGAGAGAGGAGGAAGAAGCATTTTATTTATTTGTTATTTTAGTTTTTTATCCTCATTGTTTCCCCTGGTCCTGGGATATGACCCCAGGTCCTTGAGTTGTATGTGGGCTGTATCCACAGGAGGCGTTAGACCTAACCACTGCTCCATCAGGATGTGCCAGGGGTTTGAGATATTATCTTATTTTCAAGTGGAGAAGTTAGCCTGCCACAGTTTCAGGGATGCTGGCACAAGACATGAGATTCAAGGACAAAGAGCTTCATTACTCATGGCACAGAGACAAAGGACTTCATTATTCACAGCACATCACCTGAGCTTCATGTTTATGAAGGTTCTCCTTTCTGTCTCCTAAAAGGATTTCACATACAAAAGCCCCCCAAAGGAAACAAAACGCCCACACCTCGGTGGATGTTGTACACCCAGTGGGTTTGCATCACGGCGGAAGCACCCTGAATTTCGGGTTCCTGAGTCTTTTATAATGAGTTGCCAGCAAACTTGCCCTTTGCTCAGAGTGAGGTCTTACCTCTGTCTTCCAAGGCAGTTTCCCATACAAACAAACATCTTTGAAAAGTAACCCAGAAAGAAAAGGGTCCTTTAGTGCCTCACTTACAAGACACACGAAATGCTAGAGCCCTACAGAGAACACTTTCCCAACAAGTTCAGTTATCTAAACCCAGGTGTGAACTTTGATAGAACCCTGGTAACTAGCTGAGCAGTCACTAGCTCTCCCATCAGTGCTCTTCTGTCTGGTCCAGGATCTAGCAGGGTCTCACCTGGCGTGATTGTCATGGCCCTAGACTCCACTAGTTCCCCACGATGGCTTCTCAGGCTTTTCTTGTTTTTACCGTCTTACCACTTTGGAAGAGTATTGGTCAGATATGTTGTAGAATGTCATTTAATTTGGGTTGGACTCATGTTCTCTGGTGATTAGAATGAGGTCTTCCTGTGCCTTTATTAATACGGAGGCACATGATGTCTCTATGCCTTATTCCTGATGCAATTCCTGATCACTTGGTGAAGATGGTGGTTTGTTTTTTTTTTAACTATAAAGTAATTCTTCCTTCCTTAGTAATTGATAAATACCTTGGAGGGCAGGGTTGCTTCAAGACAATGTGCAGATATCCATTTTCTCCCCATATTTTTGCCCCCTAGTTTTTATATCCATTGGTGGCTCTAGCTGGAATAATTATTGTTATGATGTTCTAATTATGATTTCTTGTTTACTCTATTATTATAGTTATTGATTGGAATTTTTACATATATTCATTTTAATATATTCATTTTTTTAATATATTAATTTTAATATATTCATTTAGTTTACTTATATTTGTATGGAATAATGGATTTTGTGTGTGTATGTGTTATAATCTAATGCTATTTTTATTTACTCTGTTCAGATTGTTCCTCCTGGGCCTTTGGGAACTGACTCAGTCGAATCTTGTACCCTTTTTGATGTACTAATCCTTAACTGATAACTTTGTACCTTTCTGGCACCATATGATGGTTGGGTCTCAAATTGTATTTTCCCTAGACTCAACCTTGTCCATGAAGCCCTGTTTTATTGGAGAATGATATTAGAGACCAAGACTTGGGCTCTAGTGTGTTCATTGCTACTGAACCAGCCTATGAATTTTTTTCTGGATCTCTGGTAGATTCGGAAAAAATGTAGGTCTGTACATATATATATATATATATGTATGTGTGTAAACAGAGACACAGGCACATACACACACGTACCATGAATCTTGTCCAATACCAGAAGGTTCTTTGTAGCTTTCCTCCTTTATTTGTAACTTTTCTTGAACAGTGCGGAACGTGGCTCTGTTTACCTCTAGCCTGCAGCATGTTGTGTTATCTCCAGCACAGACAGCGTAACTCTCAGGTAGTAGAGCGTAGTATCTGTTCATAGCTCTAGTATACACGTACCGTTGTTTCAGAATTGTTAACTCCTACTCCGTTGCTGATTGGTTCCCCCGCCACTCAGACTTACTGGAGACACTTTTCACAAACAGTCGTGGTGTCTCAGGTGGGATACGGGCGGCCAGTCCGGAACAGTCTGCAGTCACTGTCAGCCTCCCATCTTCACTGGACTCCCCAAGTGCGAAGCCACTGGAAACCCAGTGAAATCTTCATTCGATGCTCTGAACAGGGGAAGTGGAGAGTGAAGGTTGACATTTCACATCTGAATGTCGTCGAGGCGTTTTCACAAGCCGACCCTGATTTTCAGGCAATGAAACGAAAATGGCAGAATTGTCTGTCTGAAGAGCTACAGTCTACAAAGGAACCCATGTGCTTTTGGGCGAGTCAGCTCAGTGGAGACACTGGGACGTCTGGATGGCCTGACATACGAGGAGCCACTCTTTAGCCATCAGGTCTCAGTTGGGTTTAAGGGAGTCAAGTCTCTGCTGAAGGCAGAAAGGGAAAAGGGGACATAAAAATAAATCTTCATTTTTCCACACCATGAGGAGTTCGTGCCATGATGGTGAATGTGTGTCCTTGTCAAGGAGTTTCTCCTCCTGGGAACTTAGAGGAAGTTTCTCAAAACCAGAAGGGGAAGATTCTTCCCCCCACGTCTGCTTTGAAGACATTCTATTAGTCCCCCAAAACAGTGAAGTGTTCCATGCGCTAATCACATAGCTTAGAAAAAGAGCAAAACAAAAATTCTGCATTTCTGTTTAACTTGATAAAAATAGTATTTCAAACTGCGCATTCACTGGAAGTTCACAGTTATGAAGGATACACGCACTTCCCTTGGCAACTCCAGCACCGTCAGCTCTCGGCGCTGGGCCGTTTCGGCCTTTCCATTTTCTGTAATGTTTACCACCCTAGCCAGCATCAGCTTTCCCCCTTTTCTGTTTGGGTGCCTTCTCTCCTGCTTTGTGGGGCCTTTTTAGGCTTGGCCTCTGACTTTGGAGGAGCGGGTTGAGCAGACAATGTGCGGATCTCTGCAGCCCTTCCTTCAGCTTGGTTTATCTCTCCTGTAGCGTCTTCTCCAGCCTTTCTCTTGGGTGGCAGCACATAAGTGCTGGATGCAGGCGCGTGCCCTTTGGTTGATCGGGGCCAATTCACTCTGTCCCTGATTGACTTTTTTTTTTTTTTTTGAGGAAAGTTGCAGGCAGAAATGAAAATGAGCAGACAGGCAGGAAGGAGAGAAAGAAGACACATTTAGGAATTTTATTTTGCTGTTCATTCTGGCTGCTCCTGCCAGCCGGGGAACCTGAACCCCGGTTCTTGGCACGTATGCAGACTATGCTGCGGTGGATTTATCCACTAGGCCATAGGCCAGCAGGGTGAACCCAGATTGACTCTTTTTTTTTTTAAAAAAAAAAAAGGAAAGGTGCAGGCAAGAATCAAGGTAAGTAGGCAGGCAGGAAGAGTGAGGAGGAAGAAGCATTTCTAATTTTATGTCCATTTAGTTGTTCACACTGGTTGTTTCCCTGTCCCCTTACCTGGGACTCAAACTCAGGGGTATGTGGCCTGCATCTTTCAAAGGCAATGGAACTAACAGCTGCTCCACCAGGGCACACGAGATTGACTTTTAATTTGTAGTTCTAGAGAACATTTAGAGAAAGTAACACGCCAAGATATGGATTCTAATGGTGACTGCTTTTATTAATTTAATTCAAGTATAGATCTAATCAAGTTTTCTTTCCATGATTATTTTTTGCTCTTGTCTAATATATGTGTTAAAGAGATTAGACTGGCACTGAAGCATATTATCACATTTTAATATATTCCTAAGAAACTGCTAGACATCTTTTCTGGTGAAAAGATTTGAAAATCACAGATTATTGGAGAAACTTTGAGGTGGCATCTAGTTAGTACTTCTAAAAAAACCATTTTTTCCCTGAATGCATAAGAAATCTGTGATATGCAGAAAAAGTTACACATTGCATAAATATATAATGGCGTATACAGCAATTCCTAATAACCCCTCATGATAATCACCACCTACCCACACATAAGATACTTATCCAGTGCCTTTAAAACTTATATATTTCATAGAGTTCTTTTGAGGTTTCTTCTTGCAAATCTGTCAGCATGGTAGATAAATAGCCCAGTCTAGCTATGTATCCAGGAAACAGATAAATATTTTAGAAATAATTGTGAGATTTTGGTAGTATTATGATAACTGTAGTGTGCCCTGTTGGAGTAGCAGCCTGCACAATCCACATTCATCCCAAAGACCTGGGTTTGTGTCCCGGAGCCTGGGGGAACAACCAAAATGTACAACTAAATAAAAGAAATTGCTTCTTTCTCTTCTTTCTTCTTGCCTCCTTCACCTTTCATATCGAATATGTATATATTTATATATATTTATGTATATACACACATACATGTACACACATACACACATATGCATGCATATATAAGTATATTGTGGCCTGGGAACCATGGAATCACAGCGAATGCCCCAAGTGGTAGTCTTTCACCAAGCTAGGTTTTGGGGGCAGTAAAATGTATGAAACTTAGCTATTACCATCAAGAGACTTTAAAGGTAGAAACACATATATGCTAATAGTAATTGCAACATAAACAGTTTGTTTTAGAAGGTTTGAGTGACACACTACTTGGGGCTTCACAGTGGAGGTGATATTTAAACTCTTCTTTAGTATCTGACTTTTCCCAACACCATTGATTGCTCTGCCTGAGTTTTGAATCCTGTAAAGTCTTTGAGGGTGTTTTTAACCTCCAATTTGTCATCAATTCCCTGTTTACAGAGCCACTAGATATTTGTTACATCTGGGTCTGCTTATTTTATTCCTTTCCTGGAGACCTTCCATGCTTAGAGTTTAGGTAAAGCATGTAGCCCAGACCCTTCAGTGTGGATCCAAACCCTGAAGTTCATCCCTCAGCCTGCTCTGCTCCTCTTTTCCCCTCTTGTCTCCCTCATGTCCCTCCTTCTCCAGCTGCATGGCACTGCTCCCTAAAACAGGTATGTTTTTGTTGTGCTTCATGCCCTTGTTCTCTTATTTTCTCTGTCTGAAATATTCCTCCCTCACTTCTGCTGTCTGAAATTTTAATCTAATTCACGCTCTAAACTCAAATACTGTGTCTGAAGCCATTTCTCATCCTTCCTGCTGTTGTCCAAGTTTGTGCTGTTTCTTCTTCTAACTTCAGACTCTGTTATTTTCTTATACTATTAGCTTCCTAATATTTCTTCTTGTGTGATTAACTCTTTGCCTTTAATTATTTTTAACGATGTTTTTACTGGAGAATTTTATGAATGTTTTGACTTGATGTTTTGCTTCTTGGCTTCTTGATCTACTCCTAAAACAGTAAATGATATGAGAATAAAATTTTATGCATACTTGAAACAGACATGGTAGATGGTACCTTTTTTCTTGTTTATATGCAAACTTACTATATTATTAGGTAAAATATTCTCTTGCCATTGTTTATGTTGAATATAGTTTCAGAAATTTAAAAGCTAGAGTTTGACAACTTATTTACATTTCTTTTAAATGACAGCAGAGGGCAGTATGGTATTTAGTTTTTCCAAGTTGTTTTAACATTGGGAAGTTGGCATTTTTATGTATAATTCAGTGTATATTCAACTAATATATTGAAAAGCTACAAAATTCTTTGTTCTTTGCTTTTGTGCTGTGTTGGGACTATAAAAATTTTGTTGAGTATTGGGAAATTTGAGGTGCACTGTTTTTCTGGGTTCTAATTTTACTTTTGTTTAGTAGATAAAGATAATTACTATTAAATAGTAGTTCTGGTAAATCTGTTTACTAATCTTTTAAAGTTCAGCTATGTGGAGTTACCTTAAAATCAGTATTTTGAGAAAAATAAGTTTCAGTGAATATTGTGTAAGAAATTTAATTAAATTCTGAAACATTTTTTTGTAGGTCCTAGCATCCTATTCATATGTCAGATTTGCCTACAGGCTGTCAGAGACAGCATGCCCAGAGTGACAGATTAACCTTGTATTACAGCAGTCACTTCAGAAGCCAGTCAATCTTAGTCTGACAAGAGTCTACATATTTATGCCTATACCCTTAATGAGAAAAGAGGAAAAAGCTTATTACATAAAATTCCTTCAGGGAAATTTATTGAAAGTTCCATTTATGTTTTGAAAATATAATTAATATTAATTAGATTGTCTATATTTTAAGGAAGATAAACTCCAGTTATGGAAAATAGTATATAATACATTTATATTGCATTATAAATATAGTGGAGGGAAAAATCTCAGTTTTTAATTTGGTCGTTTTATTAAAAATTAGCTGAAAAATAATGGTCACAAATTCTTGCATTTTTATAACATCTATCTGTGATCCAGTAGTTACTCCCAAGAAATTTCTTTGTGCCTTATTACCAGCTTTATGAAGGACACAATTAAAAATCTATGACATGCTAGACTTCTGGTCAAGATTGTGACCTTATAGGAGTGAGACTCATGTCCTCGCCACAGAGCAACTAAGAATGTACCTATTTCCAAAAACAAACATTGAGGGAAAACAGGCGCAGAGGCTCTAGAGGTACAGCTGCAATCATGACAACAAAGTAGGTGAAAATATCCGGGTTTAGAGCTACACTGCAGACTCAAACTTGGGGTTCTGGTCGTGGTGGAGCGGGTGGAACTGTGGGAACAACCAGCCCTTCCAGGAATCACAAAAGCAGCAGAGAGCCCACCTGGTGGTACCAAGACACAGAGCCAGGGGAGAGAGTCTAGTCACAGGGTGTAAGAATCACCAGCCCTCTGGTGGTCTGGATGGGAGGCCCAGAAAGAAAATTACATGGGACTCTACCATAGCCAGAAAGCAGCAAGGTGAATTGCCCACCCCACACCCTCCTATCATATTGTACCATAGCCACATAACCCGCCCACTGGAAATCCTGCCCTCAGGCTTAAAGGAAGAAGAGAATCTTGCAGAGGGAGAAAGTGTCAGTGATACACACTAGCACCACCTTGTGGGTGGAGGCTAAATTGCAGCCTGATTGCTGATTGTGGACCACTAGCAAGGTGGTCATTATGGTTAGGAGCTGGGATGCTGGGGGAAGGCTCTGCATCCCCCACACAAATTCCAGCCTCATTGACTGAACTTTTGGCAGCAACCGAAGGCCCACATAAGAACTTCAACAAGTCCAACCAATCATGATGCCACAAAACTCAAGAAATTCCAGTGTCCAAACCAAGATCCAGGCTTACTTGGTAAAGTCAATACCCTACACAAGGGCATCACTTCATGGAAACCTAATCAACAGAATGCCTAACAGAGCAAAGACAGAGATATATATGTGAAATGATGCATCTAATAAAAAGCTTAGGGGAGAATCTGAATATAACTGACATATGCAGACTACCTGAGAATGACTCTAGGACGTCCGTGATAAACATACTCATGGAAATTAAGAAAACAATAGAGGAAGAAAAAGATAACAAAAAAGAGAAGAAATGAAGCAGCTCAAAACAAATGTCAAACAAATAAAGATCATAATAGCTGATCTAAAGAATTCAATAGAGTGACTCAAGAATAGGATGGATGAAACCTTTGATAGAATCAGTGAACTAGGAGATAGAGCAGAGGAATGCACTCAGCAAATAAGCAAATTGACAAAAGGATGCAAAGAAATGAAGAGCATTGAGGACCTATGGGGTAACAGCAAAAGAAACATCATTCACATTATAGGGGTCCCAGAAGAAAAAGATGGAGAAAAGGGGCCAGAAACTGTATTTGAAAAAGTAAATCTGAAAACTTTCGTAGCCTGCAGAAAGAAGCAAACCTGTAGATCCAGGAAGCTCAAAGATTCCCTAATAAAAGAAACCCAAGCAGCCCTACACTAGATACATTATCATCAAAATGTCAAAAATACAGGATAAAGAGTCTTAAAAGCATCCAGAGAAAAATGAGTCACATACAAAGGAGTCCCTATAAGATTGTCAGCTGGTTTCTCAACTGAAACTCTACAGGCCAGGAGGGAATGGCATGATATATTCAAAAGGCTGAAAGAAAAGGATTTTCAATCTAGGATACCAGACCCTGTGAGATTATCATTTAGAACTGAAGGAATGATAAAAAGCTTTTCCAATAAGCAACAGTTAAAGGAATTTATTACCACAAATCCAGTTCTACAAAAAATACTAAAGATGCTATATAAAGTGTAACGAAACCCCACTTAAAAACAGTAATGCAGCAAGTATAAAAAGTGTGAGGAGAAGAGAACAAAAATGTGGATGATTAGAATGAGTGGAAGACTAATCCACTTCCAAATTAAAATAGGCAATAAACATAGAATTCTTCATACTAATTTCAGAGTAACCTCAAAATACATCTATGTAAGCTATGAAGAAAACAAAAAAGGAAGCCAATCAAAATACAAGTATACCCTCCCCACCTAAGAAGAGAAAGAGAAGAACAAGGACACTGGAATAACACAAAAAACAAATTATAATATGACACTAAACAGCTACATATCAGTAATCACCCTGAACATTATGTTTTTTATTGGAGAGGTCTTTCACCTCCATTGTTAAGTTTATCTTAGAGATTTTAATTTTTGCTGCTATTATGAATGAGATTTCCTTCCTAATTTTTTTTGTTTACTTCTTTTGTGCATATAGGAATGTTAGTGATTTTTATGTGTTGATTTTATTTCCTGCCACTTTCCGCTATTCATCTATTATTTCCAGAAGTCTGTTGGTGGTGTCTTTGAGGTTATATAGATATAATATCATGTCATCTGCAAACAGTGATAGTTTCATTTTTTTCCTCTAATTTGGATTCCTTTAATATTCTTTTCTTGCATCATTTCTGTGGTCAGGACTTCCAGCTATGTTGAATAGTAACTGAGAGTAAGCATCCTTGTCTTGTTCCAGATCTTAGGGAAAATTCCTACAATTTGTCACCACTGATTATGATGTTGACTGTGGGATTGTCTTATATAGGTTTTGTTATGTTGATATATGAATCTTCTATTCCTGTTTTGGCTATGGTTTTGTCATCAATGGGTGTTGAATCTTGTCAAGTGTTTTTCTGTGTCTGTTGATATAATCAAAATTTTTTATATTCTCTTTCTTGATGAAGTGTATTGCATTTATTGCTTTGCAAAAAAAAAAAAAAAAATCCCAAACAAACAACAAAACAGCAAAAAACCAAAACCCCCCAAAAGGCAGACAGAACCTCTAATATGCTGCAGGAGCCTTCATTTCTAGAAGAAAAGAGGAATAAAAGAATGCATGTAGAACTTGTAACATATAGTACTTGTAAATTTCAGAAAGCAGATTGAACAGGTTTTTGTTCAAGTGGGTAGATATATTTACTGTTAAATATTTATGTATGAAATGTATGTACCCTTTGAGTGCTACTGTATTGGAACCAAGAATGTGGGAGGTAGCAACAAATGAACATTTTAGTGGTGGGTTTATTGTAATACATAGTGACTTAGAATGATGCAAACCCGAAACTTATGTAATATTGTAAAACATTATTACTTCATAAAAAACTATTTAAAATTTAAAAAAAGTTAATGTAATTTACATTTGCAAAATGAAGAAAATTTTAATTAAAAAATGTGATATGCTTATGGGCACATAGCAAAACAGTGATATTGTCAGTGACATGTCTTAATAGTTATTCTCCAAACCTGTACTCAGTTGACCTGCTTGTCTTTGTTTAGATATTGATTTTTTTTTCTCATCAGAACTATGCAAATTCTAGAAATGATTTGATTTTTATTTTAAAATGAATATTCAGTATTTACATATAATTTCTTTTGATATGTAGTTATCTGGCACATTTTTGCTGTCAGCATAATTGTGCACAGGAAACAAAGAACTTCTGTTTTTTTAATTTTAGCGAAGGAATATTCCATTATTACATTTTATAGATTTGTTGTGAATCAGCACCTAGGAATAAGTAAGTTCACCTCTAGCAATTCAATTCTGTCCTTCAACATAGAATTGACTCCTTTACTGAACCTGTCCTTTTTATAAGAAAATTTTAAGAAATGTCTTCTGAGTCTATTCAATAAATGATGTTGGGAAAACTGGACAGACATCTACAAAGGAAACTAGATTATTCATCAGTAACATACACAAAAGTTAGCTCAAAAAGGATCAAAAACCTGAACATGAGACCCTAAACCACAAGATACTTGGAAGAAAATGTGGGGAAACTGCTCCATGACGTCACTGTCAGAGAGGTCTTTGGGAAAAAAAACAGCAAAGCAAAAGTAATCAAAATGAAACTAAATACTTTGGATAACATCAAACTAAGAAGCTTCTGCACAGTGAAAGAAGTCACCACAAAACACAAAGACAGCCCACCACATTTGAGAAAATATTTACACAACATATTATCAGCTAAGAACTTAATCTTCGAAATATACAGAGATCATACATCTCAACAAAAATAAGTAAACCACCCACTCAAATAAGGACAGAAGAACTGAGCAGACACCTATCCAAAGAAGACATGCAGATGATCTATAGACACATGAAAAATGTTCTGCATCATGCATCATCGCAGAAATGCAAATAAAACCATAATGAGATACTACCTCACACCATGGAGAAAGGCCTATATCCAAAAAGCTAAATGAACAAGTGTTGGAGAGGGTGGAGAGAAAAAGGAACTCTTCTTCACTATTGGTGAGAATGTAAATTAGTACAGCCTCTCTGGAAAACAGTATGAACATTCCTCTAAAAAATAAAGATGGATCTACCATTTGATACAGCAGTCCTACTCCTAGGCATATACCCAGAGGATACAAAATCTCTCATCAGGAAAAGTATCTGCACCCCTAAGTTCACAGGAGCACAGTTCACAGTAGCCAAAACATGGAAACAACCTAAATGCCCATCCACAGATGACCGAATAAAGAAACTGTGGTCTATGTACTCAGTGGAACTCTATACAGCTGCTAACAATACCCAATGAAATTGTGCCCTTTGAAGCAATAGGAATGGAACTGGAAGGGGATCATGTTAAAATAAATCAAAAAGAAAAAAGGAAACAGGATAGTTTCACACACGCTTGTGGAAAAGAGTGAAATGAAAGAATGGAACCTAGAAACTCCAGCACAGGATGCAAGATGATGCTGCAGGCGGGGAGGGGAGAGAGAGGGAAGGAGGGAGGGAACACCGTGGTAGTGAAGGTCCCTATAACCGGGTGGTCAGTGAGGTGTGTAACACCCATAGACTGAGAAGGGAGTTCAGTATCTTAAAATGAGTATGGCTTTGTAATAATAAAATAATTAAAAAATGAAATTCTGACATAGAATAAATACATTCTGCAAGGGCAGGGATCTTTTTTTTATAGTCCCAAGTGCTTAATATCTGGCACATAGTTAGGTGCACTTGTAAATATCTGAATAAAATTTGGTTGAATTTATAAATTATTTAATCCATGATTGATTTGAACATTTTAAACCTTCAAGGATAAAGTTTGAGTGTTGGAAAACTTTTTGTTCCTTGGAAAAAGATTTCAGAATGAGGAAAGCATTTCCTCTGCACCTGTCCCCTAGTTTGGCAGGAGGTGGTTTCACAGGGGACAGCTCTTCCCCAGTGCAGTGTTGCAGGGCATCGTGGCAGAGGGACACACAGAAAAGCTGCTGTTAGGCTTGCAAGGTACAACTTTGTGTTCTAAAGTGACTTGCCACATATAAAGCTCATCAACTGGAAAGGCAAAATAATTGAAAGAACTAGTGTTGTATTTAGTTCTAGGTAATTGTAATTAGAATTAGGTTAATAAGGGGACATGCTTTAAAATAAATAGATAGTAAAATTTTATGAGCATATTAAAACATGAGGCAAAACTATTAGTTTTAGTTTAAATCACAGTTAATGTTTACACAAATGTGCTCAGCTTTTATTTTTTTGTACATATTTTCTTCAGTAAATATTTCAAAAAAATTTTTGTTGCAGTAGCTTGGTTTTAGAAATTAACTCATATATGTAGACTCCCCATATGTACAGTTTCCCTATTCCTCAGGTATATGTGGGCACACCCTGCCCTCCACCAAATCACCACATGTCTTCACCGCTGTCCAGTGGGCACCACACCTCCCACTTCCCATTCCCTATTGCTAACCTCAGTTCTGTTTTAAGTGTCCAAGGAGTGCTTTTGTTTCATCTATCCCTTTGCTTTATCTGTTCACATTCCACCTATGAGTGACATCATCTGGTATCTATCTTTCTTCTTTTGACTTATTTTACTTAAAATAATCCCCTCTAGAGTCATCCATGTTGATTTAAATGACAGGGTTTCATCTCTTCTAAGGGCTGGGTAGTATTCCACTGTATATGTGTGCCACATATCTTTTTTATCCTTTCAGCCAATATTGGGCACTTAGGTGGTTTCCAGTTCTTAGCTGTTGTGAGTAGGGCTGCGTTAAACATGGGAATGCATAAACCTCTGAGAATTAGTGTTTTTATATCTTTTGGTTAAACACCCAGAAGTGGGATGACAGGATCATATGGAATTTCCATCTTCAACTTTGAGGACTCACCACACTGTCTTCCATAGGGATTGCCCAGTTTGGACTCCCACCAATAGTGTAAAGGTGTTCCTTTTTTTCCACATCCTCACCAATATTTGTTGTTTCCAGATTAGTAAATACTTCCAGCTTTTGTGCGCTGGTGCTTACTAGAATGATCGCAAATCACATATAACAGGGGACGCTCTGAGACTCTGAATTTCATTTATAATACATACGAATTGCTTACAGTCTAGAGAAGAAGTGAAAGAGATCAAACTGATATGCAGAAAAATGAAGGGATAGGATTAAAAATTGTGCAGGAGGAGACAGGCATCCCAACGTGGAGGTAAGAGGGAATGTAAAGGCATTCCCTCACCATTCAGCATGTATTGATAGCCTACTATGCTATGTGCTGTTATATAGAAAGGAAAATGTTTACCAAGTCCTTGTCCTCGCATAGCATACATACATACATTATAAAGAAACTCAACTTCTGATACTCTTAACTTCAGATCACAGTGAAATTCTCTGAAGAAAAGTCAATAAGGATAAAGTGTGATAGTGAGAGAAGAGGTGGGTTATTTTAGAAAGGGACATTATGCAAACACCTGGGTGATGTGAAGTATCAAGCCCTGCCAGTAGCTGGGGTATGCAACCAGAATAAGAGTGTTCAGGTGCAAAAGACCAGAAGGATATAGGGCATGACTTGTGTTAGAGCAAGATGTCCCTTTTCTGCCATAGTCCTTGCAACAGTACTGCCCAAATGGAAGGAATTTCCACACTGGGCAGGCGTGAGAGTCTCCCTGACATATAGCTCATGCCCACAGTATCTAACCTCTCCTTTTATTTAAATATTGCCATTTGTGACAATGTGGATGGATCTTGAGGGTGATATGCTAAGTGAAGTAAGTCAGCTGGTGAAGGATAAATACTGTATGATTTCAGTCATGTGGAAGATAGACAAAGAAAATGAGCAAGCAACACAACACAAAAGCAAACCTTTAGATTTTGACAAGAGAATAGTGGTTACCTGAGGAGGGGAAATGGGGGGCTGGTAAAATGGGCAAAGGGGGACACTTGTTTAGTGGTGAATGGAAACTAGACTTTGATAATGATTATAATGTATAGGCAAGATGTCAAAATATAAAGTTGTATACCTAAAATTTAAAAAAGAAGAAATTTTGAAAGAACACACAAAACAAAAGCACTCTTATATTATGAGAACAAAATGGTGCTCCCCAGAGTGGAAGTGGGGTGGAGGGTGAGAAAATAGGGTAAAGAGAGTCAGTTGTATGGTAGCTGATAGAAGCTAGACTTTTGGTGGAGATCATAAAGTGGCATATAAATATGTCAAACTAAAATGCTGTATGCATCTCTGTTATTTACCTAGTGTTGTAAACCAGTGTTACTTCAATAAAAACTTTAAAAAGGTATTGCTGAGAGTAGGTCTTAGAAGCTATCACAAGAAATGTTTTTATCTCTGTGGTGATGGATGTTAACTAGACTTACTGTGATGATCATTTTGTGATATAAACAAATATTGAATCATGATGTTTAAAACTTGAATCTGTTATTTGTCAATTACATTTCAATTAAGAACAAGAATAAAGTTATAGAGCAGAGTTAGTAATATTTTAGTGGTTCTTAGATATGAAGGTAACTTGCTTTCTATAGAGTTGTATTCAGAAAATTTAGACTTTTCAAGCTGCATTTCAGAAGTCCAGATTTTTCAGTTTGATTTATTATATAAAATATTTAATCTCATTTGACATTTTTATTGCATCTACTTACCGAATCCACCGTAGGTCAATTTATTTTTTATAGAGTTTAAAAGTGGCAGTTTGTAGAAGTTGACTTTGTGATTTTGCTGATAAATTGATTATTTCTATATTGAATTTTGTTATAATTCTCAAAATCCCTCAAATGAAGTTGAACTCATTGTAAGAACACATTTAGATGTGCACAACACATTTAAAGCATAATTATACACACATATATGAACATGTATATACACACATTATAAAAATATACCATTATAGTTGGTTCATTTATAAAGGGTCAGTCATCGTTCTTTTAGGTGAAGTGTTAATTTGGTAGCACAGTATGCTTGTGAATTACGACTTTCATCTGTAATAGATTAAAGCAAATGTTTTTATAACCTTAGCTAAAAATTTTACTAACTATATTTGATACAAATTTTCTTCTGGTTTTATTTTTTATTGTGATAAAATTATTGAATGTGCATTTATAAGAATATGTATTTCTTTTTCATAAAGTTTTTTTAAAAGAGGAAGGGAGAGGAGGAAGAAGAGTTTTTTAAAGGAAAGAAGGAACAGAGGGAGGAAGGGAGGGGAGGAAGAAGCCCTTTTATTTATTTATTTTTATTTATTATTTTTGGTTGTTATTCCTGGCCCAGGCCCTCCAACCCGGGACCTTGTGCTTTGCATGATTCACGCCCCGGCTGCTGACTTAGCGCCTAAGTCACCAGAGTGTGCTTGTTGCAAAGACTTTATTATTACTGAGTTAGCATTATATACGTTTCAGGTACCTAGTTCTATACACTGTATCAGGATCATCACTAAAAGTCTGGTTTCCATCTACCTCCATACAATTTCTGGCATAAAGCTTTTATTTTATGTTTAAGTTTTGTTTTGCTTTTTGCTTTTTTTGTTGTGGCTGTGAATTACTGTGTGCTTTCTGTAGACTTTTCCCTCCCTTTTTTCCAGCCCTGGATCCATGACTTTCACAGCCTGCTCTAGCTACCTGATGTTTAAAGGTTTTGATTCTAGATGGAAGTTACTGACTTTGATCTGGACATTGCACAGTCATTGCCTTGAATTCAATTCTCCAGATATAGTGGAGTTAATCTGTAAATATTAATAATCTGGTAATTTGTCCACTAAGGTATTTTGAAGTATTACATATTGCCGAAGATATGTTCAACAATGGTCATTAAATATAAAAGAGAATCTTAATTTTGAATCTTTTCACTTGTCTTAGAACTTTTAAGTTTTTGTATCTGGGCAGAGATGTCTCATGGTGGTTTCAATGTTCATCTCTTATTCATTAGATTGAGCAGTATTTTTCCATTAAAACAGTTGCTTAATTAAAGATATGATTCACCCTCCATGAAGTTCGTGCCTTTTAAACATAGTTAGGTGGTTTTTGTCACGTTAACAGAATTGTGCAAAGGCTATCTCTCTCACAGTGGTTTTAGCTGGACTGTCTTTGAGTGGCTCTCTCCCTAATTCCCTCTTAAGCTGCCTTCTTGTTTGGTTTGACTTCTGTCCTGCCTCTTGGTTCCATGAATTATTGACTGATTGTTCTGTCATTTTGATGTGGTGCCCTGGGGCACAAATTGCTGAGCAGTCTGACCCAATTAAATTAGAGTAGGTGATGTTTTTTCAGGCCATTCTTTGAGGTTTGTTGTGACTGCAGGTCTCCTCTTCCTAGCAGTTTCTGTCTCTGGTTCTTCTGGCTAAGAGCTGGCCTGTGATTGCTTTTGCTGCTGTTACTAAGAGGAGTTACTGTTTTTGAGGGTGCCCTTCAGCTTGAGCTCGGCCACGCTGTTTCAAATAAAGTCCCTTACTTTGGAGAGAACTTCAGAACTCTTTCTACAACCTGACCCTCCACCTGCAAAAACTCTGAGCCTTTCTTCTGGTCACAGGCAGGACAGTAGCCTCTGGTTTGCTGCCTCTGATGTGGAGCATTTGTCCTGAGTGAACTGGGGAGAGGTCACAAGGGGTCTCGGCGTTCTCGACCTACTGCGCTGTGGTAAAGATGCTGTCTTCCAGGTGGAGGTGGGTGGACACAGGCAGCTTCTGGTGTCTGGGTCACATCACCAGGAATTTAGCCTCTTCAGCCTGGGGGGGATGAGACGTGCTGGTGGCCTGCCGTTAGTGCGACAGAGTAAGCTTTGATTAAAAGCTGAGAGGGAGCTCTGTCCTCTTGGCCATCCCTCCCTGGTTGGAGCTGTGGGTAACCTGAGCTGGTACAGTGGGAAATAGCTTGTGGCTCAGATGCCACAGCTGTCCCAATCCCTAGTTTTAATAGATTTGCTTGCAAAAATCTCCTTGCACCAGCTAGTTTGCTTGATTGAATTTTGCATTCTTCGGCTTTTTTGACAACGTACGTGTTTCCCTATACAGAACACTTTATTTTTTGCATGGTTTTATTTTCTTGGAATCATACAGTTTACAGACATGGAAGTTGATATCCAATTAAATTCTAATTTTTTTAAATGGCTTCATCTGATCTTAAATTACAGGTTGTGAAAGACTTTATTTTTAAGGTGCAGACAGGAATGAAGCTGAGCAGGCAGGAAGTCAGCAGAGAGGAGGACGAAGCACTTTATTTCTTTTATTTGTTCACATTTGTTCCCCTGCTGTGGCGTCTGGAGCCCTGGCACTGGGCTGCGTGTAGACCCGCGGCCCCAGGGCGCGCCCGTGAGACGGTTTTGCTGACGTCATCTCATCATGCATTTCAACCATATACCAAGTTTCATAGGAAAAAAAACTTCAGCAACTTAAGATAATAGACTTGAGAGTGCACCCAGGTAGCTCAGATGGCCGAGACACTGATGAGCAGTCCAAGCACCTGAATTTGTAAGTTGGGGTTGGAGTGAAAAATCAAAATGGAACAAATAAATAAATAATACTTCCTCCTCTCTTCTCGCCTGCCTGCCTTCTTTCCTTTAAAAAAAAAAAGTCTGAATGTACCTCATCCTGTTCATCCCTCTAACTGATTGAAGAATCCATTCTTACAGTAATCCTTGATCTGTTTGTGGGTATATTAGTCCCATTAATCACTGCTTCCCTCTTTTTTAAAAATGTGTTTACTCTTCTCGTGACCACTGAAGGATTCTCTCAATTCTTATAAATTTGCTCACAGTCCTGAAAGGGAATTAATGGAGGGCAGAATCATCACACTGAATCATCTTGTATGTCGCTAGAAAGTAAGTGTATTGGTTTTCCTTGGGTTAATCATCCTCTCTGGTTTGGGAGGAAAGAGGGATGTGGGGCTGTGTTGTATATTATTTGTCTCTCCTCCTAAAGTATCATCTAGATCCTTTGCTCCAGAGGACAGTAGGTTTAACAGTTTCTTATAGAATGAAGTAGCAGCAGGCGTTTGAGCCAATTTACCTACACTATGATTTACTAATATAAGCATTTCAAGCCTCTATATAAACTATAACTATATAAATAAAATCGAGGAAGGAGTTGATAGTGGTCATTTTTGTAGCAGTATGTATGCGGTTGAGAATGCCTTTTAGCCTAACAGTCACTTGTATACTTGTAATGATAGGCAATCTGTATTGTGAAGATTTTCTCCAATGATATACTGTACCAGGTTGCTTGATGAATTTCATGTTATAAACACATATCAAATACAGGATTTAATGATAAAATCTCTACATATATTCCTACCATACCTTTGGAAGGCCACCAAGAAACTGGCCATTGGCTGCCCTTAGGGAAGAGAATGCTCTCCAGGACTGAAGGATTGGGGTGGAAAGTATACCCTTGTATTTCCTCTGAACTTTGTAATGAGTGTGAGTTACCTAAACAATAGTGAAGCACTAAGAAGGAAGTAAAACAAGAGCAGAGTGAACAGCAGCAAAAGGGAATATAAGTGGATATAGCATACTCTGGGGACAGACTTCTAATGAGATATAATTTGACAGTCCCGTTTAGGTTTTTCTCACAGTGGGTAAGCTCTCTATCTTGATTGATGGCTCTTTGATTAGAACTGTCCTCTACATGATAATTATCCTCCAATATTTTATCAGCATATTTTCCCTTCAATTTTAGGTGTTTTAGAAGAGTTGTGAGGCTTCTCTTTGACATGAGATGTGTTCTTGATGTGGAATGCAACTTAGTAGCAGAGTGGCTTCATGAATAAAGGAACCATAGTGACTTATGAGTATTTTCCAGTAAAAATATCTAAGATTTTTTTGAGGCATTTTTAGCTATATAGATGGTAAAGAATTTATACTTCAGTCTTTTTCTAAATTCTCATATCTAACATCTAATTGATTATGTTCATTATTGGTGTTTCATTTTAAAAACATGAATAAAAGAACCGTGGTGATTTATGAATATTTTCCAGTAAAGATTTCTAAGATTTTTAGCAAACCTCTTTAAATAATGACTGTTCAAGTTAGGTTATTGTTGTATCATTGTATTCAAATATTTACAGGTTTTCTTTTTCTTTCTGCCCTTTAGCCGGCCCCAGAAAGTATGTCTGTGTCCATTTCTGCCAGTGCATCCTCTGCACATCTCTACCCACTTGTATATAATTCAGCATCCAGCAGAGGTGAGATTTCATAAAATACTATTTTTCAAATAGAATATGAATTCAAAAGAGGAAACAGACAAACGTATTCATTCCTCCCAGCTCTTTAGCATGTCTCAAGATAAATGTATGATGAATATTCTCTTTATGGGGGAAAATAGTTTCTTTTATATGATATGTAACAATATGTCATAAGCTTTTGATACAGATAAAATGTTGTTGCATAAGAACTTATTGAATAATGTAGTATAGAAATTTTGAACGCCAGTAATTTTGTGTGAAGAAGAGATTTTGTGAGTAGAGAGCTAAGAAAAGCATTGCTTTCTTTATTTTGATCATAGCTTATATTCATTGATACCTTTTCTTGTTAAAGTAGAAATAACTCTCAGCATGTTAATGTTACAAAAGGATGTGCTAAAAATTTTGTGTTTCTCTAGATGAATAAAACAAGTGTGTATATTTTATAGTATATTTGTTATACATAAAGGTTTTAATGAATACTTTCTTGTAATGGGAAGAATTATGCATGTGTTAGTGCATATGTGTAACTCTTAACTGCAGTAATGAAGATGAGAGGGAAGGAGATCACAGATAACCACAAATGACAATCAGCATAATACTAATCAATGCTTGATACAAAGTGGGCTTAGTGTAAATTGTAAACTCCTCTAGAATTTGGGAACTTAGGACATCATGATTAAATTAGGCTTTTGAAGGAGTATTTTTTTCTAAAATTTTTGAAGACTGTTCTTCTTCTTTAACAAAGGAAAACTTTATCAAAGACTTAAAAGATATTACTGTCTATTTCTTTTTCCAAGTGAGAAAACACTTATTCTTTTGCTGCACATTGTTAAATATTCTATTTGTAGGCAACCTTATTTCAGTGTTAATAATGACATGCTTTGTCCCGATTGTGATAGTTTAGTCAGTGGCATTATTTACTGAATTTAAACGTACAACATTGGATTGTTCAAATTTAAGTAAAATGTTAGCTTACTGGCCATAACAGTTTTGGCTAAAACTTGACTTTAGGTGACAAATATTGTTTTAATTTTGCACTACAGATAGTACGTTACATTGTCATTATTGTGTAGTTCCAGACAGAGGTCTTTTAATTGATTAGTGGCGCTTCTAATATTTTCAGATATTTTGTTTCTTCATCCCTTCTTCCTTTTTTACTTCCTTCCTTCTTCCATGATTAATTGTGTGTGTTACAAGTTTATGCAAATTACATCCATGTTATTTTCCTTTTCAACCAAGGAATTTTCCAATTTTCATCTAACTTTTATTTCAGCACACTGTTTTCCACAAAAGAAAATGCCAGTTTGTCGCCACCTTAATAAAAACTGATTTAAAAAGCCACATTAGGATATACTGTAAGCAGGGCCTTTAGGAAAAGCAGACTTGATAGAGTGGATGAGATAAGGTCATATGATAAGAATTGTTAAAAGGAATGATTAGGAGTAAGTATGTAGAAAATTACTTCAGGATAAAAACAAAGTAGTTACTTAAAAAATAACAGAATGCTTTACAAGAAAAGATCGGTATATTAAACTGCTTTCTTTTTGAGCAGTGTATATTTAGCCATACTAATGTAAACATTGTATTGATTTGACTAAAAATATTAGAGGACACATGAGAATAAGGACTGTTATAAGAAAGCAAAATCCTCATTTATTATGCGAGTCTGTAGCTACAGAGCACACTAGTTAAAAGAGTAAGGGCTCTGGAGACAGATTGCTTGATTTCAAATCCTTAATAGCTCTGCAAACTTTGTAACCTGGGGAAAGTCAATTAACCTTTCTATGCTTCAGTTCAGTTTCTGTCATTAGTAAAATGGACCTGATAAAAAATACTCTTCTTTATGGATTTATCTAAACAATAAATAAATAAATAGATATGTAATGTGCTTTATTTTAATTTTTGTTTATTTAATCTGTTAATTTTTTACCAAAGTAACATTGCATTATAATGTAAGTTTCAGATGTGTAATGCTGTGCATTAAAGTTCATTATGGTGATAATGAATGTTAGTTAATACGGAAGTGGTAGATCCTATATAAAATTGATAAATCAATAAATACTAAGACACACATATTATATAGAAATATGAAAACAGCTACAGAGGAAATAGCTAAAGGGTTAAAGTGATGGCTTCTTTGAAGTAGTGTTGCAGAGTGTATCTAGGAATGTGATAAATCTTTGGGCACTATTTAATTTGACAGTGTATTTGTGTTACTTTGATAAAAATCTGGAACGTGATTTAGTTAGAATCTCCTGGCAATAGAAAGGAGGGCAGAAAGAAAGCAGTATGAAACCCTGGAAAATGTTCTAAAAATCCCCTCTCACCTATTGCCTTTTAGTCCCGTTCATCTTGTTAGCTGCTCCGAATCACTGTTTTAAGGGCCTCAGAGCTGTGGCCTCCTGCACCTTCCTTTTAGTTAAAATCGAAGCATGTTCTTACACACCTATTTCATTTTCCAGTTTTATGGCATAAATTTAACTACTCTCAGCATTTTCAAATTCACATTTTACTTAGCATTTTAATTAACATTTGAGAGACCTGAGGTAAAAGGTAAACACAAAAATGTCCTTAAAGTGTGTGTGTGTGTGTGTGTAATAGTGCTGCTGCAATATCTTTTCTTTCTGTTATAGTCATAGCAATGTAATTATAATTTATTTTAAATTAGTGTTGTAAATTCATGTCTACCATTAATGTTTTGTGGTTTTAGTTTGCTTAGTAATTGGTATTCCTGAAGGAAAGTAATTTTGATATTCTTTAAGTATGTTGTTATTTTTTTTACAGACACAAAAATAGTTCAGCTATTCATTGTGAGGATATATATGTATATAAAACTTGGTAAAAATAGCATTGGGCTGTAAGTAGGTAAACTGATGACTTTGCCAGTTGGGCTATTGGAGGGAAGCCAGCCAGCGCCTGAGGCCAGAATAACTCAGAAAGGTTTGTGGCTAAAGCAGAATAGCTACTCATCTAGCACTGTGAGGATTAAGGATGGGATTCTTGTGACAACAAGAAAGGTGGTTTTTATTGCTGGAAGCTAGGACGTTGTAAAAAAACCCACTGATGACAGTTAATGGGATTTACAGAAATGGTCATCAGATTTCTCCACTCTAAAGTATTTTTTTTTTTTCCCTTCTCTAAACTCTACTCTTTAGAAGTAAGACCATAAATCCAGTCCACACATAAGTGGGAGGGAGAGATGAAGCTTCTTTTACCTCCTGGAATGGGGAATATTTATGTTTATTACTTGGAATTCTCCGAGGAAGATTCATCTTTTAAAATTTGTACAATTGTTTACTTATATCAGTCTGTACTCTATGCTTGTTTTATACTTTGAGTTTTAAACCCCAAACTGTTACTAATTCTATTGTTCAAACAAAACAACAGAATTGGCTATTGAGTTTGGCTATTGAGAACTCTTTAAGATTGACATCTAGTCCCTTAGATGTACCCCATTGCTTTGCTTTTCCTGAATGCTTTCTGGGCAAACAGATCTAGGGAATTACCATAAAACGGACATACCAGAAGGTATAATTACTAATGAATTAAAAAAGTTTATCTGAATAAATGACTCAATTTAAGCACAGATTTTTTCTTTGTAACTTTATCCATTAGATTGTTACCTTATTTGATCAGTAAACTCCTAAACTCACCTAAATAGAATAAAAGTGGGCACTTGTATTATATTTAATATGAATAAGTCAGAAATTATAGCGCTCTGTATTAAAATGTGATCTGTAGTCCAGGACTTGTGAAAATTATTATTATGATTAAAATATTCATCATAAGGCTTTCAAAAGTACGTTTGTCTAAGTGACATCTGCGTTTTAATTAATTTCTTAACAAAAGGAGAGCAAAGTGTTGCGGACGGTCCCCCTACTAGCAGCATGCCTCCCCCGGGACAAGTGTAAAGTCAAGATTGGTCGTCGCTTCAGTGAAGAAAGGTAAATCAAATTTTAAGGAAATTAAAATAATTCTTTCCTACACAGATCTTTTCTCCCCTCGTGGTTAAAAAGAAATCTTTATTTTACCAATTAAAGACATAAATAATAGTTACCAGCATCTTAAACACACCAACCTGTGATTCTTGATATTTTGGAATCCTTTTAAATTGAGTTTTCCATGTGCTTTCAGATGTAAGAGTGTGCATCCACTTCAGTGAATTACCAGTGTCATTTCTTCTTTTCCAAAGGGATTTTCATTTTGTCAGAGCTGTCCATTCTGTAGTCATTAAAACAAAACAGAGCCAAGTATAGCCACAGTTACTTCTTAAATGACTAATTAAAAAAATAAAAGTCCAGAGCTTCCTACCCCAGTTGTGATATTTAACTTCCAAAGAATTCTGTAAACCAAATCCTTTATTGTCCTGTTGACATTCAACCACTCTTACTTTTTAAAGACAATCCAGGCGCTCACATCAATTCATCTTCCATCTCTCTAACTTCTCTTGAAGTTTACTGAAAAAGAAAAGCAGGGAAAACAGATGGGAGAATACAAATGACTATCTGAAATCACAATACTGAGAATACAACAGACTTATGGTCCAAAAATCTGATTTTACTAATTCTCATCAGAATCAAATCCAGGGTATTTTACCATAGGAAAACATAAAATAATTTCAAATGATGCACATGTGACAGCAAATCTCAGTGGCACGATAGAAACTCGACTTAAAGGTACATGAGTGGTTAACTTTATACCCTTGTTAATAAAGGGTAGACAGATGCAGTGGAATTTTGTTTTTATGAGAAGTTTTTGTTATCTGGTCTTCAAATTTCAGCAGAGTAATTCATTTCCGTATATAGTATATAAAGAAAAGCTAACAAAGTGTGGGGAAAGCAAATGCCTTCCAGAAAATTCCAAAAAATCCCCACCATTTTCTTCCGTTTTCCCTGGAAGCCCTCAGTTTAGTTGGGGATCATAGAAAAGAATTCTTCATCCTCAGGGATTAGCAGCTAATTTAAAAGAAAAATAATGACAACAGGTAAGAGTTGTATATATTTTGCTAGTTTTTTCCTGATTTGTCCTGGATGTTTCACAAGTTGTTGAATAAACTAGATTCCCGTGGCAGAGGAGGTACCTGGGAAGAAGAGGCTTGGGAGAGAGGAACTGAGAGACTTGTTTAGAAACTTAGAGCAAACTCCACTTTTTGGATCTAAATTAAAGACATCTTTTGTTTTCAGTAAAAAGAATGGCCTTTCTGCTTAATGCAGTTGGTAGGTACATTTTGTTCAAAAGAATCATTTTCTCTTGAGTAGGAAGTAAAGTATACGCAGCGCAGTTAGTGGGCTTGAGCTGACCTGCTGATCACCTGCCGTCACCCTTCACATTGCTGATGGTGGTCGGTCAGGATGCTCATCTTTTCTTGGGCAGCATCCACATCCTCACTGTGCTTCTGGGCCACTCCTTGCCGAGGCCTTAGAGACCGAGGCTGCAGTACCTGGCATTATCAAAAGGGATTCCTCCCTGAGGTGTCCCTCACTGCCTTGGAGGTGACACTGAAGGTGAGGACAGCCTGGGACCCTTCTTCCGGCCAGGCCCCGGGTGACTCTGAGTGGGCCGAGCTACACAGATCCTGAGAAATTGTGTCTTTCAGCTTCTTCATTAGATCCAGTTATGAAATGTTGGAAGTCATCAAAAATTAAGATCTGCCTTTTCCCTCAAAATAATCTAAGACAAAGCAAACATAAATAAAAGCACTCCCCAAAACCAGACCAAAATGGACAAAATGGTGATGGTGCAGTCTGAGTTCCATAGTAATATATGTTGAGCCTAAAAAACTTACATGTTTATTTTTTATTTCATTTTTGTTAAAGTGCCTTTAAGAGTACTTGTGTTATATTTAGTTCAGTTTTTTGTTCTATGGTACTTAATATAGTGCTTACTCGGTATGTTATTATTCATTCCTGTTTTTTAACTAAAACAGATTAAGACTATCAATTTAAAATTGAGATACTAGAGTGATTCATTTTAACTTCTGTTAGAGTACTTGATGCAATTATGGGGTAATGATTAAGAAACATAATGCTTCTGGTGTCCTTTGTAGATGGAATTTAAAAATAGTTATTTTCGGGTATTTATATATTCAGGTTTTTTACTCTATTATATAAGAAACAATTAGACTTTATATACTACCCTGTACTAGTGGCTTTCTAAATTCATTAGTTGTAAATGTAAATATTGTTTTGAAGATTTGCTCGAATTTTTCATGGTAGTATTATTATCATTTGCAAACAGAATCATTTATACTTCTTTCTTTCTGATCTTTATGCCTTTTTTTTTCTTTTTCTTGATTTATTGTAGTAAGAGAGTTGGGCTTCAGTACAATGTGTAAGAGCAGTAGTGAAAGCCAACATCTAATCTAAGGGGAACGTAGTTAACATAATATTGACGGAACATTTTTATATATGCCATGTATATGTTTGAAGAAGATGCCAGTATTATTCGTTGTCTGTAGGTAGAGGCTTTCTCCATCATTACATGCATCTCCAATGCCAGTATGCTTCTACCCTTCCCCCAAAACTTTTGCCACATGCCAACTTCTCTATTTTTTAAAATAATTTTAAATTTCTTGTGTTTACATTGCTATATTCATTTTAGGATATTGAATTCACAAATCAGTCTCTGAGTAGTTCACACCACACCCATCAACAGGCTTCTAGTGCCCTGTGTTACCTCCTCGCTCCCTCTTCCTTCCCTTCTCCCTGCTAGCCACAGCCTTGAATGCTGTGAAATTTCTTGAGATGTACCTGCTTATTTTGTTTCTTTATATTCTACATATGAGTGAAGCCATCCTGTGCTTCTCTTTTTCTTTCTGGCTTATTTCACTCAGCATAATCACCTCCAATTCCATCCAGGTCGTTGCAAAGGACACCATTTCTTCTTTTAAAAGATGCATAGAATTCCATTGAGTGCTTTGACATGTAGTTTTGAATAAAGTTCAGTAAGAATAATAAAACCTTTTTCCCTCCACAAACTAATAAAGATTTTTTAAAAACTTTTAGAGATCCCGAGCTTTCAACCATTTGTCGGAAGTCTGGTACATTAGTTTTATATCCAGGGGCTGACGCTACTAGTTTGGAAGAATTTATAATAGATTCTCCTATTTACCCTTCCACAATCATCATCATCGATGGGACATGGAGCCAGGCTAAGGACATTTTCTATAAGAATTCCTTGTTCCGACTTCCCAAACAGGTAAACTAGTGTGTTAACATAGAATAAATACAGATACTTAGTCATGTATGTTGTTTATGTTTTCTGTCAGGGGAGGCATGTACACTTTTATGTGAATTTGATGGTCATTGTATGTATGGATGTGTGTATGCTTGTGTGTGTGTTTGAATAGCTATGTAGAAAAATTTCAATTTGTCATTCTTAATTCCTACCACTAAACTTTGCCATTGTTTAGGCATTTATCTGTATTAAGAACTTTCACTCAATTGGAGAAATGTAAGAATTATTTCTGTGTTTGTTATATGTTTTTAAGAATTGTTTTATTTCAAATACTTTTATTTGGGAACTGAACTACCTTGTTCTTACTAGAAATGAATCAAATTGTTATGAAGTACTATTTTGGGGATTCATTATTATAATCATATGGCTTATCCTTGGGTTTGTTGATGTAATTCATGATGATACATTTCCTAATGTTGAAACGTTGTTGTATTCCTGGAATGAACTCTAATTGGTCACATGATATTATCCTTTTATTACTCAAGCTTATAGTTTATTTAGTGGCATAACTTTATAATTTACATATTTTTGTGGTTTTACTATCAAGTTTTGAGTACTAAAATACTGATCACTTCACCAAATAAACAGGAGAGCTTTCGATATTCTTCCATGACTCGAATAGTTCAAATAATAATGAAATTCCTTGCTACTGAAAAATTCGGTGGAACTCATTTTTGAAACCACAGAATTCAGGTCTTTTTAAAAATGGTAACTTTTAAATCTTTCATGGAGATTAAATCTTGTATCTTTTGTGGAGATTACTTAAGCTTTCTATTTGTATTTGATTCAATTTTTAATAACTTTTATATTTTCTAGAGAATTATTCCTTTCCATCAAGTTAACAAATTGGTTGCCATGTACCTGCATTTAGTGTTAAACACTTACATTAATTTCTTCTGTGTCATTTCCCTTTTCTAATCATACTTGTGCAGACACAGACACACATGTATTTTCCTTCCCCCAAGAACAGACTCAAATGACATTTTTCTACTTTACTGAGCTTTTTAAAGCATTAGTCTTTACATTGTTTTAATGGCCATTTTACTTTGTTCTCATTCCATTAATTTGAACTTTTATCTTGATTAATTTCCCCCTTCACCTTTCTATCTTGTTTTTTCTTATTTTCTAAGACTTATAGTAAGAGTATTATGTTTCTTTATTAAGATTAGTGAGATTCTTTTGTAATAAGATATCTGTAATAATATAATGGAGAGGAGACTACAGTATTTCTAATTAGTATAATTTTTATTGTATCCTGTTGTTTTGTGTTAATGTGTTCTTGATATAATTTGTAATTTGTTTTGGTTTATTTCTCTTCATGGATAATGAATGAGTTCTCAGTTCCCAAGTGTTAGACCATTTGTGTCACTATTTTATTTTTAATTCTAATTTTGCTGGATTGTGATAAAAGAACATTGCCTGTAATATTTTGAATAGGTTTATAATTTCTTTGTGGGCAAATACATGCTACATTTTTGTGCATCTTCTATGAGTATAAAAATTTTTATTCTCTAGGGATGAAATTATTTACTTTTTGCAAGTTTATCATTCACATATTTCTTCATGCTTTATATTTTGGTATACTCTGACAATCTGATAGTAAAAAGGTACATGAAAAGCTCCTGTTCGTGTATTTTTAATGAAATTGTCTCCCTGTATTTGCCGTACTTTTTTGTTATATATTACCTGCTCTGTTGTTGGGTACATACAGACCATGTACTTGATTAAACATAACAGTGAAACCATGATTCTGAGGTTTTAATCTCAAATTTTTTATAGTGTTCATCCTTTGACTAAAAGGTAGACATGGTTTTAGATGAGATTTAATTATGAAGAGCAATTCTAAAAATTAGCTAACATGTTGAATACTTTGAATGTGCCAGTGTGAATTCCACGTACTTTACATGTACTTACTTGTTGACTCTTTGCCCAAATTCCATGAAGCATTGTTATTATCTTCATGTGAGGAAACTGGGCACAAACATGTTTGTTTGTTTTTGATCACATAACTATTTCACAGCAGAGCTGAGATTTGAGTCCATATAGATTAGATCCAAAGTCTTTGGTGTTCATCTAACTTCTTAAATAGTCACTGTGTTCTAACTCATAAAAGGCATGGTGAGTGTTAGATTGCTCTGTTTTCAAGATAAAATTTTATGTTCATATTACATTGAGATATTGTCCACCATATAAAGTTTAGTGAATGTGCTGTTATCATTTTAGTGCAAATACTTGATCTTTTTCCATTTCTGTATCTCATCTTTCATTTTATAGTAACTACATGATTACCCAAGAAATGGAAGTACATAGTCACATTAAAAAAGATTTAAAGGCTATTTTAAAAATATAATTCACCAAAATTATTTTTCTCCTTTAAATTGAGTAGCTTACAAAGAAATAGGTACATTAAAATATTTCCCAAAGCCTGTATCATCCATTTCTTACCACATTTTTTCATTTTATTTTTTTGACTAGAATCAAATATGAGTGGATATTTATTTAATCTTGAAATAAGTAATAATTTGTAGCCATAAGATAAAAGACAATACATAAAAAATACATCAGATAGATTGACTTCATGGGAGAAAATATTATCAAAAACTAAAGTGAAAAGCTAATAGCTTTCTTGAAAACTGTAAAACTTAGAATTCTTAGAAATGAATAAGATAAAGGTAAAAATCTCAATTCAAATTGGACCATATGAAAATAAATTCTACAAAATATATAACTGTGTTTATAAAATTATCTACTCCAGTAATATCCTCTCTCTCTTTCTCTGTCTCTCCCCACCTCACCCATGTACTTATGTTTCTCTGTAAGGAATAGGTATTGAAATTTTATTTTTTGAAGTTGAAAATTTTTTAGCTCTTGTTCGACAAGGTTTGTTTTTTCCTAAATATTCTTTTTTTGTCTAAGATTTTAAAAAGTAATTTAAAACTCAATAGTTTATAAAAACTCATGTTACATTATCTTGAGACAGTTTTATCCTAAATATTCTTGAGAAATACGGATTTCTTAGAACCAAAATTCAGAGCCTTTAGAATCTCAGCCATCCAGCCCAAATATATCAGTATGACTTCATTAGAGAAAAATGTTGCTAGAAGTTGTTGGGAAAAAGCTGATGAAATTTGTTCATTTACTTTTTCTTAAAATACTTTATCAATCTTTCATCCAGCTATCATCTGTTGAGAGAGAAAATAAGGTATAAGTTGAGCTGAAAAAGGGATTTTATATCTTTACTACCCACACAGATTCTGTGTGTCTGTGCTTCTCCTAATAAACTTGCCACAGTCTTGTGATCAAGTATCTCCTTGAATTCTTTCTGAACTGACTGGGCACCTCCAGACTTGCAACATTTTATTTGGTGGCCCCATAGAAAAAGAGAGCCTACTGCAATCACTTGTTTACCTGAAGATGTACATTTACTTATACATATCTTAGTTGATTCAAAATTAGTATAGTTTTTGAATATTTAATTTTTTAAATAATAACATTTAATAATAATAATAATATTTTTAATAGTTCACATATTATCTTATTCCCCAAGTAAAAATTAAAAGCATAAAATAAAAATTGAGATCAGTTGTCATCTCACTCTCTCAGATCTGCAATGTAATATATATGCTTCTTAGTTTTTATTTCTAAATGTAATTTGTCATTCTTTTGTTACCACCATCCAGTACATATATCCACTTACCTACTTTGCTGCATAAACTTGTCTTAGCCATTGCTTTTAGTTTAGTTGATGCATCTAGTTTCTGTACTAGTTTAAAAAAATTGATACAGATACATGAGATAAAATGGTGGAAAGAAAACAAAAATCAGCTAAAAACCCAAAGATTTGCTGTCTTTACAGAAAAGATACTCCCCCCCCCCCCAAATAAGCAAGTAACCATATGTGAACTTCATACTTGTCTAATGGAGGAATGAAAGAATTGTAATGCAAGTGCGTTAGCTTGGCCTTCTTCTAATCTGGATTTCTAATATATCCAGACTATTTGGCAGTGAGTTTCATCTCTCAGAAGAATTTTACACAGGAGACTTGATATTTGCTAGGAACAAATCCAAGGTGAAGATGGAAATATTTGTAGAGGCTCCTGGCTTTCTTCACAAACTTATTTTCAGTGAATATTTGCATATCCTTGCTCTACTGCCTTTAAAGTTTCCACTGAAGTTTAATTTCTCACTTGGTAAGTGGAGCGCTGTTGAGAACACTCGCTGACTAAGACATTTTCATGAAAACTCTTGTGTCTGCTTAGAGCTATTACAGACTGGTTTCTGTAACACATCTAATCTGTTGCCAGATTCAAATTTATCATTATCCTTTTAATTTTATCTCCAGACTTGAGTTTTCTTTATTCTGTCGCCACCACTGGGAATTGGCTTACTTATTATTGTCCTTTTAGCCCTTAAAAGAAGCAGTTTTTCTTTTCTTGTTCATTTTACAGAGTTACTATAAACAAGATTCTGGAGCTTGAGGGAATAATCCAACCTCAGTGAGATGTAGATTCTGAATGGCTTGTTGTCCTTCCTGTTGGTTAAATGACTTCTGTACTGTGCCTTTATACTTAAATATGCTTTAAGTTAGTCCACAGTGGTGCATCCTGATGGGGTAGTGGTTAAGTCTGATGCCTCTGGAGGAACACAGTCCACGTATATCCCAGAGACCCAGGTTTGTGTCCCAGGTCTGGGGCGAACAACTAATATGAACAACTAAATAAAAATAAAATAAAAATGCTTCTTCCTCTTCTCTCTCCCTTCTTGCCTATACTTTTCCTTTTAAAAAAAAAGTTAAAAAAGTTAGTGTCACAGAAAAATAATTGTTTATGCCATGAAGCTTCAGTGTCCTTGAGACACAGCTGGAGCAGCTAGATGTTAAATGCAAAATGCCATAGGTTTACTATATTAGTGATTAACTTTTTTGACCTTTGCATAATATTTATAATTTTTACAATGTCTATGCCTTCTAGATCTTTCTGGCTCATGTGTTGGTATGCCTGTACGCCTCACAGCCTGTGTTGCTGATCTCCAACGTTGAAGATAGCATTATATTTACATACAGTGGTTGAGTTAACTTGCGTCCATTGGGAATAGGGTTGCAGGTGATAGAATGAATATATCTTGCTGTGTGTGAAAGGATAATTTTAAGGTAATCAGAGACCTAGAATGGAGGTCCTTGCCTCCCTGCTTCCATCTATTCTTCATTGAGTTCCTAAATGTGAACACGCTTCTCTTCCTGGTAGAAATCCTCAAATCTCTTGGAAGCTAATAATATATTTTTTGAACTGGAAGAAATTTTAAGGATTAATAAAAATCAGCATTTCAGAAGCAAGAAAGCTGAACATGAGTAATATGTGACTCTTCTAAAGTTGTGGTCAAAGGGAGCTGTAGTCAAAGGAGTACACTGTTGTTCTCCTGCACTCTAGTTCCATACATCATAGTCTTCCTAGAATATTCTGCTTAAAATTATATTATATTTATTTTTAAATCAACCTCATTTTAAGATTTGTCAGTCATTTGTTCTAGTGCCTTAAATTAAAGACTTTAAAAAAAAACTGGAGGAAACTTTTATTTTATCGTGTTAGCTTCAGGGATACGACCGAATAACTTGACGTTTGTGTACATTGTGAAATGCTCATCACAGCAAGTGACTGTGAAAGTTCATATAAGCCTTTGGATGAATGTATGCTTTTTTTCTCTGGCTGTCACCTCGGAGCACGTATACTGTTCACACAGAGGTGGAATTTCTGGATTTGTATGATAGGGGTGCGTTAAGCTTATTTTTTTGTTTGTATGTCCGGGCGTAGTTTTGGAAGACTTCCAAACTGTCTTCCAAAGTTGTTGAACTACTTTACATTCCTATTTAGAGATGCAGTAGTTAAGAGAAACTCAGTATCTTTACATCTTTGACAACGCTTGGTCTGGACAGTGTTCTTAATTTTAGCCATCCTAGTAGTTGTGTGGGGATATCTCACTGGCTTTAATTGAATTTTTCTCATGTTCGATGCTGCTCCACATCGATTCATGTGCTTCTTTGCCCTTCACAGATCTTTGGTAAAGTGTATATGTTGAACTTTTGCCCATTTTTTTTTTTTAAAGGTTCAGGCAGGAATGAAACCAAGGTAGGCAAGCAGGAAGAGAGAGGGAGAAGAAGCATTTTTTTACTTTTTATTTTTATTTAGTCGTTCACACTGGTTGCTTCTCCCGGGCCCGGGACTGGAACCCTAGGGGTATGTGATTTGCCCCTTTGGAGGTGATTGGCCCAACTGCTGCTCCACTAGGGAGTCCCATGTTTACTTTGGTTCATTTGTTTTATTAGTGAATCTGAGAGTTGTCTTTATTTTAGATAGAAGGCTTTATCATACATACAGTCTGCAGATCTTTTCTTCTAATCTGTGGCTCACCTTTCATCCCTTAGCAGTCTCTTTGTGAGTGCAGAGTTTCTCATTTATGATAAAATCAAATTTTAAATTCATGTACATAATTTTAAAATAATCTGTCATCTAAGTCAGTTCATTTTGTCTTTATGTGTGAAGAATGGAAAGATCTAATGTTTCCAATTTTTTTATGGTTGGCAAAACTAAGTATTTTTATCTGCAGCAAGGGAAATGGTAATTAAAATATTATCAAGAAAGACAGCCAATGAAAAGAAACATATTTCCTTAGATACAGATTAGAGTTACAGAATGAATGAGATTCTTTGAATTCAGAAATGTTGAGAGGCTCCTTTGTTACAAGTAAACATTTGTAAGGGTGGTTTTACCATTGAAAATAGAACTGGTTGATTATAATTGTGACTTAACACAGTCTCTGCCATAGACCTGTGGTGGTGGCATGCATGCTTTCAGTTTTGTGTGTTTTTAGGATAGACACCATGACTCAGAATGATCTTCCTTTTGCAGTAGGAGAAGAAACCTGAGCTTTGCTTAAACCTTTTTTGAGATTCCTTTCACTAGCAATTGCTCATTAGAAGGCTCTGTATTCTCAAAGATAAACCAGAAATTCCATTAGATACTAGTTCCTTGGAGAACAGAGCAAGGCTGAGAAACTTAAATATTTACAATGTGAAATTAAAAGGGAAAGTTTGTTTTAACAAATCAAGTATGGTAATGAATATTTTGTTTTTAAGACATAAACTTAGGTAAATATGCACATGCATAAATAATAACACACATATATACACTCAAATATACATAAACATGCACATGTAAATATGATGCAGTTATTAACAGAAGTTGTTTGTTCTTTATCAGATATGCTCTGGAGTTCTGCAAATGTGTTCTGGCCACGTCGTGCACTGAGTTCTCATTCTGTTCTACTTTTATGTCCCATGGATGTTCTCTTTCCTGAGTTTCCTGTCTGTCCTGAAGTGGAACGCTGTCCTTTTCTAACAGTTTACCTCACATCACTCACACTAAGCATTCATGTGTACATGTAGTAGACTCTCAAGAATATTTAGGTAGATGAAGTTGGGGCCTTGGAAGGCTTGTATCAAGGTGAACTATTAAAAGTAGAAGATTTAATAACCCTCTTCTTCTTTGTCCAGATGCTCCCAGTTCTTGTCTTTTGCCATAGTGTCTCTGTTTCCTTCATTATCTCCTATTTTCTTTTGCCTCTCAACTTGCAACTACTTCCACATTTTACAAGATATTTATTGTTTGTCTTGATTTACTGTCTTCGTAGACTTCATTTTGCTGAAGGAAGTTTCTTAAGCATAGGCGGAAACTTTGATGTCAGTTAACTAAAAAACAGAAAATGTTTTATCCCCGCTGCAAAAAGTTGTTAAAAAATGGTGTCATGTTTGTATTGACATACTGTGGATCTTCGTGTCGGTGTAGTAGCTAAGTATTTAAGTTATTTAACCATTCCTTTTACTGTACATCTAGGGTGTTGCTGCTATATTTTAGTAAATGTCTTTGAACACATTAGCTTTCTGAAAATGAGAGAATTTTTAGGGGGTTCCTAGAAGTCAATTTGGGGTCAAAAGCTACACCTGTACGATAATGCCAGATCAGTCTTTAATAGTCTTGTAAAGTAACAGTGCTCTCCTACTCTCAGCAAGTCCTGAATATTATTATTTGAATGTTTGCTAAAGTGATAGTATAAAGTAATATCTGAAGTGTTTCAAATCTTTTTAATTGAGTCACCTATTGTTACTGCAAACCTAATTTTAATGTAGACACTAATAGTGTGCATTAAAAGATGTTGGTTATACATCCTAATAAGGAAATTTTGATCTTCTATTTCTTGTGATGTAATTTCATACTACTGTGTATATACAATTATCTAATAAATATGTTATATTTTAAGGCAAAATTTTATTTCTCTGTAACTGCTCTCTATCTTTTGATTGAATTTCAGTGTGTTGAGAGAAAATTCTGGTGATGATAAATATGGTAAAGATATTATTTCCTTTATTGGATACATTATAGGTAAAGCATTTTGAGGGGGCGTGGAATCAACTTTATTTTGAATGGGATTTCATCTTTATAATGACAGTACCTAATATCTACAGCACTCTGGAGTTTTAAAAAGCATTTAGATGTGATAAGGATCTGTTTTAGGTACTTAGCTAGAGATTTTGAGGTCCTAATTCTCTCTGACTATTCTGATGGGCTTCAGATCATACTCATTCTCAAAAGTATTTTAAAACCACCCTTAAGTATTATTGAAATTTCACTATATAGAATAAGAATCCTTTTAACCACTTACCACTAATGAGTATTTCCACTAGATTATAGTTTCTGACTAATGCTTCAGGAAGATGCAAGCAAAACAGGCAGAACCATATGAGGGAAGGTGTTTATTTTTCCTTCATTAATGTGGCATACAGTGTCCATTTCTCCTAATTTCATGACTTTCTTCTTAAAGCAAGAGACTACCAACTATCTTATGAAAACAAATTCATAGGACCATTTGCACAGCAATTTATGACTTTCAAAGCTATGTAAGTTTTATCTCATTTGTTTCTCAGAGAAATCTTTTAAGCACTATTTGTCACTGTGTCAGAGGAATACTCACTTAAGTTTGAATTAGGATAGTGAATGTTAATAATCAAATTGTTGGGGGAAAAGTGTTTTAGGTATCTATTTTTCATTATTATTGATAATATTAAAGCTATTTTTAATGACTATTTAAAAGTAAAGTTTAATTAGTAATAAATTCTAGTTTTGAACAAGGTGTGATATAATGTGTAGACACATTAAATGGTTCAATATGATGTCAGAGATATAATACAAATATATGGCATAAAAGGATGACAGAAACTTTTTAATGATTTATAAACTTAGAGCATCTGGTCCTTTGATATGATTAACAGCTTTGCTGCAATCTAGATCTCAAGAGCCAGATGGCAGTCATTTGTGTATATATCATAGAATATATCTCAAAAATTTTTATAGACTTTTGAATTTAGTAGGCATTAGATCTAATGTGAATAACATATTGATTGACTTTGGAAAGAACATATTTTTTCCAATTGGATGCCTGCAGAGATTATTGTGATTAAAAAAATAATTGTTTTTACCTTCTTCACAGATTAGATACATATATAAACATATGCAAATGTATGCATATTCTTTGTAATTAAGACTTATTGAAATAATTATTGTGGGAAAAATTATAACTGTTTTGATGTAACTATAAATTTAATAGTAAATATTTAGTATTACCTGAAAATATAATTCTTCAGTTGATAGAAATCTGGTATGTTACCAGTTTATGATATATTTATTTTTTAAGTATAAATTGATTATGTTCATGTGCTTTATAATTTCCATAGATGTACCTACTTATATTTCTTTTATCCTATAAATATTTATTGAATTTCTACTGTGTTGTTAGGTTCTATTCAACACCAAGAATGTCTATTTCTTTTACTTTGAACATTTGAAAAATACTATTTTATGTATCACATTTGTAGCTTTTCACTATTCAGTACTTCCTTAAGTTAAATAGTTATATTTTCATAAATTACTTTGTTTTTCAGAGAATATTAGATATAGTGATAGACAATAATATAGCATAAGGTGAGAAAAATATTGCTAGATAAACACATTAGAATATGTTTAATGGTAAATTGTCCAGAACATAGAAACAATAAAAAGGAATTAAGTATGAATCATTACAGAAAATTCAATATTATATTGAATCATCTGACTTAATTTGGATTTAGCTTAGATTAAAAATAAATATTCCAAATTGTCATTTTTATCTCTTGATGATCTGAGTTTATAATTTACTTTAGGAATAGTCAGGATCAATTTATCTAATTTATGTTGACAGACCTCAGACACCACTTGCAGCTTGCTGAACTAGACACGATGTATTTCCTTCCTTTAAACGCAGATGGCCTACCCAACGTATTTTATACCAGTATATAGCATTTTCTTCAACTTCATGACAGCTGTGGCTCAGGCAAGATGGTTAAGATTTATAGAAAGAATCAGCAAACATTCTGGTCTCTGTATTTTATTTTGATTCTTAGTGAAAATCAAATTGTTAAAAACTTACTTGATCAGCATTGTGAAAGTACACAGTGCCTGGTTTTTCCTAAATCTGACTGTTTTAATGCTGCTTCATTAATTTTATTATTTTTTTAAACATTTGACATCTTAGATTGTGAAGCATACTTATGGTGTAATGTACGTACTTTCATATTCTTTCGAAATTCTTGCCCCTTATTTTCAGTATTTGGAATTTTATAATTTAAAGGGAGCTCTTAGGTTATTGATTATATTGTAGCTACCAAAGCACACAGGGAAAATACTTTAGAGAGCAGATGTAAATCGATTGGTACTAGAAGTTTTACTGATCTTTGTTATCAATTATAAATTTAATTATATTTTATATAGTTAAATCCCGAGAGAATGTAAAATATAAATATATAGGTACTTGGGTAGAGATTATTGTTATTTTTGAAGTATATTTTATTTATTTATTTATTTAGAGGAAGAAAGCAGGCAGGAATGAGGGCAGGCAGAAAGAGGTGGAAGAAATGTCTGGCCTTTGCTTTAGTCATTCATGTTGCTTGTTCCCTCCCCTCCTGCCTGTCTCCTCAGGTCAGAGACCTGGGTCACTGAGCTTTACATGTTCCATATCCCAGTTATCTCAGCCACCTGAGCCACAGGGTTTGCCTGTGATAATTATTTTTGAGAATCTTCTGCTATAAACACAGCATGAAATAAACTTGCGAATCTTTTCCATCAATGATTTTTGTTTAACCTACTAGCTATTATGGTCCATCTTAAAACAACGTTCTTTATCTTATTTATGTCAGGATTATGACTATAGTTTTTGGATGGATAAAAGTCTTCCTTTTCTCCAAACTGAGAGATTATTCAGTTCATTACCGCAGTTTTGCTCTTATTGTATTCAGAATAAATACAGTGTCTGCTAAACTTGCATAAAGTTTTACAGCATTATATTGTTTAATTACTGATTTAGAGATGTTCATTAGATAATAACTTCTCTCTATATATGATGAAGCAGCATATATATATATATAATACTTCAAGATAGTACATACACAGTTGATTCTTGTCATTTGTGATTCTTAAGTTCTATAAAGTTGCTAAAAACACTGAATTATTGAGTTATGAGCCTTTGCCTCTAGGGGAAATGCAGGGTTTGATTTCTATGAGCTTCTGATCACAAGTTTTGTCAATCAATATATAATCTAGTTTTATGTGTATTTCTGTTTGCAATATTGTTAAATATATATTCTATTCATTAAAATGAAACTCCCAGCAAACAGCATTTCATATTGAACTTTGTAACTCATGCCTGAACAAAGCTTATCTGAGACACAGTTTCTTGAGAAGGTACACATAGCTTCCTGAGCTGAGGAACACTAACCCTTCAGCAGTGTATTGGGGGCCTTTTAAACAGGGAAATCATCCACAATTAAGGACACAAATGTAAAAAATGCTGAATTAAATAGAGACAAGGAGACGTATTTGCAGTCTAAGAGCTGAAACAAGGCGGCACCTCACTGTGCTCTATACCAACTGGTCATGTGTGCTTTGGGAAACTGATATTTCACTCTTCTTTCTGTGCCTGAACTTGTTCACAAGTAACTGTGAAATCTATAGTACTGATCTTGAAGGTAAAAATAAATTGTAGTGAGTAGGTGAATTTGCAAATAAAGTGATTTGACTGCAGATACGTGTACATATACATATATGCATATATGTATGTGTATGTATATATGTATAATTCCTGCTAGTACCTGAGCAAAAGTTAATTTCTCAATCAAACATGCCAGGGGGCTAATGTTAAGTTTCCCCCCTTAAATTAAATGTTTTTAATGACAGATATTTGTGATTAAAATGAGAGCACTTCCAGAGTACCAATTTAGTAAAAATATTTTTTTTGGACTCGAATGTCAGATATTCACAATAAACATAACTTTCGATGGTAAACTTTATTAGATTTAAATTTTTATCTTCTAATTCTTTGCTGATTAGACATTCCTTGAAGCATTGTGCATTAGTTTTTACCCAGTAGTAACTAACCATTAAATCATTACTTTTCAAATAGTCTAATGTATATTCCTCAGAATCAATTATCATAAAAGTCAACTTTTAGAGATTTCAAATGTACCAATATAAAAGACTGAGATTAAGAATTAATTTTCACACAATAATTTGCTCTGTGGTTATGTGCAATGATGCATGTTTCAAAAAGAAACATTATTTAGTACATTTTTTTTTACATACTTATCCATTTAAGTACTTTAGATTTTTTTCAAGGCAGAGTAGATAAAACAATTTAGTTTAGGTCAAGCCAGTGGTTTGTAGAGCCTAGTACTTTACTTTTAACAATGATGTGTGGCTGTTGTTACAGTTATTTATTGCTACTATGTGGAAAGCAATTAACATAGAGAATTTGGGACAGATCTCCTTCGAACCTACTTGCAAGAACAGCCTTTGGCTAGTGTCTTGGAATGTGAACGGTCCACAGTTTCCCACACAGATATAAAACTTCCCTTAAATGATTGGAGTGGCTCTCTGTGCTTGAACTATTTGTGCAAACTCCATGTGATACATGAGGAGTACCTGCTTTTCTGGGGGAGTCTGCAACTTGGGACTTGCCCGGCAGAGGGCCCCTAGGTGACTAAAAATTTCAGGTGCCGTGTCTCCAGCTAACTTCCTGGCAATTGACACTTCTTACAGGGTGTCATCATTCATAACTGAGGAATTTAAATGCACCCTGTGCAACTTCACCGGAGGAGGACTCTTGGAAGCTTCCACTTGCTTTCCATTAGACCATGCCATGTGCATCTTTTCCCTTTGCTTTTTTCGCTTTGTATGCTTTGACTTTAATCCTGACCAGTAGTTCAACTATATGCTGAGGCCTGTGAGTCCTGGAGAATCACCGAACTTGTGGGTGGTTCTTGGGGACCCCTGACACAGCAAAATCCCACAAAACTTAGTATCTTAAAACACCCACCATTTTATTATATTACGTGATCATGTTGATTAGTCACTTAGTCCTGTTTTGACTTGGTGTTGATAGAAGTCGCTTTGTCGTTTTCTGCTAGTGGTTGGTCTGGACTGGAGGGCCCCGCATATCTGGCACTTGGGGGCCGCGGGTGGAAGCCTGTGCCGCCCTGTGAGCCTGTGAGAGCTGTTGAACGGAGCGCCTGCGTGAGGCTGCTCCTGAGTTAGGGTCCTGGCCTGCAGCACATCAGCCTGCCCTGAGAAGACACAGCTTCTGTGCTTTGGTTTTTATTCTTCTGAAAGAGTTTGTTTTAAAATTCTAGCCAGAATCATTGGAGTAATGGATTTCCTCTTTTACTCCATTTTTTGTTAAGTTTTTTATAAAGTCATCAATTCCTTTTATTGTTTCCTAAATCCCATTCTCCAGGAATTTCTTAAGGAATTTCTCTTTTGTTTTGCAGAATGTTTCTTTATTGTCCACATCATCCATACACTGTGAGTTTATTAATATGCAGCCTTTTCTCGTGGCTTTTATGTTTCTAAGAAGAGAATTAATGTTTTTACTATTATACCCTCTTTAGGGAATGACTCTTCTCATTGTTTTTATCTTAACTATTTCCGGGTTCACTGTTTTTTTTCATTTGAAAATGAAATATCTGACCTACATGCCATGGGCTAAGCTCAGTTGCCTCATGATATTTGTTCTCCAGAAGAGCTACTGAGACATGAATTCCCTTTGCAGAAAATGTTAATGCTTTTTTATGACTAGAATTTATTTTCAGTTAATATGGACATTTTTCCCAACCTGTGATTAAAATATTTGTTGTTTACTCACTGGTTTGTGGCTCCTAGAGACCTCTGGGAGCCTTTCCTAATGAATAATATGAAAAATTCTTGAATCCTCTCAGTGGCTCTTATGTATTTTAGCTCATAGTTTGATATTTTCACATTTGAATTCTTTAAGAACTCTTGAGTGAATGTTATTTGATCCTAATTTATTCATAGTCAATAATCTCTTATTTTTCAGTATTAACAGTGACTTACCATATATTGTTTTATTTTGATATATTATTGCACATTAGAAAATAATTTAGCATGTGTTGAATAATTTCTTTCTTTAACAAATTCTAAGATGGTTGAATGAATAATAAAGAAGTCCCATGGCATAGGCAAAGGAACCTGAGTTCAGGCATTTACTCAGCATGCACGTGGAAGAACTGGAATGAGAATGGAGGTCATACAGGCTCCAGAGCCCATGAGTGCCTGTTCCGTTTTGGGTACCAGTGCTTTTACTAAGCAAGAGTCTGATGTCTTATGTTTAGCATTTTTTGTTCACTAATCTTGATCAAAGTCAAGCAGGCTGTTGAACAGTCCACTTGCATCAGGATGCGGAAATCTGATGCCCTGAGCTTGGTATTTAGAAATTTCTGGTGAACCCTGAGCTCTCAGTCGCAGTGACCTCTCCTCGGCTTTACGTCATGTAGAGTGCTCAGTCTAGATGACTGAGCTTCACTTCTGACTTCTGATTTTACACTCCATTTTAGCCCCAGGGAACTGAACTCTACCCTAAATCCCCACCTTCTTGTCGTAGTTTTAGAAATTGACCCAGAAATCTTCATTTATTTGCTGGAATTTTGTTCCAAAGATAGGATCTGATGGTACCATCCACTTGGCCCTCTGACCTTGTCTCACTAACTAGTTGGAGTGCTTTTGGCTACTGAACCACCTAAGTTTCACTGCCCCTGAAGGCACAGAACTTTGTACAGTTTGTCCCTTTTTTGAGGGTGTGGACTTAGTTACATCCACCTTCTTCCTTTTTTCTCATCAGCAGATATTGAAATTGAAACCAGAGTAAGGACACTTAAGTTCTTTCAGTCGGGGTATGCTACTTCCTTAAGGTTAATCCTAGGCTGTTAAGTCCGTACAGAGTCTTTGCACTTAGCGTGTTTTCACATATGACTTCTGAAACATTTTCATTAAAATGAAATTGGAAATGCAGACTGCGTCAAGTAAAGGAGACAGAATATGTAGATCAATAGATAGAAGAAAAACCAAGAGTCTGATGTTCTGGGAACAAAGGAACAAGAGTGTGGCCTGAGTTGAATATTACTGCAAGATCAATTAAGATGAGGACTGATACACATCTTTTAGTTTTAATGATGTGGTGGTCACTGTTGGTTTTAGGGAGAATGTTTTAGTGAAGTGGTGAAGTGGAAACCAGGCCATGTGGCTCAAAGTACAGGTGGAGGTGAAGAAATGAATCCATGCAGTGTAGAACACGATTCTTAAGTAGTTTGGGAAGGTGGAAAGTAGGTAGAATTTTGAAGTCAGTAGGTGTTCTGTTACTTTAAACATAAGTTAAGCTTATTAGAAAGGAGGTGTGTAGTGAGAGGGAGAGGTCAAATGTACTATAGAAAGGATGTCAGATAGTATGCAGTGGTCATGAGGAAGCACAGAGGATGGAGCTGCGTTGAATAGTCATCAGTCTCTCTATGTTGTATACTTCGGCTTCTCTTGAGTAAATACCTAGCAGTGGAATGTCTGTGTATTTTGTTTAACTTTATAAGAAATGGCCACGCAGTTATCCAAAGCGGTCATGCCATTTGGCTTCCTCGTTAGTATTCCACTGGAGTTTCAGTTCCCTATCCTTGCCAGCACTTGTCAGCATTTTCAATTTTAATCTAATGGCTGAGTACTGAGATTTCACTCAGGTTTTGATTTACATTTTCCTGATTATAAATGATGTTGAACATGTTTTCAGGTTCTTATTTGCCAATCATGTTTATTTAGTGTATTAGCCATTCCTGTTTTGGGGGGTTGTGCATTTTATTATGATTTGCAAGAGTTTCAGATATGTTTGGCACACCAGTTCCTTCTCAGACATAAGTATTACAAATATTTTGTACTGATCTATGTTTTGCTTTTTTGTTTCTTAATGTTGATATTGAAGAGCAGAAAGTTTTACTTGTCAGTCTTTTTTTCAGGGTTTATTTGCTCTGAATCCTAAGAAATTTGTCTGCGTAAAGTTCACAAAGATTTTTTTCTACTATTTTCTTTTAGAAGTTATGTATTTTTATCTGAGTGATATACATTTAGGTGATATTTATAGTTCAAGTTAATTTTTGTGTATGGTATGCAGAAGAGTCAAGCTTCATTTAAAAAGTTTGGGTTTCTAGCTGTTCCAGCACCATTTGTGGAAAAGATTTGTCATTACTCTGTTGAATTACTGTGACTCATTTGTTGAAAATGCCTTGCTGAGGTATGTGCGAGTTTGTTTCTGAACTCTTTTCTGTCCCATTTATCTGTGTGTCTGTCTTTAACATTAATACCACACTGCCTTTATTATTGTGACTTCATAGTAAGTATGTAGCATTAGTCTTATAACTATTTTTGTTTACTTACTTTTGATAAATATTGCTTTGGATTTCTTTTACATTTCTTTGTACACTTTAGAATACCTTTAAATTATTTCTAACAGAAGTCTGCTCAGTTCGTATTGGGATTGTGTTGAATCCCAAGTGGGAGTGGATAGAAAATGTCAAGTGGCCTTTTCCAATCACAGTTACATTTTGGAAAGCTTGTTTTTTCTGATACAATGCGGGAATGCCTTAGAAGAAAGCAGCATTAAAGACAGGACAGTTTATAGTCCAGATGATAGATGATGAAGAGTAGAGGAAAGCCCCTGGTGGGCTGTAGAGGGAGAGATACTTTTGTAACCTCTATCAAAATTTTCTGTTGGCATGCTAACAAATTATCACAACCTTTGGTGCCTTAAAATGTTTGAAAGAAAATTTCAGACTTCAGAGATAAAGGAGACTTATTTGGGATTGAAGCTAAGGACTGCAACCCAGGAGGCACATGACCAAATACTTTGGGTAGTGTTCCTGGTAACTGGGAGTTGGAAAACAATGATGATATAGGTGAAAACCAGGAGTGGAGTCTTTCCACCTATGTAAGTTGTTTGTCAAGATTATCATTGGTATTGGCAAGAAAAGCCTGTATTTCTCTATACATGATTGGTTATTAAGTTAGTTTTGAAGCAGTAAAGTCAGTTGTTAAACTCTGATGGGTCTTCCAGATGTTAGTGGTTTTTCTCTGTTAAGCATATTTAAAATTATTTTCTTGGGTTGAGGACATCCAAAACCATACTTCTCTAATAGCTCCCCGGCTCTTTTTTAAATGCCTTCATTAAGTGACTTCCTTTGGACTTTTCCCTTCTACAAAACAGTATGCATTTTTTGTTTTACAAATAACAAATAGTTCCTGTACTAAAGGTGCTATTTTACTGTCTTCTACTGTGTTGCTTTCTGGAAGCTCTGCTGGAGCGTTCACTTCCTGCACGTTTGGGTTGCTGGCAGAATTCGATTTCTTTTTCTTATTGATCTGAGATCCCAACTCCTTGCTGACCATCAGCCAATGGTGACTCTTCCAACTTTCAGAAGTTGCCTATGTTTCTTCTTACATTTTCCTCTTCATACATTTTCAAGTAATTTTTTATGGGGTGATGCCATTTCATGCATCTTACTTAATTTTTTTCCTATGAATCTCTCTAACCCAGCTGGGAAAAGTTCTCTGATTTTAGGGACTGGGTAATTAGGTTGGACTCATTCCTAAAATCCACCATAGTCTCCCCTTCTCGAGATCTGCAACTGACACATCTATAGAAATAAACTATAGGAAGAGTATACTCAGAGAAAGTCTCAATCCTTTCCATTTCCTTTCTTCCTCATTTCTGTGGACCTCTATATGCAATACTAGTTTCTTCTTTATTTTAAAGGCAGGTAGGCAGGAAGAACAAAAAAGGAGGAGTAAGCATTTTATTTAGTTGTTCACTTTAGTTGTACCACTGGTGAACCTGGGTCTTTGGGCAGAATGTGGATGTGTCCTAGGTCAGGGCTTAACACCTGAGCCACTAAGGTATGCCCTAGCTTCTTGTTTATTCTCTCACACTATTGCATTTTACAAAAAATAGATACATAAATATATGCATTCATTTCTACCTTTTTAAAACAAAACTATTATACTTTATGTACTCCTTTGCATGTTTGTAACTTAACAGTATTATCCTAGAAATCACTCTGTATCAGTTGATAGAGATCTTCCATAATCTTTTTCATAGTTTCCTTAGTTCTTATTAAGTTGATGAACTAGAACTTATTCACCTAGTTTCCTTTGACAGACACATTTAAATTGTTTGACAAATACAGCAGTCCTCCCTTATCTCTGGGGGACATGTACCAAAACCCTTGTGGATGCCTGAAACTGCATAGTACTGAACCGTATATATCTTTGTTTTTCCCCTAGATATATATATATATATATACATATATATATATATATATATCTACCTATAATGAAGTTTGATTCATAAATTAAACACAGTGAGAAGTTAACAGCAGTAATAACACAGAACACTTGCAGCAATATACTGTAAGAAAATTTTTGTGTCCTCCTTCAATTATCTTAGCGTAGGTCATATTTTCAGACCATAGTTGACCACAAGTAACTCAAACTGCAGAAAACCAAACTGTAGATCATGCAGACTATTACACTACATTACATACTATTGTATAGTTTGGTTTTATATTCGTGGAGGTGCTTCTTTGGGTAAATTCATGCAAATACTCTTGGTGACTTAAGAGGGTAAATACATAGTTTTGCAAAATTTTATCAAGTTTCTTTCCACCGATTATTTTGCCATTTTGTATATACCTAAAGGCCTTTTTAACAAAGTTGTTATCTGGTTTTTGAGTTATTTTTCCAATTAGGTGAGAAATGGTATCTAATTGTGGTTTTTAGAAATTAACTATTGAGATGTAACGTATGTGACATGAATTTATTTAAAATACATAGTGGATGATAATTGCATATTCCATGTAACCACCACAATCTACAAAGATAGAACATCCCCAGGAGGTTCTTTGGCTTTTTAAATTCAGTTTTCCCACACCTCACCCTAGCCCCAGACAATCACCAAGGTGATTCTGTAAAAATAGAGTAAGTGATCCCGCCCCCTTTTTTTGAACTTCACATAAATGGAATTATATAGTGTATAGTATTCTGTGTCTGACCTCTTTCACTTTGAAAAATGTTTTTGAAACACATCCATAGTAGTATATATTTAAATAATTTAATCCTTTTAGTTACTTAGTGGTATTCTGTTTTATGGATAATTATCTGTTTACCTTTTGATAGATATTTGGGTTCCCTCCAGGCTTACCTTTTAGGAATGTAGTTGCTATGAACATTCTTACACATATTTTTGTTTGAATATGTGTTTTCATTTCTTTTGGATATATGCTTAAGGATAAAGTTGCAGGTAAGTGTATCTTTAATGTTATAACAAATTGTCAAACTGTCTTAGAAATAGATACCATTGGCATGTCCTGGGGACTCACATGTAAGCCCATGCCTGAGGAGCAGTCCACATACAGCCTAAGGACTTGAGTTCACTGCCCAGGGCTGGGGGAACAACTAAAATGAACAACTAACTATATAAAAAAATCCCTCTTTTTTTTCTTGCTACCTGCCTTCCTTAATCTTTAAAAAGAAAAACAATCTGTTTATAGATACACCATTTTACCTTCCTACTAGTGCTGTGTAGTGATCTGGTTGCTTGACTTCCTGAAGAGCACGTGGTATAACCTCTTTTAGCTTTAGCTGTTCTAATGGATGCTTAGTGGTATCTCACTTTAGTTTTCGTTTAGCTATTGACCATTCATATTTCTTTTTTTATTAGGTTATCTTTTTAAGGTTGAGTTGTGAATATTCTTGATAGTGATATATTGTCAGATATATGAAGTGTGCAGTATTTTCTTCCATTCTGTGGTTTATCTTTTCATTTTCTAAATAGTATCCTTCCAAGAGAAAGTCTATAATTTTAGTGAATTCCAATTTGTATTTTGTTATCATTCATGTTTTAGTATTTTAAGATTGTTATGTACCTCCAAATTAGAATAAATCTTGTATGCTTTCTTTTAGAACAGATCAAGTATTTTTTTTATTTAATTAAGCTTTCTAAAAAAATGTGGCTGGCATACCCTAGTGGTATGGTAGTTAAGTCTCCTGCCTCTGGCCAGCATAAACCACATGCATCCCAAGGACCTGGGTTCTTGTACCAGGAGAGGGGGAAACAACCAAGATGAACAACTGAATTAAATAAATAAATGCTTCTTCCTCTTCTCTCTTCCTGCCTGACTACTCACCTTCATTCCTGCCTGTGCCTTTCCTTTATAAATAAATATATAAAATGCATGGGACTATTAGACATTTTAGCATTATATATGTAGATTGCAAACCTTTTTATTAGACACCACTCAGCTAGATTTATTTTATTTTCTTGCTTGTCTGAATATTTGTAGGTATTTTATGGATACTTGAGATTAAGCGCAATTTCAGTGAAGGGCAGTTTAGTTGTTTATTCAATTTCTTGTTTCTCCTAGTCACTTCAGCCACTCTGTTAGTAAGGTTTATAATGTGTTTTATTTATTAAATGTTAAATGTCCCAGCGGATCTTACTGGATTGTAGTCGGATGTGAAAGCATCTACTAATATGAAGTGAATCTGTGTTTGTGTATATTTATTTCTGTAACTTTTAATGAGCTCCATTACTAGACTGATGGAGTTGAGATCTCTCATTGCTTGCATTCTTTCAGAGGAGAACATTATTCAGAGATGTTTTGCATAGCCACAATTGAGAGTCGGCTCTGAGAGCGTGTGCACACTGCAGACTTTCTTACAACAGCTGTCGCAGTTGGCAAAGGTAACTGGAGAAGCACTGCACACAGTTGGCCCCATGGACACAATTAATTCAGAGAAAGAAGAACTGTTTGCATGGTGGGCACACTTGGCATAGTTAGGCAGCTGGTATGATTCTGTGGCTCAGTTACAGGGCATGGTGAGTAAAAGTGCCTGTTTATGAAGTGATGCAGGCTGTGTAGGGGGAACAGATGGCTAAGAATACTTGACTTTCTAATACCTTGCCATATTAATAGCAAAAATAATTTTTTGAAGTAAATTGTGTTCTTTTTTTTTTCCTGTTGGCTTTTGTTTTATTTTTGTTATTTTGTTTTTTAATAAATTTGGAGTACAGCCTGAATACAAATGAAAAAACTGTAGTCAAATTTGGTCAGAAGAGAGAAGAATAAATTAACTAAAAAAAAAAATCTCTGTTGGTGGTAACCTTAAAGTATTTATACATCTGTTGATTTAGGTTGTTGCATGCCTTAAACCAATACAACGTTATAATTCAGTGTTTTCTCAAAATGAATAAAATAAATGAAATGCCGTTATTGATCAAATAATTTTTTGTAAATGTGATAGATATTCTCACCCTACACCATTTCATATTTTGTCCTCTAAATACTTCTCTATTCTTTTACCTGTTTAATAATGAACTAAAACCATACTAAATATGTTTTTTACTTGTGCATTTATTTAACTTCTGAACTAAAGAGAGTAATTCCTATAACGAGGGCACAATGCGTGGGAAGTCACAATTTTGTGTTTACATGACTTGTTTTAATTTACATCCTTAGGATCGTATTCTGTCTAAAAGCAAGTTCCACCAGCTTTCAAAAATAAATAGAATTCGAAATCAATTAATTAAAAATCAACAACTTTAGAGTTTATAAATTGTGAATTACTAAAAAGTATATACAGTACTATCTTCTTACATTGTTCTTAGTGTAATAAAATGTGTAAGATGACTCATGACACTCTGAATTACTGTAGGCTCATTGGAAAAGGAAAATAGTGACAACATTTATTTAATGGATGGTAGTGAGATTTAAATGAAAAACTATAGCCAGAGCATTCAGTATGGCCCTGGCTTGTAGTGAAGGCCTGCTAAATACTATTTCTTGACAATGTTTATAATAGCATCTAACTTTTTTGTTGGGTGATTGAGACTTGCATATTTCAATAACTTTTTCCCAGTTGAAATATTTTGCTTTGCATCATATTATTACTAAATAGTAACAGAGTGAAACCTGTGTTTCTGAAGCTAATGGATCTTAAGTTTCAATAGAAAGCAAGTTAAGTTCTTTATTCTTTCCTATATTTTAAGGGATTCTATTTTAGTCTAAGAAAGCAATGATTCATCACTTTCTTGCATCATAATAATTAACTAGTTGTTGGATATATTATAATTATCATTTAAATTAAAATTTATTTTTTTATAAAAGTAATGTATTCACCTGTCTGAAAATTCAAAAGATGTGGACGTACATAAAATGAAAAGTCTTCCTCCCACCTATATCCTATTTACTCAGTTCCCATTTCCAGAAGTGACCAACATGTTAGGATTCTTAGAATTTTAAATTTTTTTTTCAGTATTTATTTTATATATACACAACTACATAGACAGAGTAAAAAGCAATAAATTGTTGATACACACTACAACATGGATGAATATGAAAATTAATGTGTTGTGTGAAAGAAGAAAGATAAATATGAAAACATCCTATGTGATTCCATTGATATAAAATTCCAGGAAATTCCAATTAATATGTACTATATAAAGGAGATCATTGCTTGCCTGTGTGGGGCATAAGGGAGAGAGATGAGATTACAGAGGCTTATGCTTATAGTCTCGATCGTGGTGATAGTTTCACAGATATGTTCTCATAGACATATGTCAAAGTTTATATACTGATGACAAAGCTTATAAAATTTTATACTTAAAATAGGTGCAATATATTTTACCTCAGCAAGTACTGAAAATCTAGATGAAAATAGACAAAGGTTTGCATAACTAAAGTGATCAGTTGTAGAGTCGCAGGCCTGAAGATTCTTTCTAGGATGTGCACAGTTTTAAATGGTAATGTTAAGTGAGTAAGAGTCACATTAAAAGAACTGAGGTTCAGCTACTCCCCTTTGGACTCAGTCATTTATGTGCAGTCTAGAGCAGTGTATTGATTTGAGTCTGCTCTGGGAATCCTCTCCTGTGGCCAGGTGTACTCCATCTGTCTCATGGTTAAGCGGAATGTACTGTGCTGATATAGATCTGTACTTTTGGATGTGAACACAGTCTTAATTGATGACCTTTAGCCTTTACAAATAATCAAAATCTGCTCCAAGCACATGGCTGAATTTAGTGCTAATATCCAGACTAAGAGTCCAGTTAGCTGGAAATCTCTGCATAACTCTTCTAGATCTATGATCAGATTTATTAGGGTCCAACTCTGTATTTCATATTCTCATACTAACATTTAGAAGTTAAAATGTTATCACAAATTTTAAGTTAAAAAACGCTACCAAGACCTATTTATTGCCTTCAATTTTTCATGACCTTTTAAAAAAAATTAGAAAAAATTCTTTCAGTATTCCCTGTAAGGGAATTTTAGTGATGGATTATTTCAAATATTTTATTTCTAAAAAACTAGAAATAGGTGTTGGCAAGAGTGTGGAGAGAAGGAACCCTTCTGCATTATTGGTGGGAGTATAAATTGGAAAACAGTATGGCAGTTCCTCAAAAAATTAAAAATAAAACTACCACATGATCTTAACAATTCGAGTTCCAAGTATTTATCTGTAGAGAGCAAAAACACTTATTTGAAAATATGTATGCTCCCCCTTATTTATTGCAGTATTTTATAATCGCCAAGGTTCGGATCAACCTGATTTTTCATTGGTGGATGAATAGATAAAGAAATCGTGTTGTATTTGTGTATAAATACATCCATTTATATGTGTGTATATGTATGTGTGTATATATATATTTATATATATATACACACATACATATACACACAATGGAACATTGTTTTACCACAAAAAAGAATGGAATCTTGTCATTTGTGATAACATGCATGGTCCTTGAGAGCATTATAGCATTATGCTAAATGCAGTAAGTCAGAGAAATACAAATAGAGTATGTTCTCATTTATATGTGGAATCTTAAAAAAATGTCAAGCTCATTGCTGCAGAGAACTAATTGATGGTTGCCAGGGATAGGGTGGTGGTCCTGACTCTGGACAAAATGGGTAAAGTGGGTGAAAAGGCACAAAATTCCACTTATAAAATATGTAAGTCATGAAGATACAATGCACATCATGGGGATTATGACTTTTACTGTATTTGGATTTGAAAGTCCATCTCAAAGTTCACATCACAGGAAAAAATACAAATGGTGACAGATGCTAATTACATTTACTGGGGTGATCATTTTCCAATATATACAAATACTGAATTTTGTTGTATATCTTAAGCTAATGTCAGTTAAGCTATATGTCAATTATACCTCAGTTAAAAAAAAAATGGTGTTAGAAGAGTAAGTACCATGTAGTAAATATTCTCTAGGTTCATTGCAGGGCAAGCTTACTTTTTATATTTTGCATTTCTAGATCCCGTTTATCTTTTTAATAATTTCCATGCAGTTGTTAATGTCTAGAAAAGATAGTGGTGATTATAGAAATGAAAAGTCATGAATGTAAACATTTTTTCAGTATTTTGCTAATAAGTATGCTAATGTTGAGTCAGATGCTATCTTATGAAGCTGTCATGTCAGACATAATACTAAAAATATTTGTTTTTGAAAATCACCAGTCCTGTTTCATTTTGCATAAGTATCTTTATCTTTCATTGAAATTTTATTAAGTCCTCATTTCTATACTTGTAAAGCATAGCTAAATTTAAAACTAAAGCTGACCTTTGAATTGTCAAAAGAACTAATATATGCTATCTTGTTACAGATGTAGTTACTTATGTAGTACATAAGCCTCCATCATATGCAATATTATTAAAAAACAATTCCAAAACCATAAACTTTAGATAAATTTTTATTTTGTGAGTTGCATGATAATTATCCTTTGTCTGAAAGATATTTGGTAATTTTTTAGAATATGTTTAGAACCTGTAACTAAATGTAAATATGATATTAGAACTTTGGATAAAAGAAACACTTTTTAAGAAACACAATGCAATATGATGTTAAAATAGTTTCCATGATCATTTTAAAATATTTAAAAAATAATTTTAAATGTCTGAGAGGCATAGAAATAATATAATTGATCATGAAACACTAGCTTCCCATGAAACCAAGTTTACATATATTTCTTGTGTTGACAATTTAGAAACTTTGGTATCTCAGTTTTATTGTAGAATAAATGTATTTATTTTTGTATGATCAGAAAAATATAATGTGTATAGGAGAGGTTTTGTGGCATTTATTTTCTTATGTGATTATATAATTAAAAAATTGCATGGTGTTTATTCCCTTTAGTTTTTCTCTCCAAATGAGTGCTCTAAAAATGTCACTCTAAATTAAAGCATAATATTTCAAAAAGATAATATTTATATTCTTGATGCAGATTTCATTAATATGCTGAACTTTGCTCTGGTTGAATTTTTCCTGTTTATCTCAAAAGAAATTGCTAAAAAATGTTGAGATGTGGGATTTTTTAGATTTTCATTATAGGAGACAATGTTAGGATTTCATAGGATGAAAGCAATCCTTTTAATATTCCTAGAAAAGGATAAGAACTAAATATTTTATAATTAATAAGCTCAAATTTGGTTCATAAAGTCTAAGTTCTTTGTAAAGATTTCTCAACTTAGATGGCATTGTATTCCCTTTCTTTAGTATACAACATTGGCTAACTTTCTAGTTCTTTGTAGGATTTGTATGACATCAGTGGGCTTTCACCGCCTTGTAAACTTATTAATATTCCTCGACAGGTAAATTATGACTAATAATATTTTTTTCCAACTTCAACTTTTCTATATAAAAATTAACAATTGACTAAAGCAATTGTTACAATTTAAAATCAGACACAGATCACTGACTCCTTTATGTAGTGCCTTTCTTCACTTGCTATTTCAGCATCTCCTTTCCCAATAAAGTCACAAAAACCCTAAATTTAGGTTATTAACTGCTGGGTTTGAAATCATAGCTCTACTTATTTATTTTCTAATGACTGCGATCAGACTATATTAATCAACTAATATTTACTGAATACCAGCTAATGTTTTGGTCACTGTTATTGTCACTAGAATGTAATGGTAGTTTAAAATATACAACATTATTTTCCTAATAGAGTTTATATCATGTGGCAATAAATAGCTTCTTAGATCAATATATAAATTAAAATAAGTTACATAAATTGAATATAAGAGGAGCTGTAAAATGGGGATTTTATTGAAGTTGGGAATTGTCGAATACCTTTAGAATTTGAGAACTAACAGATAATTAGTAGTTTGCCAAAGAGTAGGGTGAAGAAATTTCCATACTTTGTCTGACTGGTGTGTAGTGAGGGCGGTGGGGAGAGAGTGGGTAATTCATATAGCATGTTAAGGATTTTGCTTAGTGACAAACTTAAGGATTTTAATCAGTAATAATGTGATCAGTTTGGTTTTTATTTTAAGGGATCACTTGACTGGCAGATAGAAAATGATTTATAAGAAGACTGAAGTGCAGAGATTTAGGCTAGAAATGATGGTGACTTGGAAACACATTCTTTTGTCAAATTCAGCATCTGATTTTTTATGCAAATATCTTTGTATTGCACGTTTGACAGAATTATGCCATCTTTCCGAGGGGAATATAGTGATCATTAATTACTGTTACACAAATTGTATTTAACTTCATTTCAGAAATCCCAGTTCACTTTTTGGATTTCACTAGATCTCTTAAATAGCCCAAGAAAATAACTGAGACAAAGTGTAGGCATTAACTAATTTCTCGATATGTTGACTATACCTGAGTGGAAAATTATCTTTATAAGATTAATTTTCACAGCCCCATGAAATATAGTGCAAGTTCTATTTCTCTTTAACACCTCTATAGTGCTCACATAGAATGATTATTGTATATTTGGGTTTTAAAAACTTAGTAATTAATCAGCAGCTATTTATCTCCTAGCATTGTGTTAGACTGACAAGAAGATAGTAATTCAGCCTCACGATTTGACTGCTTATTATTCTTTGAGTCGTTGTGAAATATTGCCGTTTGCTGTTTATCTATTTGACATTGCATGCAAAATTGTTCCTGCTTTGCTCTAATGAAGAATACCTGCAATTTAATCAGGCTCCTGAGAGTATTCACCTGAATAATGGGAGCTAAAGAGAATCCAAGGATTTTAGATCCCATAGGAATCATAGAGATAGGTTGAAATAAATCAATTTATATCTAGGCACACTTTGGAGAAATTGCAGCTTCAATCCCATACTACTGCAATAAAACAAACATCACAATAAAGAGAATGACACAATTTTTTGTTTTCCAGTGCCCTTGAAAGTTATGTTTATGCTTTGCTGTAGTTTATTAAGTGTACACTATGTATACAAAAGTATGTACCTTAATTTGAATATACTTTATTGTTAAAAAATGCTAACCTGTTATCTGAGCCTCCAGTGAGTCGTAATCTTTTTGCTGATGGAAGGTCTTGCCTTAGTGTTGATGACTGCTGACCGATCAGGCGGGTGCTTGCTAAAGGTGGAGATGAGTGTGTCCATTTTTAAAATGAGACATTAATGAAGTTTGCCACCTAGGTTGACTGTTCTTTCGCCAAAGGTTTCTCTGAAGTATATGATGTTGCTTGATAATTTTACCTACAGTAATATTTCTTTAAAAATTAAGCCAGTCCCTCAAATCATGCCGCTGCATTATCAACTAACTTGACATGATATTCTAAATCCTATGTTGTCATTTCAATAACGTTCACGTCTTCACTGTAGAGTTCATTTCAAGAAACCACTGACTTTGTTTATATGTAAGAAACAGTTCTTACCCACTAAAGTTTTATCTTGAGACTGCAGCAATACATTCTGAAGTTTATATGTTTCCTAAAGGTTTTACTGTACTCAGGTATCTATTATAAATCCCTCCAGTGATGACTTGGAATTGAGTATTGAAAGCTGTACTTGATTGTACTCTGTTCTACTCATTAACCTGAAGAAATATCAAGCTGTTATTAATTGTGATCAATCAACATTGTGAATTATTAGAGTTTTTATGATAGTCTTTCTTTTATTATCAACATGTTCCTCAGTCATTTTGTTTCATCTCTTTACCACTCTTCATTTATTTTCCATAATAGAAATGCAGAGTGATATGATCATACCTAAAACATTATTAGTTAAATATGCTTTATTCTAAAATGAAATTAATTCTGTAGTGAATCTGTTACAATATCCACTTTCCTTCTCTTTCTCCCTCTCCTCTTCTCTTCCTTCCTTTCTTTTTCTTTAAAAGAAGAGGATTCTAGTTATAGAGAAACATTCTTTGAACAAAAAGCAATGAAAATAGAGGAAGTTTATTTCTCACATCCTGGTGGGTAGCATAAGAAGCAAAGGAGGACAGGGATTGAGAGGCATGATGCCATAGGTAGGAGAGTTTTTATGATGTAAAGAAATGAGAGACTCATAGTAGTTTAAAAGTTCTGGAAAATCAGAGAGAGCACCTTGTTTTATTAAGTTGCTGTGTGTTCAGATTTAGACACCACTACCTCTGATTCCTATGCTTACATATTTTATGAGTGAAAACGAAAATTCTCATCTACTCACACATCCTTAACGTGATGCTGATCAGAGTGCAGGCTAAGGATATGGCTTTATGAGTGTAAGATTACTTGAGTGTCCTTTAATTAAAATAGAAATCAAAAGGCCAAACTGTTGACATTGTATTTCCTATTGCCTTTCTCATGTATGACTGTCTCAGTCATCAAGTCTTAGCTAAAATATTAACTCACGAAGAAAATTATATTCAGTATGTCACTTTTTATCTACAAAAGGGTACACACACACACCCCACATACACATATGTACATATATGTACATATATATGTATATATATATGTGTGTGTGCCCATTTATACACAGACCCCACATGGACATACACCTATAAACTTGTATTAGGATACAATAAGGTAAGCAAAAAGAAAAAAATAGTGATCAGTTCTCCATAGTGATTAAAGTAATTTCACTCCCACTACAGTGTATGAGAATTTCATTGGCAGTGTTAGTCTTTTTGATTTTAAAACTAGTGACAGTGAAATGTTATCTTTGTGATTAAAAAAACCTGAAGTAACACTGGTTTATAACATTATATAGATTTCAGATGTACAGCACTGTTTGCTACATCAAAATCCCCACCAAAATTCTCGTTTCCATTCACCACCCTATGGTTGACTCCCTTTACTCAATTTACGCATCCATCCCTCCCCTTTCCCTCTGTTCACCACCATTTTGTTGTCAGAATCTAAGAGTTTGTTTTGTTTCATTTGTTCATTTGTGTGGTTTCTTTGGCTCTACATATGAGTGAAATCATATAACAGTTAACTTACGGTATTAATTTGCATTAAATCATGTTGAACAATTGCATGTATTTACTTGTCATTCTTTTATTTCCTGTGACGTGTCTATTCACTTTGCTGCCCACTGGGAGAAGTTGTTAGTCTTTATAATTTGTAGGAATTTGTCTATACTCTAAATGTGTGTTCTTTGTCAGACATATGAGTCATTATCCTCTTCCATTGTTGAGGAATAGCAAAAGACTGTTATGCATAGAAGATATTGAAGGATTTAATATTTCTAAACTGGCAGTTTTAGAAGGAAATGGAAGTAATTCATATTTAAAGCCTGGATTTTGTAGTTTTAAATGTAAAGCAATGATATTCTATTCTATTTCTGGTTGCAGGTGCAGTTAAAAACTAGCATTTCTAGTCAGTATGTAATACGGGCGCAACCAACTAATACGTGCCTCTCTACACTGGAGTGTGCATCTATTGCTCTTTCTATCTTGGAGAAAAATAATTACATACAAGAGGTATGTCTCTAGGGTTATATAATTCTCAGAAAGAGGAATTTGTTAGATTTTCTCTGCATGACTTACTAAATTTATAGGTCAAGTGACAAGTAAAATATCTATGATAGAAATTTGTATACTTTTATAAACTTCTTTCCTCCAGTGGTGTTTTTTTTTTTTCTGTTAGTTTAACATTCCAGATTGCTTTTTTCAATATTCAAGGCTGTACAAATAGCATTTGAAAGATGCTATATTGCTTTTAAGTAGCACAATATGAAGGGTTTTTTTTGCTAGGTTTTTTTTTTTTTTTTTGGTATTTTGCCTTTTAGTATATTGTGTTCTCTTTCACTCCTTTTTTTTTAATAATTAAGAACATTTACAGCAACTTTTTTTTGGTAATGAATGGTGTTTTTATTTGAGGTGTATTGATTTATTTTTATTTTCCTCCTATTAACATTGCTTTGAGCATAAAAAAAAAGCTGTGAGTTTTTTGGAAGAAAATGCCTTCAGAATGTGGAAGGGTTATAACCTACAATCATCATGTTATTTAATTTCATGAAAGCCTGATGATTTCATGTATAATTAATAGACATCATTACAGAATAATCTTTCAGTGAGCTCATTAACATCTCAATATGTAAGAACTTGTAGCAAAGTTTGTATTTTAGGTAAGAATAAAAAAATAGAAAAATAAGACAAATTGTTAAGGTTTTTAATCACTGAACCTTTTTTGATAAATGCAACTCAAGGTAATTCAGAGACTAATGAGCATAACCAAATAAAGTTTTATAACTTCTCCGTACCATGCGCGCGTGCACACACACACACACACACACACACACACACGGAATACTCTCTACTGCCTTCTTTCTCTCTTACTCCTTATATGCTCTGGTTATTATTATGAGTATGTCCTAACCTTGAATTAAAGTTCAGTAATGTATACAATCTCAGAACAGCAGAATAACTGGATTAGTTACTATGAAATAAAAAACAAAAGCCTTCAGAGGTGTTACTAATGGTCAGCAGGAACATGAGCAGAAGAAATGGATAGTGAAAAATTCCAACTGGTTCATGATAGCAGATTGCAAAGAGGTATCTTCCTCAGTGAGGGAACTCCAAGTTCAGACTGTTCAAATCTATCTTCAGTAACAAAAATTAGCACATTATTTTGAGAAACACTATTACTCGGATCAAACATATAGGTATTTTCTCTCCTTCCTGGAGGAGAAAGCTATGACTTAAATATACAATTCACATATAACATATTAGTTTCATATATACAGTATAATGATTTAGTATTTGTATATGTTGTAAAATCATTGCTACTGTAAGTCAACAGCTATTACCATACATAGTTAAACTTTTTTATTAAAACTTTTTAAGATTTACTCTCTAGGCAATTTTCAAATATATAATATGGTACTGTTAACTACAGTTCCCATGCTGTACATTACATTCCCATGATTTACCCCCTCCCATCACGTATTTTCAGTTCTCTTGTGAGTGTTCCGTGGTTGGGTTTCAATTTTTTCGTTAATTTTCTGTGTTTCTTTAGAGTCCACATGAGTGAGTTCCCCTGTTACTTGTTTTTCTGCATTTCACTTATTCTGCTTTGTGTAATCCCCTCTAGTTCCATCCTTGTCACAAATGATAGGATTTCATCCTTTTGAAAAGCTGTGTAATATTCCATTGTGTATATATACCATACCTTCTTTCCATTCATCTGATTGTGGGCACTTAGTTTCAATTCTTGGTTATTGTAAATAATGCTGCAGTAAACATCAGGTGCATGTATCTCTGTGAATTAGTATTTTTGTCGTTTATTTTTGGTAAATACCCAGAAGTAGGATGGTAGAATCATATGTGATTTCCATTCTCAATTTTCTGAAGAATTTTCATATTGCTTTCCATAGGGGTTGCACTAATTTGCACTCCCACCAGCAGTGAAAAAGGATTTCCTTTTCTCCACATCCTCACCAACATTTGTTGTTTCCAGTCTTTTAGATAATACCCAATCTTGCAGAGGCAGGGAGTTATCTCATTGATGTTTTTACTTGTATTTCCCCCAAAACAAGTGGAAAAGAACACCTTTTCATAGGCCTGATAACCATTTCTTTGGAGAAATATTTACTCAATTTTGCCCTCTTTTTGATTTGGTTGTTGTTTTTTCTATTGCTGAGTTTTGAGTTCTTTATATATTTTAGATATTAAGCCATTGTCAGATGTATGATATGCAAATATTTTCTAACAATAAGTAGGATGTCTATTCATTTTAATGGATTTCTTTTATTGTACAGAAGTTTTTAGTTTGAAATAGTCCCATTTATTTTTTATGCATTTATTTATTTTTTAATTGTTGCTGGAGTCGCCAAAGACCTTTAAAGGTCCAATGTCATGGAACATATTTTCGAAGTTTTCTTCTAAGTATTTTATAGTTTTTGTCTTACATCCAAGTCTCTAAACCATTTTGAATTAATTTTTGTGTATGGTGTTAAGAGTGTGGTCTAGATTCATTTGTTGCATGTAATTAGTCTATTTTACCTAGTAGCATTTTTGGAAAAGACTTTCCTCCTTCCATCAGATACTTTTGACTCCTTTGTCATAAATTAATTGATATATGTGTGAATCTATTTCTGGTGATTTGGCTCTATTCCCCTGAACTGTGTCTCTATTTTTATTCAAGTGTCATACAGTTTTTATCACTATCCCTTTGCAGTATAGTTCAAGATCTGGGAATGTGATACCATCACTTTTATTCTTTTTTCTCATGATGGCTTTGGCTATTTGGGGTCTTTTGTGATTCCATACAAACATTTTTTGTTGTTGTTGTTCTATTTCCTTGAAAAATGCCTGTGTAATTTTTATGGGAATTGCATTGAACCTGTATATTGCTTTAGGTAAGCTGGCCATTTTAGTACTGTTAATTCTTTCCAACCATGAAGAAGGAGTATCTTTCCATCTCTTTTTAACTTCCTCTCTTTGTTTTAATAATTACATTCATTGTACAGGCCTTTCACCTCTTTTGTTAAGTATAGTAAATATAATAGAAGGTATTTAATTCTCTTGGTTTCATTGTAATGGGATAGTTTTCTTGATTTTACTCTCTTCTATCATTGTGTGCATAGAAAAATGCAACAGATTAATTTTGTAGCCAATTTGCTCACTGATTAACTCTAGTAGTTTTTGATGGAGTCTTTAGGGAGGGGTGTGTGTGTGTGTGTGTGTGTATTGTCATCTGAAAATAGTGGTAGCTTTATTTTTCCAATTTGGATTCTTTTATTTCCTCTTCTTGCCTAATTGCTCTGGCTAAGACCTTCAGTCCGACATTAAATAGCAGTGGTGAGAGTGGACAGCCTTGACTCATTCTTGATCTTAGAGTCAATATTTTCAGTTATTGACCATTGAGTATGATGTTGTCTATGGGTTTATCATATGTGGCCTTTATTATATTGAGGTATGTTTGTTCTATTCCAATTTTAAGTAGAGTTTTATCATAAGTGCATGCTGAATCTTATCAAATGCTTTCTCTGCATCTGTTGCTATGATCTTAGGATTTTTCCCAGTGATCTTTTTTTTGCTTTTTTTGTCTTTGTCTTTTTTTCTATGCCAGTACCACATTGTTTTGATTACTGTGGCTTTGTAATGTAATTTGAAATCTGGGAGCTTGATACCTCCAACTTTGTTTTCTTTCTCAAGATTGCTTTTACTATTCAAGAGTTTATTGTGGTTCTGTACAAATTTTAAAATGCTTTTATTAGGATTTTTAAAAAAAACTAGAATTGCTTTTATCTTCTCTAGTAAGATTTCTGTTTCTTTCTCTCTCTTTTCCTTCTGGAATGCCTGTGATCTGAATGTAAATGTTATTCCTTGTGATGTTATCCCATAAGTCTCTTATTCTGTCTTCATTTCTTTGAATTTTTTTTATCTGCTGAGCTACTTGGGTGCTTTCCACCAGCCTGTCTTCCAGCTCATCGATTCCATTGGGTGCTTCTTCTAGTCTACTGCTGAACCCATTGTTTTCTTTAGTTCAACAATTGTGTTTTTTAGCTATATGGATCTGTGTGTAACTTTCTCATGTTTTCTTTGTTGAAGATCTTATTTTAATCACTCATTATTCTCTTAATTTCAGTGATCATCATTAAGACTATTGTTTTGAAATTTCCAGATAGTTTACTTAATTCTGGAGTTTAGTTTTGATAGATTATTTGGAGTAAATTTCTCTATACTTTTATTTTTTGTTACCCTATATTTATTTCTATGCTTAGGCTAAAAGGCTTTCTTTCCTTGTCTTGCTGTGATAAGTCTTGTATTAGGATCTCAGGTTACCTGTGACCGGAGCTCCAGCTGCTGGGGCTTGAGTGGTTTAGACTGCTGGCAAGCAGAAAGGCCAGCAGCAGTCCCAGGCAAGGAGGGAGCAGCTTTTTCTCAGTCTGCTGGTGTCCCTTTTGTGAGCCTCCTTGACAGAGCTGCTGTAGCAGTGATGATGGCTCCATAAACTGAACTTTACCGGAAAGCAGTCAGTTCCCCATGCCGGGGCTGTTGGCTCTGTCTGTCTGCTGCTAAGCAGACAGTTGCTGCGTAAGCAGTTGCTGCCTTGGTGGCCATGAGAACCATAACCAGGAGAATAAGCTGTCTCATGACCTGCTGATGGCAGAGTTGTGGGAATGTTAACCTCTGACCCTCTTCCAGTATGGTGTCTGTCCATGCCAGCACCACGCGGACAAAAGGGAGTGTGGGAGGATACCCAGTAGTGTCTCTTTCCTGTTCCTCTTGTTGATGCTTTTCATTCAACAAATCAAAATCCTGCAGTTAGATGTGTGCACATGTCATCTCTCAGCTTCCCCTGCTCTCTGTCCTGAGATTTCAGCTCCCCGAGATCCCTTTGTTTTCCTAAGAAAAGCTCCTTTGTTTTCCATGTCAGAATTTATGCAGTCCCTTTTGGGGTGCAGTTCCTAGATGCTGGGAAGATCCTGATGTGGTGTAAGCTGTTCAGTACCTTGGGAGACGCTGCTTTATTTACACTGGTGTCCCTCCTGACTTGTGTCATGGCGGCAGAAGTCTTGGCAACATCATGTCTTAGCCTTTTCTGTCCTTACCAGCATTTACTGTCACAGTTTCTTGTGGAGATGCTAGTCCTCTAGTCTCTTGTCTTTTATAAAGGCACTAGTTTGTATCCTTCTGTGATTTTGTTGTGTCTGTGGAGAAAAGACGGACTCAGGATGTTGCTAGTCTGCCATCTTGGGTGTGTCTCCAACCCTAATAAAATCTTCAGTCAAGAGAGAGTAGTAATATGTCAGTTGACATCATTCTAGAGAGGTAAGTCTCCTCAAAATAAAGAACTTAACATAGAATAGCCTTCTTAGTCTGTTGATTATATTCATACTCTATTCTTGAGCAGATTTTCAAGTACGAATATATCAGTAGCAGATAAGTATAGAAGTACTATCAGGAGTAGCACTATAGGAACCTTGAAGTAGATTTGAATTAAAGTTCTGCTCTTTGCCAGTGGGCAGTTGGTGCACTCTCCTTGTGCTTGATTTCTTGTCATAATATTCAGAAAATTGTACTCCATAGTACTGTTTGAGAATTGAAAGGATTAATGCATGTTAATTGCCTGATACCAGACACTCAAGGAGAATTCATCTTTTTGCCCTTCCTTGCCTCTCTGATTCTGCAGATAGAGTCACAAAATGTTTGAAGTAAAAGTTGTTGATTGTCATTCAGCTACCTTGGAAGCTTTGATATTCAGTCTCTCTCAATCCCTGTCTGTCTCTGTCTCTGTCTCTCTCCTTTTATTTTTTCCTCATTATAGAAATTTCTCTCCTTTGAAATTTTGCTTATGAACTTTAATAGTTAGATGTGACAGAGCATTGTGTTGTAACCTCAGCTCCTTAGCTCTACTTAATATCAATAGTGAGAATATTTCCTTGAAAACTTTCTCTTTGCATTTATAGACAAAAGAACTTATAAAACAGTAATTTTCTCAGAAGTAAACTACTAGAAACTAACATACTGTGGTGTTAATATAAGGTATGAATTTATGGAAATTATTTATTTAGAAATCAAATATTTATTTTAATGCCTTTTGCTTTTAACAGTTAGCAGCTAATAATTAAAAGAATCACAATAATTCCTGTTTCTGAAGGAAAAATCTGGGTAGGATATCATGATTTGTCACAGACATTTTTTTAGTATGTGTTTTTTATCTTAACAGACTTTGCTTCGCCCTCTTCAAGCTTTATGCTCTTTCCAGCTACAGCATGGGGCTCAAATTCGCCTCAGCAAGGAACACCTTCTGAAGAATGGAATATATCCTAAGCCGATGCCAAAGAACAAACGGAAACTCAGGAAAATGGAACTGTTAATGAACAGTGTTAAAATTTAGTACAGTTGTTCTTAGGGTGTGAGTTACAATGTTTGACTGATATTCCCAAGTTAAGTTTTCATACAATTTAGGTTTGTGAGTTTTTTAGTATCTTAGGACTGAGAGCTGCAATCTGAAATTATCCACAAAAGGAAGTAAGCCAAATAGACGTAAAAATAAATGTTTCATTGATTTAGTAAAAAGTACAATTTCATACTGCATTTAATTTTTAAATGTGCCTCAAATACATGTTATCAAATCCGTAATTTAAAATGTGATTAGTTGAGCTGGGTTAGAAGTCTTTGTTTATAAAATGGAAGGAAATTGTTGTACCTAATTGGAATTTTATTGTTTCCATTAATGTGTTTAGATAATTAGGTGTAGAGATATAATAGAGAATTCCTACATAAATTTTCAATCTCGTCCATGAACATTATAGTTTGACATGAATAAGAAGGGAAAATAATGATAATTAAGTAGTTTAGAGTTACTCATTTGTTTCATAATATAGTATAACAGAATAAGGATAACGTTCTTTAGGGACAAAACTTGAACTTAGCAAATACGGTTTAAGTGTTCTGTTAATTGCCATGGTTTTTGAAGAGGAGAATGTACTTTTGAAATAGTGCAGTTTTTAATTGTAATTACTCTTGGTAAGATTTGATTTTTCTGTATTTCTTGAACATGCTTATTGATTTCATGATAAACTAGTTATATTGAAATTTTCATATGGAAATAATAAGTAAAATATAATACTACTGTTATTTTGAGAACATATTTCTGTAACTAGGGTTATTTAAATCTCTTTTAATGGGCAAACCCTTTTTATTTGAGAGCTTGAATTTCCCTTATCATGGGTCTTAGGAAAATATTTATTGAGATTTTTTTTTTCAATAGAAGGTATATATATATATATATATATATATATATATATATATATAGGTAATGTACATTGATATCTAACTTAAATCTACTGCAATTATATAGACATCTTATGATTTTGTTTTGTTCTTTATTTATAACTTCTAGAGTTTCCTGTAGCTGTAAATTCCAAGGAAAAGCTAAACATGTGATTTAAAAGAAAATTTGATGTATATTATATGTTTATTTGTGATGCATGAGCATTCATCAGTGATTATTTCTGATCATTTCATGTTTGTTGTTTTCTTTAATTAGACCCTTATTAAAAGCAATAGTGATGGTTGTAATTAGAAAGCTAATTAATATTTCAGGACACCATGCAGAAAATATGAAAATTTAGGGTCCTCTTTTCTATTGTTGACTTTTTTTGGATTTAAAAACAAATTAGCTCATTTATAATGGAAAACACCTACTATCACATCATATTTATGTAGATATAAAAGAAATACTATATATAATATATAATGATTTCTTAACAAATGTATTAAATCATCTGCAGTGTTTTTTTGCAAGTTAAAATTAAATTTCACAAATTTCCTTTATCGTTTATTATTGCTATTTTTAAAAGTCAAGTTCCTAATAAGACATTATTTATATTATAAAATTTTGTGTTAATGTAGAATGAGTTTTCAGAATTGCTGCTTTTATCTTTTGAATACATTTGAATCATTTTTGAACATTTAAGCTTAAAATTTAAGGTTTTGGGGAAATTTGTAAAGCATTTTCTAAGAAAATATATGTTGTTTTCCAAATTATCTTATTGATGACTTACATTATTTTGCTTATTTATTTAGCGACTTCTTAAATGATCTCCATTTAAAATCTTCTTGAGTCTATACAGTTATTCCTTAGTCACTCTCATCAAGCAGTTTTAAATACAATTTTAAAGCTATTTTATTATTATTTTAATTAATATAAATTCTCAAAATGTATTTCGTGAGGATTTTAACATAAATTTTAATCTGGACATTAAAATTTATTGCTTTTATATTGTATCACTTGACTTTTAAATTCACATTTTTTTATTTGCTTGATTTGTCTAGACCTGTAAGGGTTTTTTGAATTTGTATCTGATAATAGGCTTTACATGCATACTCCAACTATACTTTGATGTAGGGTAGATATTTTTGTGAATTTTCATTAAACCGTGCAACTCAGAGGATAATTTTCTCTCATACACAAGATGACCAGATATTTAGTCAGACCACAAGAGTGAGTTGAAATCACTGTGTAAAAAGTGATGCTACTTTGAGAATTTCTTGCTCACATAACTGTAACAGTTTGAGAACTAATGTAGATGAAGCAAATCACAGTGCTTGACAGCTTTCTGTACCTTGAATTGCAAGATTTCTTAAGTAGAATAACAGCTGTCATCGGAAAAATTATACTCCCCAACTTTAAAACGCCAAACCCAACTTCCCTTAGTCATGAATATTACAATTTATTTCCTCCAAGATCTTGAAAAAGCAAATTTCTCACTACCCCCATCGTTAGTGAATTATGTAGAAGAGCATTGCTATCTAACTTCTTTAATTCCATCAACGGGTACTTCCACTTACTGCCCTAAGTTGGCTGTTTAAAAACATGACCATATTATTGGAGAATTATTTTGATTGCATGATACTGAGTTTCAGTGAGGTAAATTGTTGACCCTTGGATACAAATGTCATTGTTTCAGAAGTATATTTTATTCATACTTTAATTAAAAACCTGCGTTTGACTGGTTGCACACTTTTGGCTGAGCCAGCTGAGCTGTGGGTCGGGGAGAACAACCACAATAAAACAATGTTTCACTTAGTGTATTCAGAAGTGTCACCTAACTATACTTTTACTATGTAGATTTGCTTCTTAAAAGCAGGTACAGTCATCACTCACCTAGTGCAGGAGTTACCTTTCAGAGCCACCCCCCCCCCCCCCCGGGACAGGTGAAAATCCGCGAAGTAGCAGCGTTGTAATTTATTTTATTTTATTATTTATATATATTTAAGGCTTTATAAACCCTTGCTACTCTCCTATAAACCCTTCCCACACTCTTTTTTAACCTTTCCCACACTCTTATAAACACTTTCTACACTCTTAAACCTATGTAATTTTAACAACATACAAAATTCTATTTGGGTATCACTAGTGAAGTACACGTGTATATACTGCATAATCCCGCGATAGAGCGAAAATTCCGTCATACAGAATTAGATCTATTTTTTTAAAAAAACTGCAACACGGTGAAGCCGTGGTAAGTGAACCGCGATATAGTGAGGCACAACTGTATTAATCGATACTTTCGTAGATAAGTAATACCGTTTTAGATGGAATGAAACTTGACAATTGTGTCACACGAGCATGGAATGAGTTGCTATCTCTTAATTTGTTGGATCTAAAGTGTCGTGTATGGGATGGACTTACATCATATTCACCCTCCTTTCTCTTTTTCCTCCAGCTTTATTGACGTATCATTGACCAATAACATAAGATATTTACAATGGTCCAGCATGATTATTTGACAATCCCTGTAAAAGGGCTCCCCCCATCCAGTTTTGTTTAAGACATTTGCTACCTCATCTGTTTCCCTTTTTCTTTTCTTTTTCCCTTTTGGGTGAGAACATTTAAGTTCTAGTCTCCTGCAAATTTTATTTTTATGATACAGCTTTATCAACGCCAGTCACGCATTCTCCCCGCTTTTTCTTCACCTTTTCTTCCCAGCTCTTCCTCCCCCTCTCTCACCACTGTCTTCCTTTTTTTAAAGCTATCTTTATCCTGTGTGCTAGGTGTTTAATTTTTCTAAACAGATTATTCATGTATCCTTGTGTAAGTATTTTTCTTTATAAAAGATCTGGTAGTGGTTTTAGCAGATTATAATTTTATCTCTGCATATTGTGCAGGGAGTCAGTCAGCAACCATGATTTCTAACACCATGTGGATTATTTGACACCATACTCTATTTAAAAAAACACACTAGAGAAACAAGAAAGTGTTTATTAGTTTTTAATAATAGTTCACCTGAATGAAGAATACCTGAATTACTTTTGTTTCTTTTTTTGGCCTTTGCTACTTATTTTTTTAAGAAACTGTTTAATGTAAGAAATTTGGAAAAAAATAGAATTGAAATCCTGTTAATAAGAAGGCGTATAATATGATTTACTGTTATTGGTATTTAAAAGCGTTTTGAGGGATGAAAACATTTGTAAAGCTTCATCTGATTGAATATAATTTTCACCACAGATGTACTTCTCATTGATTTTACCTGCTAATTCTGTCTCTAGATATGTTTAACAAGGCAAAAATCCTTTTATTACATTTTGTGTGTATATATAACTATGGGAAACAGTAGTTAATATGAAAAGGCAATAATTGGCAATATTGTCCTCATATTTTATTATTTATTAATTATGTATTATTTTGGCTTTATTAGATAGTTTTATTTCTAAAGTTGCTTAATAGAATCAGTGAAGATATTTAAAATGTACATAAAACCTTGACTTTAGATTAAAACGTAAACTTCCCTTTTTTTCTGTTTATGGAATATCTGCATATATAGACATAAAGCCATTATTTTCATATATTATTTTTCTGTTTTCACTGAGACATACTTGACATACATCACTATGTAAATTTAAGACATACAAATATCATGAAATGATTACTACAGTAAGTTAACATCAATCATTTTATATAGATAGAACAAAAAAAAATATTTCTCTTGTGATCTAGTCTCTTAGCAACTTTTCTATGTCATGTGATATTGTTAGTTGCATAATATATATACATTTACATACATATAAGTTATATACACATACGTGGCCATCATGTGTTCATATACCCCTAATACTTATTTACCTTATAACTGGAAATTTGTGTCTTTTGTCCATCTTCAACAGTTTCCCCTCTCCTGACAACAATCTACTTTTTTAAGCTATGCCCAGAACTCTTTCAAATTCTGTGTGACGATCAATCACAGATAACTTTAATCTATGACATATATAGTCTACATAGGGCTTTGTCTATAAAAGAAAAACCTCTTAAGTGAGTAAGGTGCAAGTAATCGTTATTAGAAATAATGTCTTTTTTTTCACTATAATCAATTTATATAAGAACTAATAAATATCTCTAAGATTAAATACACTAACAAAATGACTATTCCTTTAATTTTAGCATTTAGTAAGTTCAAGTAGAAAAAATAGATTATGATGTCACTTTTTGACTTTTTATTTGTGTCAATTTCTTGAAATATTTTTAAGAGTACTGGTTCTCATTTTAACTGAAAGTTTATTGATATCTTTGCTGATGGATTATAGTAATAGTTTTTACATAGATTTAAACATTGTGATTTATAATATCTAATAGTCAATAAATTACTGATATAATCTTAAATTTAATTTTCCTTGTAAAATAAATAGAAATAGATTACTAATGACTTAATATTATTTTAGATAATGCCTTTACTATTTTCATTGATAGCAATATTATTTGAATTGTTTTTAAAAAATATAATTGCTATGTTTTTTCTTGGTGATGAGTCTCAATAACATTATTATTAAAATGTAAGAATTTAATTTGAAATATATGTGTTATTCCTAGTATTTACCTGTAAAGAGCAGAATCTGTTAGGTAATGTATCTCTCAGGTAATGTATCTCTCCATGAATCTACCATTATTTTAAATAGTAGAATCACAATGTTAGTAGTGAAATAGGCTTCCGTATCCTTAAGAAACATCAGGCTTTAGTGTATAGTAACAGTTTATATAAAGTTCAGACTGATATCTATTAGTAGATAGATCTTGGTTTTCTTACTTGAATCAATTCAGAAAATAACTTATTTAGTAGATATTCTTATTTAGCTCTTATGTGTCAGCTTATCTTAGGTACTAGAGAAGTCAGTAATATGGAAGACAAAATCTCTTTGTCCAAAAGGTTCGAGTTCTGGTGATTGGAGACAGACCAGAGTAAGAATAATTTCAGTCCTGATAACTGCTCTAAAAAGGGTCCAGTAGTAGAGTATGATGAGACTACAGTCACAGGAATTGGGAAAGACCCTGCTGCTAGAGGTGAGTGGCATTTCTGCTTTGTGTAAATGAGAGAGATCAAAGCAGAGAACATCTTTTAAAGAGAGATGTAATATTAAGGGTAACTCTAGGCAGTCTAGTAGACTTGCTTGAAGAAAAAAAGTACGAGATTATTTTGAATTGATTGAGTCTTTTTTCTTTGAAGAAAATGGCATAATTAACAGCTAAATATGAGAGAGGATACTGTGATACGTGTATGGGAGAAGAGAATTTTAAGTAGAGAGTGGATTTACTGGGGGGAGGAGTAGGGTTATTTGGCATTGCAGTGTTCAGCTTTCAGATGTATAATTGAAGTAGATCTGGTCAGCATGATGTACGTGTGTGTATGAGTGTGTGTGTGTGTGTGTGTGTGCACACACATGCACATGTTTGGGGTGGGGGGGTCTCACTCTGTGGTGGTGCGTATTCCTAGAATGAACTGGTAATTGGATTGAGTAATGTGTTATAAAGTTAGATAATAGAATTTAGGCTGCATAAGGAAGGAAGGACATCTGTACCATGCATAATTAAAACTTTTATAATCATTGGTTGGAGAGCTTAATGAAGTAAGAGAATTACTGTAATAGGTATTCTAGAATAAGTAAGCTGGACGATGAGGGTTGGAGAATAGGAAGTTTGAAATTGAGATTACTGATGTTATTTTTATGAAAATATCTAGTGTGTGACCATAGATACGATGCTAAGATTTGGAAAAGGGATGGACATTTAGAGCTAGGGTAAAAAAATTAAGAGGCTGTGAAAATGAATGGATCTCTTTTAAGTCCCCAAGAATAGCAAGAGTAATAATGGAATGTGGGTGCTGAATTCGTCAATACTAAGGAAGTGATAGGATATTAGTAGATAATGTTGGCATAAAGAGTATAATAATAAAGCCTGATTATATATTCAAAGGATCTGGAGGGCTTTTTTTATTAAAAAGATAAGACAAGTGAATAATCACTTTCTGGATGACTGTCAGAGATTTTTCTACCACTCCATTGCTAATCTTTAAGCAACGAGAAATACAGAGGAAAAGCAACCTCAGTTTGAGAGGGCTGCAGGGAAAGCATTGTCCTAAGGGGAAAGCAAGTTGCACTTATGTTGAAGGGAAGCATTCAGAGGATAGGAGAGTTTATTATATAATTAGATTGGCCTTCTAATAAGTTATTATATAAATAAGAACCCTTTTAATATACTGGATGAGATACTGGAAAACAGTCAAGTTATACAGTGATGTGTGAACCATAATACATAGCCACCTATTGATGACTGACTATAAAATTTAAAAGATACAGTGGATTTGTTGTGTGTGTGTGTGTGTGTGTGTGCATGTGTGTGCAACACCACTATTCAATTACAATGAATTGTGTTTGACCTGGTGTCTCAAAAATTTAGCTCAATTCTGACACTACTTGTAGACAGTGTCAAGGTTAAAGAGTCAATCCAACAAGATCAGGTCAGTCCTACAAGATTGCTCCTCCCTCACCAATTTCAAGTCCAGGTTTCAGTTCTGACCAACTGGTTATAGATAGAAATTCCAATGATTCCTTTCTTGGGTTTGATTAATTTGCTATAGCAGCTCACAGAACTCAAACAGACAATTTAGTTGCTAGATGACTGGCTTATAATAAAAGGATATTATTAAAGTACAGCCATATAGAAAGTGATGAATACAGCAAGGAATGTGGGAAGAGGCTCAGAGCCTCCATGCTTTCTGAGTGTACCATGTCCTATAAATCTCCATGTGTTTACTAACCTTCCATTGACGTGGATATTAACAACTCTTATGGTCTCTTGCATTCTTAGACATACCTCTTAATATCACCTTTATTAGCAACTACATTTCCCTTGTCAGTTAGAATCAATCGGTACTCTAAACCTTTTCTTTACCTTTGGTTTTCTGGTATTGGGAACCAAAAATGGCTAAGTGACAACCTCAGCTTCCAGTTAAATGGAACCTCTTTTGTGTCCCCTGGTGGAAGCATTCTTCCCTTGGGAACTCAAGACATCTAAACCAGCTGAACAAAGAACTGCAGGAAGAGAAAATAAAAATTGTGCTAGTGGATCATCCGGATTAAAAATTAGAGGTGTCATCCACATTTCTACTGTTTGATTCCTGAAACTGAATCCTGACTATGGGAAAAATGGCACCATTAATTGGTTGGTGATTCAGAACATGTACCACATCCTGGAGGATCTTATTCCAGCCCTGTAGTTATCCCACATGGCACCATAACAGAGTCCTCAAATTGTCATTGCATCAGTTTATCAGACCAGCTGCTTCAGGATGATGGGAAATACCAGTAAAGTCCATAAGCACAAACCATTGCCAACCTTCATTTGCTATGTAATGAGTTCCCTGGTTAGAAACAATGCTCTATGTAATCTCATGGCAGTGAAAAGGATTTCAATAAGTCCACAAATGATGGTTTTGGCAGAAGCATTATGGCAAGAAAGACTAATCATTATCTGGAGAACAAAAAAAACTAGTTTTTCTCTGATGGAAGTAATCCAATGTGATCAATGTGCCACTAAGTGTGCCAGCCATTAGTGTATGGCTGCATGTAGTTATACATTTGTATGTGGACTCATTGTTGGTCTCTACAACTGACATGTTGGATACTCAGCTGTGACAGAATAGGCAGATCATCCTTGGCAAATGGAAATCCATCTTGCTGTGCCCATATGTAATCTTCTCTGTCTTCGTGGTCAATTCATAAGCCAGTTGGGCAAAGGCATGTTGACTGGGGGAAGGAGTGACACCTACAGACTGAGTCTTGTCCAGCTGACTTATTAAGATCCTTCTCTACTGAAACTGTGCTTTGTGATTATTAACATTGTATACAACTATCATCACAGTCAGCTATCTATTGCTTCCTAACAAAACACCTCAAATTTAGTACTTTAAAGCAACCACCATTTATTTTCTAAATATTTTGTTAAGTAAAGTGGTCTCTCAAGGGAATAATTCCTCCACTAGTCTCATGGGCTCGCTCACAGAGCTGTAGTCATCTGGAGACTTGTCTGGCTTTACTCAGGACTCACTTGCATGTCCCTTGTCTCAGCTGCAGGGCTGAAGCAATGGAGGCTTTCGCTGCCTGTCTCCATGTGACCCATTCAGCAGGATGGCCAGACTACATTGCATGATGCCTTGGGACTCCACAAGAATAAAAACCAATCCTTTTTAAACTTACCTCTTGAAATCCACCAACGTAATTCCTACTATTCTCTATTGGTCAATGCAAGTTATGAGGTCAGCAGAGCTTCAAAGAGAAGGAAGTAACCTAAATCTTACTGAAAAGATTGGCATGCCCAGAGAGGAATGCTAAGAATTCTTGACAACCATTTTTTTTTTTTTTTCAGACAATTTACCTTAATTTGCCTTCTGGATGCAACAGTTCTCATCTTTCCACATTCAAAATATACTCATATCTTCATATAGTCCCAAAAGACTTACATAATTATGGCATCAACTCAGAGTCCAGGATCTCTAGATCTATATCAAATCCGGAAGTGAATGAGTCTTGTCAGGTGTTGACCCTCTTGATCTGGACACTTAAAACAATACAGACACGTTCTCTGCTCTCTACATACCTAACATAATCATGAAACAAGGGTGCATCCTGGTCACCTAACTGTTAAGTTCACCAGATGTAGTCCATGGTACATCCCAGGGACCTGGGTTTGAGACCTGGGCGTCAGGGAACAACCAAGATGAACAACCATAAAATAAATAAAATGCATCTTCCTGGTCTTTCTTCCTGCCTGTCTCTGATTGCCTTCATTCTGGCTGTACCTTTCCTTAAAAAAAAAAAAAAAAAAAAGTGAGGCCGGATGCCCACAATAGCTATGCTCCCCTATAATGAAATGAGATAGGCCATAACTGACCCATAGCAATTTTGATATCCAGCTGGCCACATGTCTCCAGTCCACTGACTTGCAGGGACAGGAGATATTTCTTAATTAGGACTTGATTCTGCTCTCTGTGTTTCCTAATTCATTGTTCATGACCCTTGCTTCTTTCTTCTAAATTATCTCGTTTGCAGTAGAAATGGCCTATATTTTCTACTGAATAGGCTTCCCAGTCTGCTTTCTTCTCACAGAAAATCAGGGAGGAGATTAACGGCTTCTTTGTATTTTAAAAGTGTATCTGCTCCTTTCAGTCAAAGTTGTTTAGAACACTTTTTTAAAACGTGGGGTTTCTAGGTACTAAATCATAAATTTCAACAAATGAAAGGTGCGCTGAGAAACCTCTTTGTGGTAGACTTCTTTACTAGATGTGCCCTGGATTGGACCTTTACTCTGAGGCCATTTTTGGAGAAACTGTGTGTGTGTGTGTGTGTGTGTGTTGTAAGAGACTGTCCTAAAGTTTTCTTGAAAACAAGTTTCTTCTTTAGCTCATTTCTCTCATTGCCTCTGTTAAGAGAAGGCTAAAAGACATTTGGTACGTTTTCGTATTCCATGAGAAATCTCCTTAGCTAAAGTTCCTAGGTTCACTGGGTATTTTTTTCTATCTTCCAAATTACTGTAGGTGCTGGTCTCGCCAACTGTTCTGCTGCTACATAATGATCCTTCTTTTCTCTAGTGTCCAATAACAGTTTCCTTCACTGATAGATTATTTTCCTTTTCAGACACTAATAACAGATTGTTTGCCATTCCTCCAGCTTTTTTTTTGGAAAGAGGAGGAAGAAACACTTTAGTGATTTTTATTTAGTTGCTCATCTTTTCATCTTGGTTGTTTCTCCAGGCTCGGGATGTGAACCCATGCCCTTGGGATGTACATAGACTGAGCTCAACTGGAGACAGTGGACCTAACTGCTACTCCACCAGGGCTCACCATTCCTCCAGCTTTTGTCAGCACCTTCCATACTGTTTTTCAAGCCTCTAATAGGCTCCTTACCACCCTTCCTTAAATACCATTGGTGTATCAGTCTATAAATATTTGCTAATCTGATGAGAAAAAGTAATATTTGATTTGTTGTATATTCTCCTGATTGCTAGTGAGGCTGATTATCTTTATGTATGTTTATTAACCACATACACTTCCTTTTGTATTACTGTATGCATGTTTGGCCTGATTTCTTGTTAACTTGCTTTTTGCTTATCGATTTTTAGGAATCCTGTATTTAGACTCCATTTATAATCTATGATTTTGAATTTACATATCACCCAATGTGACTGCATTTGAGATTAGCACTGGTTTATTAAGAAATCAGACCATATCACAGCATTCATTGTATAAACTAAAATGCAAATTGCCTCCTAATATCTGGTGTCTCTTCCATAGTGACAGTATTCTGGGGAATCTGCCACACTAAAGGTTATATTTTTTAACATCTTTTTGCAACTGAGTATGGACAATGATGTGTAAGTTGTTGGTCCGTCAGTACTTCTCTTGTAAAGGAAGACACACATATATCTACTAACAGGAGCCAGCACTCTCTGGAGGAGTAACAAATTCTTGGGTCAGGAAGGAGAAAGTTAAGCAGTGAACCTGGAATATCGTGTTGTATTAGAAATTAACAAAGTGTTTAACAAGAGAAAGAGATGATTCCACAAAGACCTGTTCAGTTCAATGAAGAAAGGACAGTATTTTCAGCAAATCATTCTGGAATAATTGGAAACCCATATGTGGTACCATGTTCTACCTGAGCCTTATAATTTATTTAAAATGACCTCAAAATGGATCCTAGAACTAAATATATGACCCATAATTATAACAAGAAAACTTATGGTAGTTGTCTAAGATAGATAGAACTTCACATGCATGATCCATAAAAGTAAAATTAATATTTTATTTCATCAGAATTAAAATTTTTTCTGTTTAAAAGACACTGGTCCAAGAGTAAAAAGACAAAAACCAAACAAATCGGGAGAAAGTATTTACAAGTCACATGTCTGGAAAAGGACTTATATCCAGAGAAATGGGGAAATAAATTTCCTTCTTCTCTTTTGTACTGTATGATGTATACACATACATACACATAAGTATAAATTAGAGAAGTATTTAGTAAGATTTACGTTTATCATTTCCTTTTGTACTACTTTAAAATTTGTAAAAAAAAAACAAAACAAAAAACCCACAGCGAGTATTTTGTAGATCCTACAATTTTAAAAGTACACTATTTTCACTTAATATTCATAATAATCTCTGAAATGTGTTTTATTATGTATATTTTATAAATTAGGAGGCTGAGGCTTTTAAAATGAAAAACCATTGTTTTTAGATTTTAAAGAAAATGCCAAATCACAGTAAATTGCTAGTAAAATAGCATGTGAGCCTGGGTTTTTATAACTACTGAGTCCTTCCTGTTAGCTGTCACACTTTGCTTCTTATACTACATAGTGTCTTAGATCATCGCCACACCTTCATCACATCCTAATAACTATCAGTTTCTTCATCTTCAGTGAATGAAGAAGTGGCCTAAGGTATACAGTAGGACCCTTCCAAGCTTTATCATCAGTCTGTCTGGTGTCTTAATTCCTTGGTCCCCAAGGTCTTTACTCGATAACCTCCGTGACCTACTCCCCTTCCCTTCAACCTCCCACTTGATGTCCCATATTCCACCTCATCATTTATAACTGCTGGAACCTGAAAAATCATCTTTAAATATTTTATCATCTCCTTTTTTTCATTTTGTTCAAGCAGTTTCACGAAATCATCTGTTGAGCTCATAGCATTTCCAGTTTATTGATTACCTCTACTTTCACACCATCAGCCTTGACTTCTTTCTTTCTCTAACTCACCTTATTTATCATTGATTCAACAAATACATGTTTAAATTCTAGTAGGTGTCAGGTATTGTTTTAAGTACAAGGGTGTACATAAAATTTGGCTCTTGGGATTTTCTAATATTTGGGATTTTCGGAAAATTTGATGGTTTTAGGATGGTTTTACGTAAATACTTGTCCCTAAATTTTTTTTCTTCTCGAAAGAAGAAAGTGAATTTGCACATCTTGACTATTCAGTCAATTCTCCTTTTGTGGTTATAAATGTCTACTAGGCAAAAAATAGAATATATCCATTTACAGTAGTAGGCGTCAGTAGTCTTTAGTAAATCCTTTAATCCTATTCGGATCTTTATAAGAGAGGTTACATTACTGGTAATATTTTATGTATCCTTGTTTGATTAAAATATTCATCTGAATCCTTATGATCTAGTCATTAATTCCTTAATTGATCACTTTGGAAGCCATGTCACATCCACTTCCTTTTTGAGTGGAGAATGGAATCTGATTTTCTTCTGGAGTCCAGAGTGTTGCCTCCACATGTGGTGAATTCCTGTCAGAAGCCAAATACAAGCTTCCATGGGTTTTTTTTTTTAATAAAGACAATTAATTTTCTTTTCTTAACCAACTTCACTTTATCATCAGGATATTATTGAGAAAACAGAGCATAATATATGTTGTCAGTGCTTTCCTGCAGAGAGGCTGTTCCAGTTAACTTGCTGATTTTTACAGGAAAATGCCTTGCCTAGTGCATTATTTAGGGAAGACGGTAGCAAGGGATTGGACTGTCCAATGATTTCAGTGAGGAAGTCATGTTGGAACCAAAATATTCTATGTAAAATGGATGATAGGCTTAATGCTCATATTTAATATTTAATCAATATGGTCCCAGAGGAGAGTCTTTGAAATGCAAGTTCAGCTACCTGACTGGCATTTCTCTCTGCCACAATTAGACCTGTCAAAGCAATCTCTTTTAAAACAGAGCCAGAAGGCCTGGAGTCTTTGTTGTCTGGATTTACGCCTGCAGTAAATTACAGCTTCTCCAAAAGGTGGGAAGGAAAAAATGACTTTCTGGTTATAAGCAGAGCACTATCTATAAAATTTGCCAAAGGAAGCAACATATTTTTTGAGGCTAATAAGTGAGGCCCTTCAAAAAATTATTTAGACATTTATGAAAAAGACATAGCCAAAAAATACATGAAGAAATTTATAAACATTGCTGAAATGGACTTATAGAATAAAGAGGGCAGAAGTATATTGTTATCAGAGAAAAAGAAAATAGAGTAATGTCTGAAGAACTCTAAAATAATTGTTCATTGTTAGACTTCACACATCTGACAACTGCTTTTGATTTATTTTAGAACTGCATAGAGTGAGTGAAGGAAGGTAAGAAATGTTTCATAGATCTCAGATCTTTCTGCAAAAGTTGAAATCTGAAATCAGAGTTTCCTAACCCAGAATTTTATTATTCTCATCATGCAGTGCCAAGATCCCACAAATTACCCATGAAAACTTGCAGTATTTTGCATGATACAGTTCTTGTATCAACTTTAAGCTTTTTAAACTTATTTGTCCGTGTATTTGAAAAAAAAAAATGCAGAAAAATTCTTTCCCTGACTTCAAAAATTATTCTTTGAGTCATTTAGCCTGATTTTATTATAAACCAGACTTCTGATTGTCAGATTTAAAATGTCTGCTGGAAATTCTGCCACAGACTCTGTGGTAGCTTCCTCCATTTACTGTGAGTGGTGGATTTTCCCATTCTTTTTAAGTAGAAAATGAGGACAAAAATCTCTATCCAGTGTGTAATAGCAACTATTCTGCTCTCACACTGTCTGACTTCTCAAAAGTCCTGAAGAACCAAGAGAAACAATGGTCCCTGTAACAAGCAGAATTCTAAATTATGTATGCTGCCTTTTGAAGGAAAGACTAAATTCATTCAGGGCCTTACTCTTTGAAACCTTACTGTCCACCCTCCACTCACTCCCCTTGACTTTGTATTGTGACTCTCCATTGAGGGCTAAAGACGGACAAGCTGATGGTTGATTGTAGCATTAGAGTACAGGGCTTGACTGTCACACTGGCCATGTTGAACTCAAAAAGCAATGAGTTATTTAGACAGCAAACAGGGTTTATTTGTAAACCAGACAATAGAAGAGAGATGGAAAATTGGATGGCACATTCACAGTGGGACCCACATGCTCTTCTCCAAATTCGAGACAAACAATCCCTTAGATAATAACCTCTGGGGGACCCCCTCACCACCCTTTCAGTTCCATGGGAGGGAAACATTGGCTGATGCCAGCTGCACTGGGTCCTGTAATTTGCTGACTGACTTCTGTATCCCTGGGCACTTTCTAGCCTCCTGACCTCATTTCTGAGGTTCGTGAATATTGAAGTTCACAGCAGTAGGACCCACACAAAGGAGACCCTGTGATGTCGCTAAGGGGCTGACTCAGGCTGATCCTAAACAGAGTGGGTGCTCTGGATCATGGATCTGTTCCCCTGGACCCTAACAGCCTGTGATCTATCAGAGGTGCTGTCCTAGATTACTGTGTCTCAGAGCTTTTGATGAAAAATGGATATGCTCTCTCGAAAAGCCCAAACTCACATGTCTAAGAAAGAATAAATAGGCATTAGTGGTGTACCATGATCTTCATTACCTGGAAGGAGCAGGAGAGAAGAGAAGACAGAAAGGTAGCTTATAGGAGGAATAGTTCAAGCTCCCTAAAATGCCACCCGTGTAGCTGTCAGTCTTGAGACTGTTCTGCCTCTCTCTGCATTACACAGATTCTTTTATGAAATATTCATGTAGAAAAATTTTATCAAGTGATTAAAGTGATTTCTTAATAGAGACATCTGCCCATGTACATGGCAAGGAACGCTGTCCCATCAGAGTAACCAGGTCTGGAGCTTGTATATATATATATATATATATATATATATACATATATATATATATATATATATATTCCATAATGTTTTAGAAATATTTCTGGGATTGAGTCAAGAATCCAGACATCCCCTCCCCCCCCATCTTGTTGTAAGAAAATGCTCTCTGGATTGTTGATTTGATTTATTTAAGTTTTCAAAAATTTTAGCTTGGAAGAAGAAGAAAACAGAAATCAACTTAGTTTTACTGTGATAATATCATTTCTTTGGAGTTTAAAAAAAACCCAAGTACTTCACCATTTCTGCACATTAAGCCTGGCTGTCCATGCAGCATGAATTCTTCAGGAAGGATTCCCCTGACTTGAATGAAAAAGTTTACATTTACATAAGTTATGAGTTTAGCACTTAAACATTGAAAAAATTCAGGGTATTGGGGATTTCTTTTGATTTTTAAAATTAATGACAATTTTTTTCTAAAACATTCCATTTTTTGGACCTCCTCCCCGCTCCAAAAAAAAAAAAAAAATTAAGTCTTCATTTTTTTTGGCTCAAAGTCTGAGACAAAATCATTTCTAAACTTTTTTCATGTTCCTTTTATTTTGCAGTTGTCTTTTCTTTCATCTAAAATCAGCTCCTTGTCCATCCTGTCTTAATGAACTGAGTTTTACCTTTTCAGCATTTTCATGTAGAAAATTTTCTTGGATCTCCATGGTAAGACACTTAACCACTTCTTGCATACTGGTGGAATCTTTTCTTCTTACTTCAAAGCTTCTGATGAGCCCGGAAAGCTTCACCTTAACATAGCTTCATCTCTGTTACTTTTAACGGATGAAAATAGCATTCAAGAAGAAGCTTATTTTTGACCGGTGTTATAAATATCCCCAAAACTTCATCAATTAAAGGCCTTGAAGTAGCAGATAACTAGACAGCACATGCAAGGTTGTAAGAGCATCTACTGGAGAAGACTTGCAGCAAAGGAGCAGAGGGAGATGTGAGACCCACTTCGCCCTACCCCCAAGTTCTCAAGCACAGCACAGTCCTTGGAATGTAGGCCGTTGATTGTAACTTTTTAAAACATGTTTTATTTATTTATTTTAAGAAAGGTGCACACAGAAATGAAAGCGAGTAGTCAGGCAGACAGAAACAGAGGAGAAAGAAGGAAGAAGTACATTTTATTCGTTTTATTCACTTGTGCATCATTGGTTGTTTCCCCAGCCCCAGGTCTTGAACCCGGGACTTTGGCATGTATGTGGACCGTGCCTGGTCTAAACCACTAGGCCACCAGGGTGCGTCTGAATATGACTGACTTGGGGGGAAGTGTTAGCTCCTTCCCTGGCATGATCAGGAGCTGGAATACAAGTCCTAGGTTTACATCTGCATGACATGGTGGAATCTTGGGCTCCAGCCATACTCTGTCACCTCAGCATTCATATAGGTGTGTATTAAATCATGTATTGATAGAAGGCCAGTACCTTTCTGGAGAACCTCCCTCTAGTCTCAGACTAGTTCTCCTTTATCTGACACACTACGGTGGCCATTGGTAGAAGAGAGGCGATGTTACTCTAGTTCAATGTTTTTTTTAAAGAGAGGAAAGAAGAAAGAAGAGGAAGAACCATTTTGAAGAATGGAAGGAAGGAAGGGATTCCAACTAGAATACTGGAAAAATCTGTCTTGACCAGTTACCCAGGGATTTACAATAACCAGATTAAGAACAAACTATTTTCTCAAAATTTTTTTCTTACGTTTTAAATATATCAGTTTATTGAGTCAGGACCCACTATGGTTGATATGTCTTTTTAAATACATTTGTTGAAGGAACATGACATCGTAACGTGATAAAGGTTTAAAGTGCATCACTGTAAATCAGCATCTGTATATATTATATTACATTCACCACCATCATTCCCCTTCTTTACCATACAATAGATTCCCTCTACCCAATTTGTCCCTCTGTTCCCTTTCCCTTCCTTTGTCTTAGGAATTTGATTTTATAAGCTGTAAAGTCTTCGTCTATTTTAGTTTATTTGTTTGCCTGGTTTCAGTTACACCGTGTCTATCTTTTTCCTTCCTCCTGATGTATAAGCATAGTTCCCTCTAGAAACATCCATGTTGTAGCATCAGTAAACTCTTGAAAAGTTTGCCAGTTTCAGTCTAAGGGACAAGACAAAGCAGCAGCAGATTCACAGAGCCCAACAGTATTTAACTGACCACAGATCTGGAGACAATGTCCCTTCATTTCTCTCCACACCTTCTTGGAATGGTTTGTATCTCACGGGAGGAGGAGATCATTGGCGACCCATGCCGGAGACTAGAACACAAGTGGTTCTGGTCTGTTGTTTTCCTGTAATTCTGCATTTTTTAACTGAGATCTTGATTTTTTTTCTTTTTTAAATTTTTACTTGTAAGTCAAGACAACGTGTTAAAACATGTTACAGAAGTGAGCATCTGAAGGAGTATTCTAATTTTAGGAGGTGGATGTAAACGTGTTAAACTGCTTAGTTTTGCTGGGAGCATCAATACTGGTGGGTGTGGAGCAGTAAGTGAGAGGGTATGGGGAGGAGTGGCAGAGAGAGACAGACAGAGAGGAAGACAGAGCTGTGTGTGTGTGTGTGTGTGTGTGTGTGTGTGTGTGTGTGTAGTGCTGGTGGGATTTCAGGGACGCATTCACACTGAATTGAAAGTAACTCAGGGCACCTGTGAGATGACACAGTATGGAGTGGAGATGCCATTTCCTCTATTTCTCTGAACATCTGCTCTTCTGGCTGCTCCTGACATTTGCTGTTTTTGGAGCCTTTCAAGGAATTTCAAGACAGAGTAGTTGTTCAAGTTGGTGAGAGTCACTCAAAGGATGGGGGCAAATTGCAGTTATAGCGAAAGCTGTTTTCCTGAATGTAAAGTGGCAGCTAAGAGGCAAATGGGACAGAGTGACTAACGGATTGTACACAGTTCATTTCCAAGGTCATGCAGTTATTTCAGCGTCGACGGAATCTGCAGACACTGCAGCCATTTCCTTTTTATTTCTCACGTCTAACAAACCCTAAGTCATACTACATTTTGGAATCATCACTTACCTTCCATGATGAAATCAGATAATTTGAGCTCAATATGGACTTTTTATTTATGAAATAGTTTCCAATACTATATTCCTGCAAAGTTACCCAATTTATACCTTGAAGATATACTGATATACTGAAAAGCTTCTTTGGTTTTCCAGAAAACAGTCTACAATGATAAACAGTGTAATACAATGTGTATCAGCCTGGCCTGTGTGTTTTTATATAAACATAAACATAAACATAAAGGAGGGTATCTTAATTAGGATGTCTGAAAGTTAATTTTTAATTGAAATAGTTGCTAATCTAAATGTCAGTGCTTGAAAGGAAGAAAAAAATGAGGCAGATTAAAGTTTACAGGTGCCTGACCATCTTATGGAAAACTGAAATCTGAGAGAGGAATCATCTGAAGTTCTGACCAAAGGAATGTTTCTGATCCTATAAACTCATGTAGAAGTCATCATGGTGGCATATGCTGGTAGAGCAGAGGTTAGGTCAGTTCCTCCAAAGGAGTGCAGGCCACATACCTCTGGGTTCGAGTCCTGGGTCTGGGGTGGTGGTGGTGGGTAGGGAAACAACCAATGTGAACAACTAAATAAAAATAAAATAAAATGCTTCTTCCTCCTCTCTCTTCCTGCCTGCCTACTCACCTTCATTCCTGCCTGCAGCTTTCCTGAAAAAAAAAAAAGTGATCATGGTAATGAACCCTTATTCAATTATAGGCACCAATTTTTCTAAGCCAGTTTCCCATGCGATGATGCTCTGATTAATCCCTGCATTTGATACTGTCCACACAATAAATGGTTGCATATGAATGACAAGGATGAATGTTTTATTTAGATGCTAAGATTCTGGTTCAGTGTGATGATCGTGATTCATTTAGGGAAATGTAAAGTTTAAGTGTTTTACTTGATGCCCCCAAATCTGAGTTAATTAGGCAGCCTAAAAATTCATACGGTTAAGAAGATAATTTAAAATCCCTCTGGAAGACTGATTCTTGAAGGGAGTTCTAGTCTCAGAAGGAAAGATGATTTTGAAGCTCTCACTCTCTGAACTTCACCTTTTCCACCCAGTTTTTCTTTTTCGTGAAATCAGATGAATGGAATCATCAAAGAAAGTTCTAAAAGAATGGGGTAGAGACTGGGGAATGGGAGGAAGTTATAAATCATACTCCATAATAGAATGTGTGTGCGAGGGAGGAAGCATTAATTTTACTCCGTTTGCTTTGTGTGTGCTGAGGTTTTTATGGTTGATTTATGTCAAAACACAGATTTTTTCTAAGTCTGGTTTCTGGTGCTTCCTTCTCCCCGTGCTTTTCTCTGGGAGTTACTGCTCACTCAGTGCTTGTGGCCTTAAAGCAGCGTCAGCAATCAATGTCCGAGGCCACATCGGGCCTCCTGCTTGCTGCCTAAGACCCTCGAATTAAGAATGATTTTTACTCTTTTAAGTGCCTGAAAAAATCCAAAGAAGAAGAATATTTTGTAAATGTAGACATTTCTAATGTCAGTGCCTGTTACTATATATATATATATATATTTTTTTTTTTATTTTTTTTTTTATTTATTTTTTTTTTTTAAAGGAACGGTGCAGTCAGGAATGAAGGTGAGTAGGCAAACAAGCAGGAAGAGAGAAGAAGCAGCAGCATTTATTTCTTTTATTTAGTTTTTTATCTTGGTTGCTCCTCTGGCCCTAGGATACGAACTCAGGTCCTTGGGAGGTAAGTGGACTGTGTTCTTGGCCAGAGGCAACAGACTAATGGTTCCTCCACCAGGGTACACCCGTAACTACATTTTCATTGGCATGTAGCCACATTTATACATTCACATATTGTCTAGGCAGCTTTTGCAGGACAGCAGAGAATGTACGACGGGTGAAGCTTAACAGAGCAACTAGCTGGCCCTTTGCAGAAAAAGTTTGCCAACCCTTCCCTGAAGGCATGGAATGTAGGAAGAACCTCCTGGACCTAAAATCACTGGTGCTAATTGTAAAAATGTAAATTCCAAAGTCTGAGTAGGATTCCCTGGAAGAAGCTGACAATGCACTGTGCTTTTAAACTATCACTCCAGGTGTTTTTCCTGAGTACCTAGAAACCAGAATCTTGACTTTGTGCAGGGAAAGGAAGCTGGCTTTCCTGAGGTCTAACTTTGACTTAGTCTGGGCAGACTCCTTGGTTCCACATGAAAGGTCTTTTGTGGATTATTTAAAGAGGCCAGAGCAGTCCCTCTGAATTCCACATTTTTGGGGATCCTTTTTCCCTTGCTACGCTCTTAGGAAGCCATGCTGCTGAAATAAGATCATTTTTGTCTTATTCTATAAAATGGTAGTTTTCAAACTGGAATGTGCACACCTAGAGTCTGTGGTCCTGTCTGTGCCAGGAATAAAATATTAGAATTAATAAATTTCCCCTATATTTTATTTTTTGTGATTGAGATATGTGCACAGAGCTTAGAAATGAAAAATAAGTTTACAACGGTAAAAAAGTGTTTCCTAGCGACACCCTTGGCCACACATTCTTTTTTCAGAGGCAATTTCTTTTGTCATTTATTCCTATATTTCTAAATAGAACACCACACTACTATTTCTTGATTTTTCTTTCAGACATTATCTGCTGACTTCGACGATGAAAGGTGATTTTGTTCTCCTATCTTTTGCTTACTCATATTCTTCCCTTCCTGCCATTGATTTTTTTTTTTTTTTTGCGTTACCAGAATTGGAGTTCATTCGGGCAGAGCAAAGGAATCGCAATTTAGTAAACGCGAGCTGTAACAATGTGCGGCTTGCGGGGTCTACGTTCATAGGCATGGAACGCAAAGGAGGCCAGCCCAGCCGGAGTCCGGACAGGCAGATGATTGGCTCAAGCACGGGGCGAGAACACGTGGCGGGCCCACATTGGTCTATAAATTAGGCATTTGCGCACGTTCAATCTGGGCGCTTCTGGCTGACGGCGCATGCGTGAGATGCTCCGCGTCTCGTCCTCGGCTCCCATTTTTGATTTTTAAGTTTTTTCACCAACTCTTCCTGATAGTTTTATCATATCACGAGAGAAAGGGGTTGCTGATCTTGAAGGCAACATTTTGGTAAGTGATATGTAGCATCTAAAGGGTTCAGTACTAGCTGGGGGTCTTGGGTATATACTGTAGATGCAAACTTGTCGAGTGTTACTCTTTACTAAAGTAACTTTACTAAAAAGTACTAAAGTAACTAAAGTAAATTTTCAGTTTACTTTGCCATATATGAGCTCATTTGACTGGTTTCAGGTTTACAATAGAAGGAGCTTGAAGACTTGTGTGGTCTCAGCACGGTCAGGAAGGTAGGCGTGGGCCTCTGTCTTCCAGTCTGTAAAATGGGGAGAACACCTTCACCCAGTGATGTCCTGTAGCTCAGGTGAAAACTTATGCCTGGGAACGGGTTGTCAGCCATAAAAGCTGTGTGTACACAGCCACCGTCGTATTAAAAAGATGTTAAAGAGGAGGAAACACAAGCTGTGAGGTGTACATGGGCTCGCAGGTGAAGGCGGAGATGGACTCCACTATTCTTCCGAAAAAAGGACGGAAGGTGTGGAGGTCTTATGCCACCCACCCACCTATGTTTTGGAGACCCCCACCCCCTAATTACTTACACTGAAATGCTGGGCTGTCCTAACCTGGGGGCAGCTGTGACTCACCTCACCATCTGAGTCTGCTCGGACTTGGTTGGGGGTTAGAGAAAGGAAGGAGCAGGGCTCCGGGGAACTCAGGGTGAAGTGGGGGTCCAGTGTCAGCGTGCCCTCTGCTCTCCCCACTGAGCCCATCCGTGGGGCCTGTGGGTGTTGTTCCAGACCTCGGCTCCCCAAATCTGACTCCACCCCTCCAGAGATTCTGTGACCTACCAAGCATCTTTTGTATCAGTGCTTTTCAAACTAATGTTTTTAACACCCTGGAGGTTGTGTTGATGTCCACTGGGATTCCTGTCAGTCTGGTGGGCCTGAGCTTCTGCATTTATTTTTTTGTGGTTTAAGGGACATTTTAATTATTTTTGCCCACAATTGTCTGACCATCATTTTATTCCATTGTTCTGCTGGATATGTGATCTTTTGACTCTCAGTTTTTAAGAGTATTTTTGTATTTTGGATGTAAGCCTATTGTCTGTGATATATACTATAAATATACTCTCCCAGTTGTCAGTTTTGTATTTTTTTTCTTTTTAAAATCTATTTATGAGTCCCTAAAAGATTAAGAACAACTGTCATGGAGCATATATTCATGGACAAGTGCCTTTGGAAATTATATGATATTTTTAATAAGTATTTGTCAGCAGAAAATAACCGTTTAATCTGAGATGCCTTTTACCCTTTAGGGATTTTACCCAAAATGGATTTACAAAAGATAGTGAAATTTGATTTAAAAGGTGAGCTGCATGAATAAATCAAAGATGATGTGACCTCCTACTTAGCCCTGAGGGCTCATTTCAAATATAGTTTCTCCGTTTAACATTTTACTCCCTATGCCCATTTCTCCCACCCTGTGCTCCCTGCCTCTGATAACCACCAATGAATCTGTTCTCTAGGAGCTTAACTTACAGAACATTATTTTTTGGTTCCACACGTAAGAGAAGTCAGACAATATTTGTCTTTGTCTGACTTCTTTCACTTTGCATGAGGCCATTGAGGCCTATCCATGGAGTTAAATACGTGTGTATGTGTGTGTATGTATTATATATCCCTTATCAGATATGTAATTTGCAAAAGCTTTTTCTCTTAAGAAGTTGGCTTTTCATGTTGTTGATGGTTTCCTTTGCTGCGCAGATAATTTTGAGTTTGATGTAGTCCCACTTGCTTATTTTGGCTTTTGGTGTCAGGGTTTAAAAAATCATCACCTAACTAAGTAAAGGAGCTATCATCTATGTTTTCTTGTAGGAGTTTGATGGTTTCAGGTCTTATATTCTAGTCTTTAATCCATTTAGAGTTAATTTTGTGTGTAATGAAAGATGGTGGTCCAGTTTCATTATTTTGCTTGTGACTACCCAGTTTTCCCAACTTTCTTTATTGAAGCGTCTGTCCTTTCCCATTGTCCATATGATATAAAAATGTCCTTTAACTTAATATTCACTATTTACATTATAATGGCAATGAGGTTTGTGCTCTTTGGGTTGGCTGCGTAGCTGTCACCCTTTGATTTTTCTTCAGCATCTTGGAACTCCTGTGACTTTTTTGGGGGGTGGGTTTTCTACTTTGTTTCTCATGTCCTCCTATTTCTTGCTTTTCTTCCTCATTTTGGTGGATCCCATTATCCCAATGGCATCTATTATTTAATGACTTCTTGATAGAAGGCATGTGGGACAGAAACTTTTCGAGACCTGGCTTGTCTGAAAATGCTTTGATGGGTAGTTTTCATGAAAATTGTGTTGTAGTTTAGAAATACTTTGTCTCTTCATAAGTCATTGCTTCATCTACTCCTCATTTCCACAGTTACTATCAAGAATCATAAGCCACATTGATTTCCGATCCTTGTTTCTCTCTGGAAATGTTTATGAATGTTCCTTTTTCCTAATTTCCTTAAATTCCTTAAATTCCTTAAATTTCAGGATATCTTGCTTTGTCCATCTGTCTTCGTTTATTTTACCAGAAGCTTGGTGGATCCTTTCAGTCTATACATTCATATGCTTCAGTTTTGAAACATCTTTGTATTTTTATTTTAGTTCATGCTCTTTTCTCTAGTCTCACATTCTAGAACTTCCATAAATTAGGTATTGAAACTCTATATTGATTTTCATTTTCTTATTTTTTTTGTTTTCTACTTCTTCATTTCTTAGGTCTTTCTTCTAGTGTGTTTTGTCATCCTCCTTTCCCAGTTCTTATATTGAAATTTTTGTTTTTTGGCCGACATAGTATTTCCAAGAAGACTTTTCTTTTCCCATGAATATTCCTTGATAATGACACATTATTCTTGTTTTATGAATATAATTTCTTCCTTTAAAGCTCCAATTATGATTTGCTTTTGGGGAGCAACGATTGACTTAAAAAGAAACAACTGTGCCCTATTCTAACTACCTTTTTTCTTTGTTAGATTTGTGCTCAAATTTCTGATGATCTTTGGCTCTTTGTTCATATTAAAGTATGAGATAATAAGCTTTCTACGTGTATGATTTAGATTTTTCTGTTCATGAGTTTTATGATAAGGTAATAAGGCAATAAGCAGATTATTTTTCACTTAGGATTAGCCAAATAATGTAATTATTTTTTGAGCAGTCCCTTTTCCTCAGGGGTGACCAGTCACATGAATGGATGGAATAAACTCGAATTCTTAGTATTCTCATGGCTGAGTAAAGGAAGAGGGATGGTGGCCTTACTTTTCTGTGTGTAGAACTTACTCAATCTCAGTATATACCTCACTGAACTATGCAAAACTTCCTAGACAGTAAACTTACTGTCTTCTGCCAGAATAAGAAGGGTCTGGCGAGGCCCGAGAGAAGTCTTTTAGCTTCAGAGAGTGGAGAGAAGGCTTTTCCAGCTGATCTTCATTTCCTAAGCAGGACTCACTTGGTGGTGCCTCTGGTTTCTCAGTCATTCTGCAACCTGTGCAGTGAGTTAATCTTTTTGATTACATCTCTCAACCCTGCTTTCCCCCATTCCAGTTATTTGCTAGATTTCAACTTTTTGTCATTCCTAAATCTTCAACGATCACTTTTCTGGGTTTGGTAAGAGAATAGTGATAAATACGTATATAGAATCTACTGTGTTTTCTTTATTTGTGTTTAAGATATTAATAGGAAATATTAATTTATTATAATCATTGACTAGAATACTAATGGTTAAACTTACATCTTAAAATAAATTTGGTTAAAAATTCTTATGTTTTATAGTAATATGATAGTAGAACACATGAATATAATTTGCAAATATATCTATCTAGGAGTGTGTTCAAAATATTAATGAGGTTTCGCAAATAAAATGCCTTTAGAAATGACTCATTTTAAGTATTTGTTGTTAAATTAAAAAAAAAATGTATTTAAAGAGAAGGTATCCTGAAATCACCCTAAACATTTTGCAAAAGCAAACATGACAACAGAGTTCAGCTCTATAGCTTTGTATAAACACAAAAGCAAATGCACTAGATTAATCACTTGTATTTCTAAGAGGTGTCATTGGGTGGAAATTTCAGAAATCATAATAGACCCAATTAATGGAAGGCTTTTTTTCAAAAATAATGAGAACTATTCAAAAATGAAATGTGAGGCTTGAGATTTTTATATGTATTATAATAATTTGTATCCCTTTCATCATGCACATCTGTGTCCAATCTTTAGCAATATTGTACCTGAGGTTTCTCTTTTAGGTGATTTACTAGGCTAGAAAAGTTTTGAAGTTCCTCTTAAGTCTAACATTCAGTGATTTCAAGTTAGATCTAAAGTTACCAAAAACTATATTAGAGTCAATTCTGAATAAGGAAAACAGACTCCAGAGTAATAGTTAGGTATCTTCTGTAGTTTGTTAGTTATCCCTTCACAGAGGGACCTCCGCGCTGTGACTCGTGGCTGGTGGTGCTCAGTCGAGCTTACCTGTAGCTCCTTAACGTTTTTAAAGCAAGGGCTCCTCTGGGTGGGAAAGACTTCCATCCATTCCACTGGGCTTTCCTTCATGTGGAACCAAAGTAATTAAATGTCTGGCTTTAGTAGACTAGCACTAAGTCTTATCTTCAAAACATCTCTGGTTTATGTAAAACCCCAGGCATCAGTCAATTAGACCAAGAGAAAAGCAAGTCCATGTTATGAGTCTCCACGCGTCAGACATTTGATGAACCTGCGAAAACAGGGGTCTGGCTCCTTCCACTGAACCATTCGTTCTGCAGTCAGTCAGCTGACTCTTGTTCCTTTGACCCTCGGTCTGTCTTTCCTTGTCTAGAGTAAGAGGGAGACGCCCCTGTAAATGCCAACCACTGATGAGCTTGGGGGGCTCCATCTATTTAGAGACAGCTGGTGTTCAGAATAGATGTCTGTGGAGGGTCCCATCTAAAGACTGTTGCCTGATGCAGTTTCAGATCAAACGACAAGTAACAGCGCTCTCCCTTACACAAACCACGAATGCTTGGCCCACCGATACCAGTAAGGATGTTTGCAAATAAAATTTGATTTTGTCTTCACTTTATTTTTTAAAATAGTTTACATTATATTCTCAGTTATGTAAAACCCTGCCTTTATGTGTAAATGGCGCTTAGAGACTCAATGAATAAATTAGTCTTGCCAGCTAAGATTATTTGGTGCTTTTTCATCTTACTCAGTTTCTTTATATCAACAATATTTAATGGCTTTACATTAAACAGCAAACAAACTTTGGACCTAAGCCTTTAATTAGTCTGCACAGTGTACTCCTGGTGCTTACAGCTTCTTTATTATTCAGATCTCAGTAGCCATTCCTTAGATCATCTACACATTTTTAAGGCATATCATAATTCCTTAGATCATCTACACATTTTTAAGGCATATCATAATTAGTCTGCACAGTGTACTCCTGGTGCTTACAGCTTCTTTATTATTCAGATCTCAGTAGCCATTCCTTAGATCATCTACACATTTTTAAGGCATATCATCTACACATTTTTAAGGCATATTATTCAGATCTCAGTAGCCATTCCTTAGATCATCTACACATTTTTAAGGCATATCTAATAATCTTCAGAAAAAAGTTTCTAAAACTGAGCTGAGTTGTAGGATAAGATAGGTAGTAGACGAGAGAATGAGGAATTCACAGGAATGAGCTTATTACTGAAAGCACTTTCCGGAGTGGGACGTTGTCCAGCAGAGTAGCTAATCCCCTCCGGCTCAACTGCAGTGTGACACTTCTCAACCAGATGCACTTGGATCCTGCAGAAAGAAGCTGGACATTCTAGAGAGGCCGGATAGGGCAGACTTCAGAGAACAGGCTTGCATTTATTCTGATGCTCCCACGTGATTTTTTCAGTCTCTGTCTACGCGTCAAGAATTTCATCTTTGCATGTCTTTAACACCTACCTGTATGCTTATGGGCAAAATCTTGTGCAGTTTCCTGAATATTTTTCTTTTTTTTTTAATGCCTATTAGAATATTTTCTTAGTCTGCCTAGGCAATTTTCAAAAAAAAAAGTTTGTGTTTTCTTTCCTGTCAAACCTCCCAACTAAACAAAGTAGAGAACCTGGTCCTTTGTGCCACAGCCTACCAGTCATGACACCCCGTTACCTCTGCGGTGATTTATTTAACACCTAAGTCTCTCCATAGGACTGCACTCTCTGTGTTCAACAAAGGTAGAATGAATGCTATTTCTTTCTTTTCTTCTTTAAGAAAAGGTGCAGGCAGGAAGAGAGAGGAGGAAGAACCAGTTTTGTTTTATTTAGTTGTGCATCTTTGTTGTTTCCCGCCTTGACTGTGGGACATGAACCTTCTTGAGATGTATGTGGACTGTGCTTGGCCAGAGGTTGCAGACCCAACCGCTACTCCCCCAGGGTGCACCAGAATGCTGTTTCTTTTGTTAAGAATGTGTTGCATCCATTATCAATTGTTAGAAAACAAACACCATAGCTTCAAGGCTGAAATCGGCACTGATTTGTCTGCAGTCTTTCTGTTGGTCTGACTTGCGCTCACCTGGTGTCGGCAGCTGACTGGCAGTTGGGCTGAGCACCTGGTGGGGTACCTGATCTGGCCTTCCTCCTGTGTCTGCTGCCTCAGTGGGAATGGCTGGGATGACTTGTGAGCTTTCACCTGGACTTCCTCTCATCATGTGGGCAGGACCTAGTAGGACAGCACTTAAAGAGCCCCTCTGGGTGCGGTTTGCTGATGTTCCCTTCAGCAAGCGGATCCCATGGCCAAGTTCAGAGTCAGTGCTGGTGATGTCTGTCCAAGGCCTGACTGCTATTACATGGCTCTCTGGGGGCACTAAATCTCCAGTATGTGCACTCACCTCACTGTCTGTTGAAGAACTTCTGTTCAAACTTTTGATCATGTTTCTCCTCTCATAAGACTTCTGGAGCTGTTCTTACGTGTTTCACTTATACCTGGGTCATGCACTCTCTTCTGGACACATGGGTGAAGTGCTGATTGAGAATACATTCATTTTTACTTCCCATTGTTCTCCCAAAAGTAAGGCATCAAACTTGGACCGTGAAGACATAGAGTCACTTTGAAAAGGTAAACTAACAAAATTGAAACCATATTGTCTCCCAGGTCAAGCCAGTCCTTACTGAAGGGATTAATATATCCAAAAGAGATATATTGTTTCTCAAATTGCAATTTTGAAGAGATAAAAGCAAAAAAAAACCCCTATTCCTGTGCACAGGTAAGGGCTCAGGGAGAGGGGCACTCTTGCATGACGTGGGATGGAAATTGCGGTCCAATGATTGCACGTCTAGAAAGTCACTCTAAGGGAATAAATCAGACTTTTTGTGCAGGTTTGTTCATGGATGCATCGTTTGGGCCGAGAAAAGGGAAGTTTTCTAATTGGGAGATGATGGAATGAAGGAGGAACTCTGTCATGGAATATTATGTGGCCCATCAGAAGTCATCTATAGGAAGAAATTTTGATTCGGGAAGTTGCTCACAATGTAAAATGCAAGCGAGTCAAAGGAATGTAGAGGATCTAGAAACCCTGTGTGTTGGTGAGTGTGAGCGAGTGTCTGTGCACGTGGGTGTTTCAGTATAAAACAATGAATTGGATACATGCTGCTTGTCATTGTGACTCACACGGGAGGTAGAGACACCACCACTTCCCTCGTGCTGCTTAGAGAGAAGTGGGGAAAATAGGTGCTAAAAGGCCTAGATGCGTATGGGGTGATTTGCAGACTTACAGCAGAAGAGGACCGAGAAGAAAACAGAGTGAGCCAGGGGGTTGGTTGGTTTGGAAAGACTGAGCGAGTTTTAAAGAGGGTAAATGCATTTTGGGGGTGGAAGAGAATTTTTAAAGTGTGAGACAGTGGGATCGTAATTCAAATAAGGTAAAAGGCTATTTAAGAATTTCTGCTAATTATATTTTTGTGCTGTCTTTTTTATTTCTTTTTGCAAGACGTTACTGTAAATATTTAAGAACGTTCAGCAGTTGTTAAAGATGTTGAGCTAAAATATTTTTTGACTATGATACCACAGTGACATTTCAGAGGCTGTGACTTATGGGAAACATGTTCATATATGTGTGTATATATATGTATATGTATATGTATATACTTGCATCCAGCTGTTATCCATCAATCAATCATCTGTCTGTCACCTATCTTTCGATTGTCCATCTATCTCTATATATTACCTATCTGTCTTTCTTTCATCTATATCATCTATCTCTATCATCTATCATCTGTCTATCTCTTTCTATCTAGCATCTATCTGTTTATCAATCTACCTGACCATCTGTCCATCCATCTATCTACCTACATATCTATACAATGCAAATATAATACAGATTGGGAGAAAATACTTTCTAAAATCTAGGCGGTGAGTACAGAATTTTTATTCTTACTTTTTCTGCAGTCAGATAACTCTGCATACACTGAAATTAGATATGTTAAAATTTAAAAACTATGCTAATCAGGAAGTAAATTAGTCAGCAAGGAAAGCAACCCATGCCCTTGGTCTGGGGTAGGGTGATTGTGGTCTTAACTCTTCAGGTCGCCTCAGCAGATGTCACCCGTGTGGAGACCATTGTCTCACCTGTTATAGCCTAGAGGCATCGAGCCTGTTGCATCCAGGTGATTTCCCTCATTTTGTCTGGCTACTCATCTAAACACTCTCAAATGCAACCTAGGTTGAGAAGGTGCAGGTAGCTCTGTCTTCAGGAGCAGAACGAGCTGCCTGCATCCCAAGCCCCCTCGGCATAATCCTCAAGACAGCGCAGGTTTCCTTGTAACTTGTGAAGTACAGTTCTGGACTGTGCATTAAGCTCCGGGACTCTCGGGTAAAGTCCGAGAGACAGATTGAGCCTCAGTGTGCTGAGAAAGTCAGACCCGAGGGCCTTATAGGGAGCATAGACGTTCACTAGGGGGAGGCCCTTGTCAGTCAGCCATGTGACCCATCTGTGAACACTTGTGCCTGAATATGTGTTAATTTTCTTTAATATTCTATGTGGTTTGCTTTAACTGGATAGAACCTTGTCTATTTTTTTTCCTTGCCAGATGGAGAAAAATTTGAAATGTCTATTTTTGAGTATACTTAGCAGCCAGCACAGTGCCTGGCATAAAGTATGCATTTATTTAATATTTATTGAATGAGTGACACCCTTGTGGCTCAGGTGACTGAGACTTTGGTATGCAGACCACACATAGCCCGAAGACCTGGGTTTGGACCCAGAACCTGGGTGAAAAACCAAAATGAACAGCTATCTAAAGATGTTTCTTCCTCTTTTTTTCTTCCTTAATAATGCTGCTGCTTCCTCTCTCACCTTTCCTTCCTCTCTTAAAAAAATTTTACTGAATGAAAACATGTTCATGAATTGAGGTTAGTTAGCAGGCATATTTCACCACATATGCAAGAGCAAATAAAGACACCTTTCAGAAATCACATTTTGAATCATTTATACACATTAGTTTAATCATCAAATCACTGCCTTTGAAAACCATTATTCTGTCTTTATCTCATCATCTGTACAATTCTCTCTGAGCAGCATGACTGAATTACCAGAGGTGGTGATATTTAAGGATGTGTTAGGCCATAAATGTCACCACGATTCAGTTCGGACAAAGCATCCGCTGTTAGATGCAACAGGACTGGGTATCACTAAGTAAAACATCAGTCTCTATGGATAAAGCTTAAGTCAGGTCCAATGATATTTTCTTTTTTCGTTTTCAAAGTCTACCTTTCCAAAAAAAATTCTGCAGAATCAGTGTGTTCAGGGCTTAATCAATGCCGGGAGCATGGGCTTTCTCTTTCCTCCATGAAACAGGTTGAAACAGAAGGAAGGAAGGTAAATACCTGTGACCTCCTTTCAATAGACCTCTGCTGAAGACTTGGGAGTCCCTCAGGTTCCCCCTTCTCCGGAGGAATTTCTTTTTCACTCTGTCACTCTTTTGTGCTCTCAGGAGGAAAATGGCTAATAAGCTTAGATTTGATCAATGGCTCCACATGGTCTGCAAATTTCTCGAATTTCATGTACGGGAAACTGCTGAATGAGATTTCTCTGCTCCTGTCCCTCTGGGGAATGTGGGCAGAGTGGTGAGGGCAGACCCCAGGGAGGAGGCTTTCTGGGTCTCAATGGGTGTTTTATGCCCCTTCTAAAGGAAGCACTTTGAAGCCTTTCTCCATCTCAGGGCATGTGAGGGCTGCTGAGCAGAGTGAAAGAAGCTGCCTGGGGAGCCAGAGGAAATTAGCTAACCTCACTCTGAGGTTGATCTGGGGTGACTTGGGTTTGAAGTTGAGAACCTCATTCAGGGCACAGTCGACTTAGAGCGACCTTTTGTGCTTGAATTCCATTGGTGGAAGCAGGCCTTGTGTGAAAAATCTCTGGCAGAATTTTCTTTTGCTTGTGGTGGATTGGGGATCTCCTCATTTTTCTGAAACGATTTTTATTTATTTGGTACCTAACTCAAGGTGAGCAGACAAATATAATAACTGTCTTAGAGAATAATCCCTAAGAATACTTTATGAAGGTTCCACTACTTAGAACACAGGGTTTTCAGTCAGGGCACTTTTCAGAGAAAGTTTCTATGCTGGAGGAAATGTTTCACAGTAGACTGTAGGAAAAAGTTAAGAATAGCTTAAGAACACAAAGACATTCTAAGACAACTGAAGAAAAAACGCGTGGAAAATTTTGTGAGGAAAAAGAGACCGATTTCAGGGCTATACAAAGGCCTGAGGAAATTGCTACATGTGCTTCAGATCACAGCTGCAAAAAAACAGGGATCCCTAAATTCAGAAAGAATTCATACTTTTGGAAGCTTAGCATGAGGAAAACAGGACCTAGAGATGGAAGTGGAAAGTGTTCACGGATGAACAAGTATGTTGATTCTCTCAAGATTTCCAGAGTAGCATCTCATTTACCTGAAATCATGACAGCTGGTGATTTTAGTGGTTATTGACAGAAAACCAGTGCAAATGGGTTTAAGCAAAAGGGGAACTTCATGAATGATTTTGGAAAGTGAAAGGCATGAAGAAGGCTTTTGGTGAAGGGCTCAGGACCCCATTCTGTCCATCTCTCACATCTGCTTCCTCTGGTTTATCTTCGCTCATGGCCACAACATTGCTGTGCGCTATACCAGCCTCACATCCATATTATTGTCTTCCCTCCCTCCCCGCCTCCCGCCCTTTTTTTTTTTCTGGTTGATGCTGAAAAACTTCTGGAATTTCCTTCTATTGAACTGATGAAGGTCACATGCCCACCTCTGAACTTTGTGATGCAGGGACATACTCTTCACTGGTTGACGTAGCTTTGGGTCTTTGACTCTTTCCTGAGACCCCAGGCCCCAGAATACTCTCATGGACTGAAAGAGAACAAATGAAACAAATGAAAACCAAGGGCATCAGAAGGTATCATGGATGCTCGAAAGGCAGTGATAAATGTCTTCCACTTGTGCCAAAATTTATCTTCCTTAAAAATACATTATTTTCTTGTCTTCTTTAAATAGTTCATTAAAAAAAGAAATAATATTTTGTAAAAGTTCTATCTGGATCAATGCAATTTGTCAATACTTGATAGATTTTCAAATTTTCATGCTGACTTACGTGAGACTAATCATATTTAATATTTTTTAGCATATAGGCTTTTCTGTACATATATATTGAGATGGGGGTAGACTACATAGGAGATACATTTTATATCCTTTCTCCTCCCAGTTCAGTCCTAGGAATCAAGTAAACTTTTCAGTACTGGTTCTCTGTGAGGTTGCTTATCTTCTGGACATGAATCTACTGGATGGGGTGGAATTGCAAAGGTCTTTTCAGGTGAATGGTAGAGTAGTCCTGCAGATGAATGCTGATGCAGGAGCGTGTCTCCATCAGAGTCAGAGCCGGCCGGTGAATTGGAATGAGCAGACACTTATCAAGGGCTGCAAGCTCCTGATTTGATCGAGAACCTCTGTACTCATTCCCAGCTCCTCTTGGGTTTAGACATGAGCAGTCGTTACAGATGGGCGAGCTTGATGATTCTCTCATCCTTTCTCTCTGGACTCTTCTTGTATCGTATTATTTCTACAACACATTCTGACTTTGTGTTGTTGAGAGATACTGGCATCTCCTTCATGTCTGAATTTATGTCACGTATTCATCCTTTCAGCCTTCTTTTTCTAGCAGCAACGTCTTCCCTGTTTGTGATTCCTTGCCTCTCATCAGTCCCAGACTAGAGAGTTCAGTCACTTCAATCTTTATTTTCTTTGCTATGCCTAGGGATACTTTTGCACTTAAGGTATTTAATAGTTCCAATGACTAAAAGGTCTTCACCTTTTATGCAGATAACCTGGATTGTGAGCCTTCATTGGCAGTAAGCAAAGTCACTGATCCCTATTCTGTCTTTTCATAATAACTTTGCCCTAATTGTGAACTTTAACATTCCTCAAAGTTTTGAGACAACTAGAGCTTGTTCCTTCTGTGCAGGTAACCCTGAGTTGTTAAGCTTTCTTTGTAAGAATGGTTAGCTCTAGAACAGTCCATGAACATGCCTTTAGGAGACACCTTTGATCCCTCCTGTTTTCTGTGTCTATGGCGGAGGCCTCCCATGGCTCTCACACAGTTCAAGTTCACGGATCCAGTGTGCCAACACTGGAGCATTCACTCGGGCTTTCTGTCTCCCCTTTTAGTTATTTACTGGATGCTGGGTATGAAATCAAACAGAAGGAGAGATGACTCTGTGCATTTTGCAAACGGCAAGTGTCTAATTTTCAGTTTGTAGGACCGCAGGTAAAATGGTCGACTGTTAGAGCCTTTCATGTTTTATGAATGAACACATGCTTTTCTTTCAGCTATTCCATTAGGAATCATTTTTTCAAACGATCGAGGACATTTCGTGGAGCGAGTGCGTGTTCTTTTTGCTGTGGGCAAAGAGACGTGAAACAAAGCAGCCGGGGGTGCTAAGATGTGGGGAGGGTTTCCTTTGGGCCCTCACTGTCCCCTCTGCTTCCTTTCTCTGGTTTCCTGAACTTCCTCTACCATCTGTCCCTGCCTCCAGAGGATCAGGCTGCCTGCCCTCCAGCCCCCGTCCACCCTGATCTCCTGCTCTGATGGCCAGGCCTCCGGCCCCAGGCAGCATAGCATTCCCTGTGGTGTCCTCTAAACTCAACAAGGTCTCTCCCTGTTGTGCATCTGGACCCTAGCTGTCACTACTGGAAGAGTTCCATGACTGGAACTAAGCCTCATTGTGCTGTTCATGCATTGTGATGTTAATGTATTATTTCTCCCATGGGCGTATTTTGATAAGGAAGGAAACATCCAGGAACCACTAATATTGAAGCCCGAGGAATGATCATCCTAAAACAGAATTGTAGGCAAGTGAAAGGTCCAGGAGGTATGTAAGGTGGGCAACTTTCTTTCTCCTCTGGGGCAGACACAGCCCCTTCTTCCTGGCTTCCTCCTTCAATGGGGTTTTTAGAAAAACCCTCCCTCAGAGCCAGGCTGGCAGAAGTTGGCTTTCCAGCTGTGTCCTGCCAGGTATACGCCCAGGACTGGGCCCTGTGTGACTTGTCTCCACCGCTTCCCTGATCCAGCCCTGATCCAGCCCTCCTCCGCGTGTGGCTCATCCCCACCCCACTGGACCATTCTGAAGCCATGCCCCCTCTGCTTCTTCATGATGGAGCCCTGTGGTCTGCAGCTGGTGTTGCAGACCCTCTTGCGCATCTGGTCTCACTCTGTGAATCTGGACCTGTCCCAGGGGCTACTGATTCTTCCCCAGTGTCCCCAGCATGTCCGCCCTCTCCCCCAGGGTCCTGCAGTGCCCACCCTGCCCTGTGGACAGTGGACAGTGGTGTGATGGTACAGTGCATGAATGCATGTGGAGATGACACAGCATTCTGGAGGGAAGAAAGCTTCGTGATTTGAATCTTGATTGCCCCTGAGAGCACACCTATTCTATTTAGCACAGATTCTACCCCTCCCCACGTCACCCAGTCTCCCATCCCTGCTAGCAGGGATTAGCAGATTCTTTATCATTCAGCTCATTTTCTTATAGCAAAATCCACTTGGTCAATGTCTCCCTGAAAATATAGTGTCCATAAAGAACAAAAATAACCAAGAAACAAACAAGCAAACAAAAAAGCAACTTATAGGCTGCAGGACAGTTCACCTGAGTATTTGTGATCCAGCCTATATTTCCCCATTCTGTTCACAAAGATATCATGAAAAGTGTGATAAAAATGCCTCCTGAAATCCTTGCATGGATTCACCGCATCCACAAGGAAACGGGGCTCTTTGACATAAAACACACAAGTACACATGGGACCGCATTCACACATTGCAATCTAATATGCAAAAACCCGTAGTGTTCTTTACTTGCCATCAGTGACTTCAGTGTGCCCTCAGTCTTATATTTTGTTTAGCAGCAGAAGAAATAAATCTAAACATGCCAGTTCTTGGTATCTTGGTAACTTGGTCTCTTGGGTTTAAATAGTCTCTGGAGAGTGGCTCAGTGTCATTCAGATAAATATTTATTCAGATTCAAGTTCTGAACTTTTCACTGGGCAGGGATCTTTTCTCTCGTCACAAATTTTCCCTCCATTGCTTAGTCCCCAGGGTGCCATGTGGGTGTCAGCAGAGGAGAACTGGGTGACCATTATGAGATAGCTAGACCTCGTCTGGGTCAGTACTGTCTTTGTTTGGGGTGCTCTCGGGCCGTGTTTCTCACCTCTCGACCTGCTGGAGGTGAGACTCCCTATTCAAGTCTCAAAGTAGGCACGTCCGAGTGGAATAGTGGTTGGGTCCATTGCCTTTGGCTGAGCGAAATCCACATACAGCCCTAGGACCCGGGTTCGTGAAACAGCCAAGATGAACAACTGAATAAAATGAAGTGTTTTTTCCTCCTCTCTCTTCCTACCTTCCTGCCTGCTCGCCTTGATTCCTGCCTGCACCTTTCCTTTAAATAAAAGCTCTCAAGGTTGTGCATGACAGCCCATTTTCTAAAGCGTCCAGGTGAACAGTGAAGGGGACAGAAAAGGTGCTGGTGAGATGATGACTGTGTGACCAGGAGTGGGCCGTGCATGCAGGATGTTGGGTTGGCAAGAGTTGGAACAGCCACAGACTGAGCTGTGAGAATAGCTGTTGCCACAGTCAGCTGGCACCCCTGGTCCACTTCAGCTGGGGGTTTGGAGTCAGGAGCAAGTAGCCCATGGAATGTCATTGCACATCTGTGCTCCCAGGAAATCTGCTTTTCAGGTCTGCAGTTTTAGAAATGCAATGGTCTTCATCTGAGAGCTTCATCTGAGAGCTCGTGTGCCGTGTTACTAGAGCAAACCAACCTCTATCATGGAAGGGGTGCAGGGGCCAGAGTGGACAGAACACACAGGCTTGGGAAACAGAAGGGGCTATTTCTCCCCTTCCCTCTTGACCTTGGAAAAGTTACTGGACTCTTCTGCATCTCAGTTTCATCATCTGTAAAAGAAGGATAATAAATGCCCATCTGATTAAAGAAAACAGCGTCTGTCCACAAAATGGCGGCTCTAATCGTTAATCCTGACGGTGTCTACGGAACAAAAATGCTGCTTTTCTAATACTCCAAAGAGGTAGCAGCTTGCTTCCTTTACTGTTGGTTGTCTTCATTAAGTAAGACATTTCCCCCAATACAACCATTTTTCTTTGAGACAAATGCCTTTCTTCCTCAGAAGGATGTGTTTCCCCCTCTTCCTGACAGAGCCCAGAGGGTCTTGTGAACATCCTTCCACTCCCCCATGGGGTTGCTCGGGCCCTGCATCATCACCATCATCACTCCGCCCGGGAGGACTGGCAGACTCTCCCTTAGAGACTTGCTGACGTCAACTCTGAAGATGTGCAAGATGGATTAAGAAGAGACCTTTCCTAGTTTGTACTTCTCAGGAAGCCAAATGTTTTTCACATCAGGAGCCAAAGGATTTAGCACAAGCAATCCAGACCCACATCCCTTTCGAGGGAGAATCAACTAAACCCTCACTTTCCCCAGTCCCGCAAGCATTTCCCTCCGGGCCTCACCTCCTGTCATGCTTTAAGCCTTCATTTCCTGGTCTTCCTTCTCGAAAGCTCTCCATGAGTTGTGCTCTGTTCTGCATCCAAAGTGTGGGGGGCGGTGAGAGTGGGCCAGGGAGGACGAAGGGATCCGTTCTGTGGTGGTGTCGTGCACTCTTGGCAGTTTCTGGGTTCTTCCTCTGTTTTATTTACTTCATCGATTTTCTGCAGCAGGAGTTACACGACAGAAGAAAACTTGATTTCCTACTAATCTTTAGTCCCTAAAATTCTCTCACAGGAGCATGGCAGCCTGGATAAAGAAACTAGGTGTCAAACCCAAGAGTTGAGTAGGGTTTCCTTTCCTCTTCTCTGGGGGCTCCACGGGGGGACTCACCTGCTTTCTCTGATGGGCTGTCCTTTGGTCATCTTGGGAGGCCAGGGAGAGAGATGAGCAAGTGAAGGCCTTGTAGTAGAATCATGTCTTTCTGGGTGACAGAATTTGTAAACTTGTGGAGCAGAAAAGTAGGATTGGAAGTGTTCCTGGTCCTTCCATTGTGGCTAAACTAGTCTCAAAAGGGACACTTGTAGTAGATGGGAAGAGTTTTTTATTTTCTTTTGTTTGCTCTTTTACTTTGATTCTTTAATACGTGAGTGAGATCATATAGTATTTTGTCATTCTCTGACTTGTTTCATTCAGCATGATAATCTTTAGATTCACCTGTATTGTTGCAAATGGTGGAAGGGAACTGGGGCGCGGGTAAATGGGCACAGGGGGCTTGCTGTGTGTGGAGGTAGATGGAACTGGACTATTGGTGATGACCATAATGTAGTATATGCAGAGGTGAAGTATAATGCAGCACAGCTGAAATGTAAGTAACGTTTTAACAAATGCTATTGCAATAAAAACTTTTAAAGAGTCTCAAGGCAATTTGGTAGGAGATCTCTGTCGTCTGTAAAGATCTGTACAGATCACTTTTTCTAAGAGTCTATGATTCTCCAATACACATTATTATCTTTTAAATTAATTTTATTGCAGGAACATTGCATTGTAACATAGTTTTAAGCTACATACGTCATTGTAAATCAGCATCTGGAGAGACTACATTATATTCACCACTATTCCATTTTTTTCTTCACTATTCAATTAATCTATTTTACCCAATCAAACAACAGACTTTTAGTTGGGGGAAAAAAATGCAAATCCAATGCACAGTATTCACTAGCTGGGGAAGAGACTATGAGTGTGCAGTAGAAGCAGTTCACCAGCAGGGGGCACTAGGAGTATTTAGAAGATGCTGCTCTCACCCCTTAGGAAAGAGATGTGGCTTAACTTGCTTCCAGCCTGAATGTGAAACAACCGTGCTTTGTTAACACCATGTTACACAGAGCTTTTTGGGGGGTGGGTTTCTGCTTTTACTCCAACCATTACAGCCTCCTCTCCTGCCGTGTTGGGAGTGTTACTTACCATGAATTCAAAGGCCGGAAGGTTTTGTTTGTTGAAGTTTGCTCTGTATATTTATGATGCTTTCTGTTCTTTGAAGATCTGACAACGGCAGCCCCTAGTTCTCTGGGAAATAAGGGGACCCGTTTGTTTGGCAACTGCTGACCCCCTTTGGGAATGTTCCCGAGGTCTAGATGCAAGGTCGTTCTGACCCATCCTGTCAAGTATCTTCCTTGTCAAGGCTTTTAATATTCTTTGTATGAGTTTCATGTGAAAAGGCATCCAGTTAATGCCGCCTTCACATGACTAGGAGGCTACCTCATGAATAAATAACTACCTATGTATTTTTAATAGTCAAAGAACTTACTTGAAAGGAACATGAAAACCCCAAGAAACTTGGGAGAGACTCAGCAAGATGCTAGCTCCCTGACTATGCACTTTTGTTGAGCTAAGAAAGATGTTCCAAACAAAGTCGTGGGCAGCGGTCCTTTGTGAGGCAGCATAGAAACCTGTCCTCTTGTCCACTGGCTGGGAACTTTCTGGAGCAAGGGGCTGTCAGTCCTGGGAGGAACTATAGCCCAGGTGACATGTTTTTCTGTCAAGATCCCAATAGTAAATATTTTAGGCTTTGTATTTCCCAAGATCTATGGCGGCAACTCCATTTTGCCACTGTCACTTGAAAGTGGCCGTGGACAGTATGTAACGAGTGGATTTTGTCCAGTAAAACTTTGTTTGCAGAAGCAGGCAGCCAGCTGGATTTGGGCGAAGCCATTTACAGTGCAGACATAGTGCGCAGACCCATGACTTCACTTTTCCTTCTGGTACGTAGATGTTCCCTTTCGAAGCTCTTGTTTTGCTAGGGTGATAATGAAAGCTTGTCCTGAGATATTTGGCTTCATCCTAATAGATTTCTCATGATTGGAGGAAAAAAAGGGGAGAGGTATGTTCTGTTCTGCAGCCCCTGAAAGAAAGGACAATCATTGACCAAAATAGGGGTCGAGGCTATTGTTCCATCTCCTTGGTTCTCAAGAGCGAGAGTTGTATTGGGTGAAGTGGATTCAGATAATCTTCTAGTGGCATTATATTTGGCCAACAGTCATCCTTGAAAGTAGACTGTGGCACAGGACAGCCTGGTGGGCCCAGTCTGACCCTCCATCTGCTGGCGGGTAAGTAAGGTCTGATTGGAAACCAGACATTTCCTTTGCTTACACATTGTCCGTCACTGCCTTTGCTTTATCCTGACAGGTCACTAGTGGTTACAGTGATGTTATCACCTACACAGATGACGATATTGACATCTGGTCCTTTGTAGAAAAAGTTTACCGATGCTTGATTTAGAGTAATGCTTTTTGGATTCTGTGAAGGACTTTATCTTTTTAAAAATCCATTGTAATGTGTAGTCATTATGGAAAAACAGAAGGAGGTTCTTTAAAAAAGTAATAGAAATATCATCTAATTCAGCTATTCTACTTCTGAGTATTTACCCAAATAGTATGAGGGCACTCATTTTAAATGATATGTGCCCGTTTGAAATGATATCTGTGTTCATTGTGGCACTGTTTATAATAGCCAAGCTATGGAACCAACATAGGTGTCTATCAACAAAAGAAGATGTAGTATATACATGATGGAATTCTACTCAGCTGTTATAAAATATGGATGAAATCTATATCCCAAGGTCTGAGGTTCTTGTCCTGGAACCAGGAGGAAATACCTAAGGTGAACAACTAAATAAACATAAATAAAAATGTTTCTTTCTCCTCTCTCTTCCTGCCTGCTGACCTACTTACCTTCAATTCTGCTTGTACCTTTCCTTTAAAATTAAAAAAAAAAATAGATGAAATCTTATCATTTGTGACAACATGGATGGATTTTTAGGATGTCATGCTAAGTGAAATAAGTCAGAGAAGATCGATATTGTATTTTCTCTCATCTGTGGATTATAGGGAAAGCAAGTGAACTAACCAAAGCAACTCAGATGCAGAGGACAGATTGGTGGCTACCAGAGAAGGAGGGGCGTGGAGGTTGGGTGAAATGGGGACCTGGGTTCAACAGGTTGAAACTAGACTTTTGGTGGGGACCGTGATATAGTAGGAACAGATGTCGAATTATATTGCTGTCTACCAGGAACTGAGAGAACTATAAACCAGTGCTTCCTCAGTACACATTTACTGAAAAAGGATGGGCTCCTCCAAAACGGGGAAATTGAACACACAAAGCAGAAGACATCTGTCAGAATGACATGTGGTTCTGTTTGTTGACCATGCCTGGTGGCAGCTCGGAGTCACCACACAGGTGCTGAAGCCACACTGACCATCCTCTTTGAAGAGCGGGTCTGCATGCTGTGTGTTCAGACGTGAATGCCATGTACTTCTCTGGTGGTGGGCGATGAAGCGGTGTGCAGCCCGGCAGCATGTTTCTAGGTCGTAGTTTCTCAGAGTTCAGCGCTGGAGCCACCCATTTCACGTGCCTCCCCTGTGAAAATGCAGATTGATTCAGAAAATCTAGAATGGGGCTTTTCATTCCATTTTCTAGCAAACTGGAAGATGTTCATCTGCTGGTCCTTGCACTGCCCTGGAGCAGATTGCTCCAGAGGCGTTTCCACGCTGGTCAGCTTAGACATCAGACAGAAGCCTCGACTCGTGGAAGGGTGCTGGCTGCATGATTCCTCTTGCAGGCGAGGGGGGAAATATTCCTGTACCCCTCTGGGTTCTCGGCCGGCAGACAATCACATGCACATCAGACGTATTGAGACGAGAAAAAAGCCAAAACCACATTTGATACTAACTTGTATACCTGGTGAAACCAAGTCACTCACTCACATGGCTTTAGTTACCGCCCGGTAAGACAAAGGCTGCTGGCGGGAGAAGGTCAGCCCTGGAGGTCACCAGGAAGTGCGCAGCAGCAAGGGCTTGGCGTTCTGCGGCTTGGAGTTCTGCCTTCTCCACTGATACGAAGAGTTAACGAGAGTCAGTGTTCCCCATGCCGTGAAGGAGGCCTCCTTACAGAGGGAGATTCTCTTTTCTACAATCAGTGTCTCTTCCAAAAGGGCGGCTTCCACCCAGTCTTCAGCGCTCTTCCGATAAAAGACTCCTGTTGCCAAACAGGCATATTTTGAGGATGGCAGATTTTCGGCTCCCCTATACCATTCACCTCATGAGGGTTATGTGTCTTAGAGAAGTGAAACAATTAGGCAATTAGGAATCAAATGCAAATGCCATGAGCCAAGAGATGCCTAAGACATGTAAACACACTCAGTTTGCTTCCCATATAATCTTTTAGCCCAGAAATCAGCTTTCCAGGTTGCAAGCAAGGTTTGCAACCACATCTGCAGTGATATTGATTATCGTCTGTTAAACAAGTGTGGAGCATAAAGAGAAATACAAATGGCTCTTAGCCCCTCTCCGCTCCCCTGCCACCTCCTTCCTCTCCGTCCTCCTCTCCTGTTATTATGTGTTTTTTGGAGCACTTCCAAACCTTCATTGGGGCCTGCAAGACACTGGGAAAGAACATGTCAAGCTGGAAATGGAATCCTTTTTACATTCTTGTAACATTCATGTGCAAAAGAGATACTTGAGATCAGGCAAATGAATTTCTGTGTCATCTGGAGATGTGACTGTAGCTGCAATATGCTAGCTGTTGAGATTCGAGTCACTGGAGCTGAATTGTGTTTCTGTCCTGCTTCTGCTGATGAGTTTTTTTCTGTGGTCCACTTGCTGGTTATCAGTTTAAAGCCTCTGGGCCCCTGGAAAGAATCGAAACAGGTTCATGGTGGGGAAGCTTAACTTTCTGTGTTGCTTTCCATGAAAAGTTAGTTTCAGGGGTCAAGTCTTTTAAAGCGTTCTCGCTCCACACAGTGTATTCAAAATGTGGATGCTATTTTCTCATCAATGCTATAACAAACACCACTTTGGTTTTGTCTGTACGCTATTGTTATCAGTTTTCCTTTTCCAGAAACATTTCCGCAGAAATTAATTTATAATGAATCATATCCAAGTTGTGCAAATTCTCTTTTAATTTTTTTCTTTAAAGAACAGCTGCAGGCAGGAATGAAGGCAAGTGGGAATACCGGAGGAAGACATTTCACTTCAGCTTATTTAGTTCATCTTGCTTGCTTCCTCCTGGGACCCTGAGCCTTAAACCAGGACCTGGGGTGCATGTGGGCTGCGCCACAGCGGCCTGGACCGTTAGGCCACCAGGGTGTACCGTGTTTTCTTCTAAGATAAATTGTCAACCTAGAGAAGAGCGCTCGCTATAAAATTCTTTGCTAGGAGCCCCTTCTTCTCCTTGTACTACTTTGACCTCGAATTATTTTGTTTTTGTTTTTTAAATTGCTTCCTACAGGTAATGTGAAAACCATGACAGATTTTTTTTCATCATGTGACCATTGTTGGAGACAAGTCGCAATGGCATTTAAAACGAGGGATTCCAAACCGTTGGTCCCATACAACCGTTCGTGACTCGTCGTGTGTTGAACAGGTTATTGGGGTGGCGGGGCTGAAAACAAGCCTCCTTGCTGCTTGAAGTCTGAAGATTTCATTTCTGGGACATTCAGGAACCTGTCAAGATGAATCCAATTTCCATGGGCTAAGATTTTAAATGAACCAGCAAGAAGAGGAAGAAAGCACCCAGCACTCAACATACATGTTTTGTCCCTTCTTCCCGGCCGTCTGTGCCCTTCCCTGCAGCCACCCAGGCTTCCTGCCTGCCTTTCCGTCTGCGCCTGTCCCTCCGCCACTCCTCCAGGTCAGTGCTTGTCATCATCCTGATTCTTGACTAAGCTCCTGGCTAGTCCAGCTGCCTAAGGGCGTGCTCTTCCCCTGTGGTTTTACCGTCTGTCAGGGATTCAAGAGCCCACATTCCTTTCTCTTTGGGAGACTGATCATCACCAAAGGGATGACCTTGCTTCACTGCTGCTTGCTCTGCCGGACTCTCCCAAGCCCCTGTGCTCTCCGCTCCCCACCTCGCTTTGCACCTCGCACTCCAGTAATGTGGAACTCTGAGGACTTTTCAGAAGTGCCACGCTGTTTCACTCCTCACGCCTTTGGTCATGGTTTTCCCTGTGTCCATGAACCTCTTCCCCAGTGGTTTTCTACCAGGGGCCCTTTTGCCCTCTGAGGGATAGTTGGCCATGTCTGGAGACATAACCCGGGGATGGGTGCTGCTGGCATCTAGTGGTTTGAAGCCAGGGATAGACAGACAAGCTCACACACCAAGAATTACCTGACCCAAACGTCAGCGTTGCCAAGGTTGGGAAAGCTTGTTCTTCCTCTGCGTTTCTCCTGCGGAGTCATTTTGCTTTCCAGTGACGACTTGAGTGAGACACTTGCTCCTTCAGCAGACTGTTCTCGACCCTCCTTCTCCTCAGCTCCACTGTGTTAGGAAGTTGCTCTCTATATGTACCTCGACCATCCTGCCTGAGTCTTAGGCTATTATAATTGTTCTTTCATTTTTCATAAAGGTAACAGAGCTGTATCCCCCAGCGTCCACAAAGATGGCTGCACCCACACTCTTGATTCAGAGCAAAGCCGTCAAAGACTTCTGCTCTCTCTCCTCAGATTTAGGATAGAAGCAAATTGTTGTGCCCTGGTGGCTCAGCGGTTAGTCTTTGGCTCTGGAGGGTGTAACTCATGTAAAACCCAAGGACCTTGGTTCGTGGCCTGGGATGGGACAGGGGTGGGGTGGGGTGGGGTGGGGTAGACAACCAACATGAACAATGAAATGGATGGATAAATGTTTCTCCTCTCTCCCTGCCTGTTTACTTTCATTCTTGCTTGCTTTCTTTAAATAAATGAATAAATAAATCCCACAAAAAAGGTAGAAAAATTTCAGAAACCAGGTCTTACTGCCCGACACACTGCACCCCGCCTCATATTTTTGTTGCGATACTTTTCTTTTCCCCAGGTCAAGTGGAGGTCCCCAAAGAATTTCTGTTAAAACAATAAGGGAAACTTACAAAAAGGATGGCTGTCATTTAAATTTCTTTTTTAGATGTCTGCTTGGCCAGAAAATTGGGGACAGATGGGGGAGTGAGCGCCTCACCAGTGGGGCAGGCTGGACTCACCATCTGTCCACACCACCGTCTAAGTGCATATAATCTGAGCAAGAACCGCAGATCCTTTCAGGTCGGCTGCAAGCCGGCCCCGTCAGGTCTTTTCCCTGCTGCTCCGACCCCACTTGACAGAGAAGGAAGCAGAGCAGGTCGAGGAAGGGGAGAGGAGAGATGTGCAAGGCAGTCACCCCACCATTTTAGGCCAATCTGGCCAGGGTTGTGGCCTCTGCTTGGAGTGGGGGTGGGGTAGAGAAGACTTTTCAATCAAATGTGCTATTGAGATTTTCAAAAGAAGTAAGGCTGAATCTTAGAAAGGGAAAGAATTTTGTGTGTCCAAATCAGATTGTCTGAGAAGGTATGGAGTTGGGTCAGAATGCTGCTACGGAAGGCGCTGCTTGTAGAAGACTTCTAGGAATAGGTACTGGCCAAAAAACTGGGCCCAGAGCTTAATGAGTTGACAGTCCTCCCTGAGCTAGTTAAATATACCCATAAAAAAACTGCCAAAAACAGAGAAAGAGATAATTATGTAATAATGACATCAGCGGTTTTTCAGCACAACACTAGGGGCCCTTGGGCCCTTTGAGGAGGGTGAGTCATGACGCTTCTCGGTGCCTCCTGCGTTGTGGGCATTTTCGTTACAGAAAAGTCCCTGCAGCCCAGAGCGTGAGACGAGTGCGGTGGGCACCATTGCCTTTCTCTGTTGGAGTTTAGGAAGACAGCGTCGGCGCCAGCGTGCTGCTTCCAGCCCTGGTCCCATCAGACTCCAGCGGGCCCAGGGACTCACTTGAATGTCCGTAAGGAAAGCTCTTTTTTTGAAGGGGTGTGTATTAAAAACAATTTTTTTTTTAAAGAGAGGAAAGAAGGGAAGAAGGAAGGAAGAAACATTTTTATTGGTTAACTTTTTGTTGTTTCCCCCACCTCAGTCACATGGTCACAAACCTGGGTCCCTGGACTTGACATGGTCCACACCCCAGTCGTCTCAGCTGCCTGAGCTACAAGTGTGCATCACGGAAAGATTATTACGGAGCTCAGGGTCCTAGGAGACTCAGAAGTTACCTTGTGATTCCCAGTGGAAGGCATTTCAAGCTTAGGTGTGCTGCCTCCACCCTGACTCTCTCCCACTCCCCTCAGTCATCTTTGGGTTTCGGTGTGACGGGACAACTCTGCTCCTTTCCCTGGAGAGTCCTCTCCTGGATTCCTTTTGATTTCTCGCAATGTGGACTGTGTTCTCATGAACACCGCCCTGCACATAGCTCTGGAGGGAGCTGTGTCCTGCCCCTGACACTGCGCCGCCACCATAGGATTCCTCATTTGTTGAGCTAGTATCAAATGATAATGTGGGCGCTCTTGCTGATAAGTTATGAGGCATTTCAAGACATTGAGCATGGAGCACTGAGCCAGAATGGGGTCCCTTCTGGGCCTGGGGCCCCTGTGTGATGAGAGCAGGGCCCCCCTGCAGCCTTTGCACTTCCTGAGATGTTGCAACAGATTTGTCTTTACCATCAGACAGCCTCCCAGAGAGAAGACCCCAGTACCAGCTTGCCAGGCTTCCCTCTCACTCGGGGAGGGTCCTGGTACCAGCTGCTTTATTTTGATTCCTCCAGCCTCCAACAGGGGAAGGGGAGGAGAGTCTCTGATTACGTCTCTGTTTTGTAGTAAAACATACGTATCATAAAATGTACCGCCTTAACCATTTTAAAGTGCACAGTTCAGTGGCATGAAGTCTGTTCCTGTTTCTGTGCAGCCAACACCGCTGTCCATCACCAGGACCCTGTCATCATCCCAGGTCCTGTTCTTAGAGTATCTGTTTGCTGGGCCAGAAGCCTCTTGAAGACATGACTTGCTCTTTTTTTAATTTTCAGGGTCTTTCCTATAGGAGACTGTCAAAGAACTTACTCCCTGTGTTTATATGCAGCAGAGGGAAGGAGAAAAGAAAGCTGTTGGTGCTGACAAGGAAGGCTGGCACCGTCAGTCACGTTGGCCCCTGAGCCTGATCCCACCCTCTGTGCCCAGGAGATACCGTCAATGCCATAAGCAGGGGTTGCTTTGCCCTTGGATATCCTGCTGGCTTCTAGTTACAGAGCACCAAGGAATTTCCCACAACTTGGGGAATATATCTACATCTATCTGTCTATCTAGCCATGCCTTAAATCCTTTCAAGAAAAATGATGGAAAAAAACTCCGAAACGAAACCAACACTTCTGGGAATAATTCACAACCCAACCTATGTCTGCGTCTCATCCTAAACGCTTCCATGGGGCTCAATCCTTTTTCAAATGAACAGGAATTTATTTTAAATCTAAAGATGGTACTGCTTAATGTGAGGAATCTGCTTTGCATCTGTTTGAACTCTGTTGGGTCAGATGTGTCTAAAATCTAAGTGTAGGGGAGAAAGGGTCTGTCCCATCAGCATCTGCTTCTTAGAAGATCCCCTCAGGGAATTCAATCAATGCTTCTCTATGTTCCCTCCTCGAATTCGGAGCGTGGAAAGAGGTCTAGCAAATGAGTCAGCAGGTATTGAAGATTCTTTCTTTCTTTCTTTAATCATACCTATTCATGAAACATTTTTAATATTGCTTTATTATTTCTTTTGTTTACATACTATATACTTTTTGGGCATTGAATTCTCACCTTGGCCTGTGTGCATTTCACTCCACAGCCCCCAGCAGAGTCCTGGTGCTTTTACCATCTCCTCGCCCCTCCTTCCTTCCCTTGTTCCTACCCCTTCCCTCCCACCCTGTAGTCTTTCACTCTTTGAATTTTGAGATTTGTCTGTCTGTTTTGTTTCTTTATAGTCCACGGAGAAGCAAAACCATCCTCTACTTATGTTTTTCTGTTTGATTTTGCTTAACGTGATCCCCCAGTTTCATCCGGTTTGTTGCAAAGGACATGATTTGGCCATTTTGAATAGCTGCATGGAATTGCATTGAGTATCTAGCCCACAGCTTCTCTATCCAGTCATCTGTTGACAGGCATTTAGGTTGCTTCCATGTCTTGGCTACTGTGAAGTGTGCCGCTATGAACATAGGGGTGCAGATGTTTTTTTCCTAATTAATGTTTTCATGTTCTCAGTTTATTATCTAGAAGTGGGATTGCTGGACTGAATGGTGAAATCCATCTTTATTTGTTTGAGAATGTCCATACTGTTTTCCAAAGAGGTTGCACTAATTTGATTGCTTAGGAATGTCTTAACATTCTCCCTTGCGTACCATTCCCTTAGATCTTGTTCTGCATTGTGGCTGTGCTGGGAAGAGATTTGTAATTTTGTGTGAGTATTTAGATTACGAATCTTACCTTTGTAATCGAGTCATGGCTTGTGTGACTCGGGTTTTCTTCATCAGAGGCAAATGACTTTCTTCCGGTAGTCATGTGGGGACCCAGGCTCCTCCTGGGGTCTTTGAAACCAAAGGAAGGGGAGGGGACTATAAGGGAGGAGACTACAAAAAATGGATCCCCTCTTCCTCCTCCTGTGCCCTAAACTTGGGACAAAAACCCCGGTACATATAAAGAACTAGCTTTCCTAGTTAATTATATATAAGTAAAACATGTTAGCATAAATGTCTTTGCTAATATACCATTGAAGTTTTAAAAGGTACTCATGTTTAAGAGCAAAGACTGGAAAAATTAGCTTTTCCTGAATGGATCGTGTTTGTAGATTCCAAGAGCTTTGCCAATCAGAAGCCTTCATAAGACACTTTATCATGTAAATGAAAAGACCCTGAACTTCAGTGCTGCCCTCGCTTTTCATAATATGCTCTTATTCCCAGGGTGATCACTGATTACATCCTTAAAAATTAATTTTGCAGTGTGTCTCAATAGAGGATTCTGCTCTCCTCTGTGCTTTTAGTATTCGTTAGTATAATAAATTGACCAGAACCATTTAGTCTTATCACCCACAAGTGTTTCTGTTTCTTTTTTGTTTTCCCCTAAGCCCTCTGTTGAAGGCAGAGTCAGAAAGTCACACACTAGAAGGAATGGCAGTAGAATGCTATCGGAAGCATTTGACTGTTGATAATACAGAGGACATATCAATGGGTGCTGCTGATTATGTGGTCTCCTAGTGGCTCGCAAGGAGTCCGTTGATGGGACCTGCGGCAGGAGTTTCTGAGGCAGGATTTCCAGGGTGATTTGGGTCCTGCAGCAGAGACAGCGGGAGAGAGTGACCTCTGCCTGAGACCACCAGAACACAGTAACCCAGAAGCTTTCTCACTGCACAGGTGTAAACAGGCTTCTCTAGTTATTACCTCTATTTGAAGCTAAGGAAACTAGAACTCAGAGAATACCAGGAATTTACAAAAGTCACTGATTACTGAGGGACAGAACTGAGGAGCAGAGGACTGGTTTGCCTGATGTTATTTTTTTGTCTGTTGTTTGCTTTTTAATCTCCAACATGCCCATAAGAAGGACTTGAGAGCAAAGGATGATCCCCAAGGGACTAGAATGGAGACGAACATTTTGACGTCTAGAAGTCGGTGTAGAGGGTCCCGAGCACCATGTCAGGGCTCAGAAACTGAACGATGGGTCCAGAAGGCTTAGCCAAGCTTTGCATTTTGGTGTTATTGGAGGTGAGAATGAAGCAGTTAGGGAACAGGGTGTCTCCACTCTGTAAATGGAGGCTTCTCAGGGCACCCTGACCCCTGGGAGTCTAACTCACCTGCACGTAGATGCGAGTCATTAGTTCCTTGGTTCTGCCTTTTGAGTACACGGGAAGGTATGCTTTGCTTCGGTATGAATTCACGAGGAGTTTTGTAAAGACAAATACTAATATCACTACCTTTGTCACCCTCCCTAAAATGAAATCAGGTACCTGCTAAAGGTTAAGCTTCTGGTGACAACTGGGAGAATCACTGGCAAGGACACTTCATACATTCTTTTTGATGATGGAGATGTGGGCAAATAATAACCACAGCAGCAGCAGCAGCAAAGCCAACCACTACCACTTATCTAATGCGTCCATTAATCCAGGCGCCATTCATTTCCCACTGGATCCTTGGAACATTCTAGAGGCAGCGCGTGTTTAGGGGTGTTCATGAGGTCACCCAGACACAGGAAGGTGGAATGGAGACTTGGGTCTGTCATCTTAAACATTCTGCCATCTTGATTCTCACCTAGATATTTAAAAATCAAAGTCAAAGAAAGGATCGATATTATTCAATGTTAAGTACACAGACTGTAAGCAACATGTCATATAAGACGCTTAAGTTTAAAGTGGTTGTATCTTTGCAAGTATTTGTTTTAAGTTGAGACTATTATTTTAAATATTTCCCCCAGTTTTTATACTAGTAACAAAATACTATTTGTAAGAAACCAAGGTCCTTTCTACTTTTCTTCAATTCACCATTTAACAAAATCTTCTTGGATTCATTTTTTTTTTTTTTTACTCACAGCACAGTTTAAAGAAAATTAATAAAAATAGTTTTATGGAAGAATACTAAGCCAACAAGTAGATAAATATGTCTTCATTTTCTGCAAACTGCTAGATTCTTACTCTCTCTTCAGATTAGAAACTCAGCTAAGCTTTCCATTTCTTGTTTCCATAGGAATTGTCAGCAAACATTGGTATATATTTATCTATGTGTCTATTTCTGTACACACTTTTACGTATTCATATCTGCAATAATCATATATTTTTGAATTTAATTTTTAATAGGAAAAGTGCAGGCAGGAATGAAGGTGAGTAGCCAGGCAGGCAGGGAGAGAGAAGAGGAAAAATCACTTTATTTTATTTAGTTTTCACATTGGTTGCTCCTCCTGGCCCTGGATCATGAACCTGGGTCCTTGGGATGTGCATGGACTGTGTTCTACTGGAGATGGCTGACCTAACCACTGCTCTACCAGGGTGTACTCATTATAGCTTTTAAATTAAAGTAACTTCCAAGTGATAATTTTGGTTTTATTATTGACTAAATATTTGTATCTTCCCTCATTCCACAAAATAACTTATGGTGGCTAAGCTGTATCTCCTGTAATGTATATAATAAAGGAGAAAATTGAGGAAAAGAGAAAATATATAAAATCCAGTCTGGATAATGCTTATACCCAAATATATTCTCTAAGTGCCAGCATGCCTATTCATTTTGTAATAGAGTGGGCTGAACTTTTATCTCCGCCTTCCTCACGATTGAAGTAAATGGTAGGGGAATCACTTCACTCTTAAGATGAGAAATGAGTCATAGAAACATCCATCCTGAAAATGAACCTACGATGAGGACATATCAAGCCCCCACTGTGTTAGCAGAGAGCACCAACATGGCTCCTGACTTAATGGTACTGTCATACTCACGCAATAGTGAGGAATATAAAACATGCTCCTTCACTGGGCCCTCAACCCTTCCTGTAATTCTTCCGAATTCCTCTTGTGTTGTTTTTAACTTCCTGCTCTTCACAATGACATTTTGAAACTTCTCCTTCTTTAGATTTCCTAGTCCTCTTCACCATTTCCTATCTCAGAAAATGACCTACTTGATTCATTATTTAAAATTAGTGTTATTGAAATAACATTGCATCATCACTATATAGGCTTGAGATGTGCATCATCATAAATCAACATCAGTGTATAGTATAGTAAGTTCAGCACCGAAAGTCCAGTCTTATCGTTTACACTGCCGTTGCCCCTGCTTACTCTACTCGCTTGCCTCCCTTCCCCCATCCCTGCTGAGAACTACTCATTTGGTCTGTGTCTCCAAGTGTGTTTTTCTTTTATTTAGTTCATTTGTAAGCTTTATTTCTTTGTACCACATGTAAGTGAATTCATAAGGTGTTTGCCTTCATCCCTCTGACTTATTTCACTAAGCATAATACCTTTTAGATTAACTCAGATTGTTACAAATGGCAGGATTTCATCTTTTTATTTTTTTAATAGCTGAGACGTCTTCCATTGTGTATATAGACCACATATTCTTTATCCACTCTTCTGTTAACGGACACTGCATCTGCTTCCAGCTCTTGGCTATTATATATCATGTTGTGATGAACTTGGGAGTGCACTTACCTCTTTGAATTAGTGTTTTTGTATTCTTTGAGTAAATACCAAGAAGTGGGAAAACTAGTTTGGATGAAATTTCTATTTTTAATCTTATAAGAAATCTCCATAATGCTTTCCATAATGGCTGCACCAACGTATGTCCTACCAACAGAGTGCAGGGGTTTCCTTCTCTTCACATCCTCCCCAGTACTTACTGTCTCCTCTCCTTTGGATCACAGCCATTCTCACAGGTGTGAGGGACATCTCGTCTTGATTTGCATTTTCCCAATAAGAGATGATGAACATCTTTTCTCGTGCCTGTTGGTCATCTACATGTTTTCACTGGAGAAGAGCTTATCATATCCCCTGCCCATTTTTTAATTAGGCCTTTTTTGTTGAGTTATATGAGAGTTCTTTATATATTTGGGATATGAACTTTTTGTTGGATGATGTGCAAATATCTTCTTCCATTCTGTTAGCTGTCTTTTCATTTTGATAAGAGCATCCTTCACTTTGCACATGCCTTTGTTTGATTTCATTTGTTTATTTTTGCTTTTGATTCCCTTGCTGGTAGAATTGACCCCTCAAAGGCGTCTCTAAGGCTGTTGCTGAGGAGCGTATTACCTATGTTTTCCTTCTATATGTTTTATGATTTCATGTCTTAAATTTAAGGCTTTATGTGTTTTGTGTTAATTTTTGTATATGGGATTAGATAGTGATCTAGTTTTATTCCTTTGCATGTAGTTATCCAGTTTTCCCAACACTGTTTGAGCACTCTTTTCTTTTACTTTATTCTTCAGAGGATTTGAGGTGAACTGTAAGAAAGCAGTCAATAAAGTCATAATAAAATATAAATAAGAATAATTGCAAATCCTGCTTCTGATGGCCTTTTTGGAGCAGGTTAACCTCACTTCCCCATCCTTTCATGCAGAAAAATCATGTCTGTGCCATGATTAGAATGAAATCTCGCTATGCTTTGTGACCTCCAGCACATAAGTGCAGAGATTCTGACTTTTCCTTGCATACCAACCCCATTTATTAAAGAAACTCTCCTTGCTCCATTGTATGTGCTTCATTTCTTTGTTGTAAATTCATTGTCTATATATGTGTGGATTTATTTTTTGGTACTTTTCCCCACATTGAGCTGTGTGTGTGTGTGTTTATTCCACTGCCATGCTGAGTTTTTGTTTTTAAAGAAAAGGTGCAGGCAGGCATGAAGGTGAGCAGAGATAGGTAGGTTGTTAGGAAGAGAGAGGAGGAAGAAACACTTTATTTTATTAATTTTTCATCTTGTTTATTCCACACCCTCTCACCCCTCACCCCGGGATGTGAACCTTGGTCCTTGGGATGTATGTGGACTACATCTGGCAGACATATTGCTAAGCCACCAGGGCTCTTCCATGCTGTTTTGATGACGGTTTCTTTGTAGTTTAATTTGGAGTCAGGAACATATCTCTATATTTGCTCTCTCTTTCTCAGAATGTTTCTGCTACTTGGTGCTTTTTGTGTATTGATTTTATAGTCTTGTACTTTATTGTATGCATTTATTCTTTCTAATAGTTTTATGCTGGAGTCTTTGGGGTTTTCTATGTTAATTATCATGTCGAACTAAAAATAGTAATAGTTTTGCTTCTTCTTTTCCAATTTGACTGCTTTTTATTTCCTTTCCTTGTTTAGTTGCTACATTTTCAGTTTCCAGATAAGTCTGATTATGGGATTGTGTACTGGCTAATGATATGTTATGATGGATTATGCAGCCCAGGGGATACGTCATCTGGCGTGTACCGTTTACCTCTTCCTTTCTGCAATTAGCATGTGGCCCATGCATGAGTGATCATCTTAGGTCATGAGGTGGCATGTTTAAGTTGGTGAAGTATTAAGAGAGGAGTCTCCAAACCAGCTCTGGAGACTAACTTAGGTCTTCTTTTATGGCAGATAAATTGAAAAATTGCTCTTTGTAGATTATTGATATTTGGGGGTTATATCACAATCCTAACTGAATTCCCCCAGTCCACCACATTTAGGAATGTCCTAAAGCCTGGATTTTACTTGTCCCCAAGAAGAAAATGCGTCTTTTTGTGTTTCATGCATCTGTGGGCTGACCATCTGTAGACTAAGCCTTGAATACCATTCTGAGAAATAGCAAAGCAGATATAAATAACTTTATTTTGAGAGGTGGAAAGGAAAGGACCTAAGAGTGAAATGGAAGCAATTCCGGGTTAGTGGATGGATACTTGGGTAAGGAATTGGGATTTTTGATCTGATCTCATCGATTTGTGGATGCAGGCATCCCACCTGGAGCCATGCTAGCACCTCTGTCGTCTGGGCGCTCGATGCTATAGTCTGGAAGCTTCAGTGAGGAGCCCGATGGCTAAGTGGGGATGGAGGGAGAGGATGGATGCGGCATACCTTTTACCATCGACTGAGCATCAGTGGTCAAAATAGAATATCAGCTCCCATTTTTCTAGACCTCATAGCTCTAGATTGCTGGTTTGAAAGAATGGAAGGGGAAGTAAGCATGTATTTGGCATCTCAAAAACACTTCTACTCTTGGGGCGTTGAGCCACACTTCATTCATTTTGGAACACAAAGAAATGTTTTGTTTCTTGCCCCTCATAGAGTAATTCATACCATTAGCATAGACTGGAATGTTCATGATGTCCTTTTACTTTTTACACAAAACCCACAAGGTATTTCTATATTCAAACTGTACATCTTCTTTCAACACACCCAGTGCCAAAACATTTAGATTAGACATTTATAGCAAGACATGAATTAATAAATTCAATAAATAAATTGAGCTCACACCTGCCTTGTGCCAGGCACTGCTATAGGTCTTTGAGATTCATCAGCGAACAAAGGCAAATCCCAATTAACACAATCCATGACTAAATGGAAATATGCTTGAGGATGATTTAGGTGGAGTGTTAGCGTGAAATGACAGAAGAGACTTTTGTTTCCTGGCTACATTAAACCTAGAGAGGTGAATCCGTCTTTGTTAGTAAAAATGTGCCAGATGAGAGAGCTCAATCTGGCGCGTTTAAAGAGAATGACCCTTTGTCAGCTTACTTAAAGAATTCCTGAAGTTGTCCAAAACAAGACCCTTAGGTATTATGGAAAACCCTGCCAAAAGTAGCAGATTTGAGGAGCAGACATCTCATCCCAAGCATTCTTCAGCTTACAAACAGAGCAACACATTGACAAGAGGGAAACTCATTAAAAATACAACAGATGAATGTGTGCCTTGCTTTCCTGAGGCTAAGGTCTGTGATGAACTTGCAATGGCAATCTCTGAAGAGAGATTCATTTCTGTTGGCTTTTGAGACTGTTCCTGTCAGCGCAAACTTTGTGGCATGTGTGCAGACTGAGAACACTCGCCCCCAGTCGGCTACGAGTTTTATCTTGTGGGTTTGCTTTCATGCAGATCCGTGTTTGGATGGCCTGGCAGCACCTGCTGAACCGGGCCTGCTGCAGTGTTGTCTGAGCAGGTGGCTCTGAGGTGAGGGGCCTCAGGAGGAGACACGCGTCCTAGGAAAAGATGGTCTCGTGAAAAAGTGTGAGGGTGGAGGGCATGGTGTGAGGGTCCCTGCCCATTCTGAAAATGGAGAAGAGACTGGAATTGCTGGGCAAGGGGGAGGTGAGAAGCCATTACTGAGTATGTTCAGAGCTGAGGAGAGTTTCAAGGGATTTGTGAAGCCAAGAAGGTGGGAAGCCAGGAGCCATTTCTAGGCGTTATGAGGAGGTAGGGCTGGGGAAGGAGTTTTGACTTGGAACTGAGAGCTGAGGCCGAGGGCTCACCAAGGTTACTGAAGGGATGTGAGGTTTCATGGCTGACGCTGAACGCTGCTGTCAAAGGGCCTTTTCATCCACCCCTGAAAGGTTAAGAAATTAGCCACTAAAGCATATGGCCTGCATGGGCTATGGGCATTGTTGTGCTAAAGAGAGGTGTTAACTCCATTTGGGTATTACTTTTGGAGATGATCTGACACAGGCTGACCACGAAGAGTAGCCTTCAGATGTTTCTTCAGCTGTGGGTTGAGTGAAGCCCTGCAGTGAGGGCTGCATTTCAGGGCTCCCTCACTTCAGGTACTTTGCCCTCTGCAACCAGTATATTTTCTCTTGGCACACTATGTGAAAAATTCAGTCAGAAACCACAGATAATGTTTTGTTGTCTCTCTGTGGGCGTGTACATTGATGCATAGTGCTGTATATAACTATGTACTAGGTAATGTGTATAGCTATATATAATAACTACACATATTACACAAAATATATAGTGAGGTAGGTATATATGTTGCATGTATATAATAAAGGTATATCATATATAGGAAACTATAGTATTACATAACTTTAAAACATTTCATATGCTTCTAAAATCATTCACTTTACGCCTTATAAAAAACAAACATAAGTTTAAAATTTGGAAATGCTGTCACCAAGTGAAAGATGCCTGGTGTTTGAAGCACAGGATTTAAGTTTTTCCCAATTCACATAAATTCTGTATTCAAGCTCCAGATGTCATTCTGTCTCTCTCTCTTTCTCTCTCCCCCTCTCACTCCCTCTCTCCCCTTCTTCCTCCCTCCCTCCCTTCTTCCCTCTCTCATCTCTTTCCTCGCAGCAAATACATACACACATATGTATATATAAATACATATATAAGTTATATACACACACATATGTACACCCATACATTCACATATAGCACCTAAACAGACAGTTATACCTTGGAAACATTGAAAAACCAGCTTCACTGTGTTTAAATATGATACTTTAAAGCAATATTTTAAATGAAATAATTTGGCCCATTTTCCACTAACCTTTTTATCTGTCACCATGTTTCCAATTTTAATATATTTCACACCCAGACTTGACTAGGATTACCAACTTTGATTTAAAGCTCACCTCCTTCTCTTCCTGGGGTGATTTCATGACTCTGGGACTTGAAGTTCTTGGATCAAAGCTTTGCTACATCTCAGCAGCTGTCTTAACTACTCTAGAGAGAGCCGACTGAGTCCTTCCAAGCTCATCAAAGAGAAGGTGTGAGTTTGCCTTTCTCACACCCCTGCTCTCAGAACATCTGCTTCCTGTCTCCCATATACAGAAGACTAGTGGGAAGAAAATGCCTTAAGAGGATGACCCTGCTGAGCCAGTAAATGCCCTCCTGACAATGTCATCTTCAGTCTTTAAAGGTCTTCTTGCCATTTTGCTCCTTCACGTTTGAGAGTTTGAGAGTCGTTGACGCTGGGTAAGGAGTCAGGTGATCTTAATGACTGTCCAACTCCGCTGAGTGTCTGGACCATGTTGGACCATTCATGAGATTCTCCATTTCTTCATAAAGTGAAACATTTTATGCATAAAATATGGGATATTATGCCCTTATATTTCTTTATGGTTATAGGATACTAATCCATTTCTGAAACCCTTCTTATATTGATTGTACATACATACTGATTCCCCCCCTCCCCGACTCATAGTTGACTTCAGTCCTGATAATTACGTTGATTCACAAACTTTTCTTTATAAAAATTAAAATTACAGTATTCCTGTATATAACCAAACAGAACCCTTTGAAGAAATGTAAACATTAGATTCAGCCAAGTTTTATTTTACTTTTTGCTTTGGAGTCTTCTACTGAAGTATCTTTATCAGCTGTTTGCTGAAGAGTTATTATTACATAAAAAAAGTACTCCAGTGTTGAGAACTCAGTCACATTCTCGACCATGGTGCAAACTACCTTTTGAAATGAAACTGAGTGTTTATTTTAATAGATACAAATGTGGTTTTCCAAAAGAGCATGTTAGTTGTACAGAATAAAAATGTCCCGAGACAGTTTTTTGCTTGAATGATGTTGAGGACTCCTGAGGAAAATAGGCCAAGATTAACAGAGAATTCTTGGGAAGTTTTAACATTGAAAAGATTGACAATGGAAGAAATGGTTAAGAAGACACTGGAGGTAGGAGAAGCAGGGAGGAAAAACTTTCAAAAAGGGGAGCTCTGACTCACATTGGTGGAGGAATGGTTGGATCTGCCATGTCTGGCCAAGTGTTGTCCACATACCTCCCAAGGACCCAGGTTCACATCCCAGGGCTGGGGGAGCAACCAAGATGACTAACTAAATAAAGTAAAGTGCTTCTTTCTCCTCCCTCTTCCTACCTGCCTTCATTACTGCCTGCACCTTTCCTTTAAAAAAAAGAAAAAAAGAGGAAATAGGTATTAATGCAAAATGTTTTAATAAGGCAAAATAAAGCAAGGAGTTAGGCTCTTGGGTTTAGGAAGAAGTCCACTCAAGCTATGGCAATTGGAGATTATTTTAAGGATACTTTAAATCTGAGAACAAAATCGAACACAACTGGTGGAAAAGTCTGTCAATGAGAATAGACTAAATTTTGCTGCAGAAGCAACCAACTCTAAAGCCTAGTGGTTTTTCAATAAAAGCTTAATTCTTCCTCATGCTACATGTCTACTTTTACTTTGTTCATCACTGGAAATTTAATATTGCTGGTTTCCATGCCAGGTAGACAGAGAACTCTGGAGGGTCTCCCAAAGGCAAATCAATGCACTGGACCCAAACCAACACAGTTCATTTCCCCTGATGAATCATAGGTAGAGAACCAGTTAGCCTCTCTTAGCAAGTGTTGAAAGGTGGCTAGTTGGGGTATTAGATGAACAACCTAACAATTACAACTATTACAGGAAATGATGAGAGTGAATGCAGATAACTATTTGACTACTGAAATACTGAGGAAGTTTTGAAAAGCAAAAGGAAGAGGGAGGGATGAGTTGGTGAAAGTTCAAATATTTATTGGGAGAAGGACTAATTAGGGATGCAGAGAAGAATGGTGGTTTATTCGTGTTTGTGGTGACATTAATCTGCTGATTCCATGATTGTCTCTGGTAATATTCACGAATTCAGGCGGGAAAGGGAAATACAGATGCCTGGTTGATAAAGTGGGGTCTTGCAGAACGGTAAGTTGAGAATGTTAGCTAGGCGTATGGTTGAATGGTGGGCCGTGTGGTCTAAGCTAATAGGGAAGTTAATGATAAGAACAAAAGATGGTTGGATTAGACAAAATGGAGATAAACCAGGACAGGTTAAATTAAAATATATCCTTGCCGAATCATTTAAGAGTTGTTAAGAGGATGATCCAGTAGGATCCTCTGAGAGGTGTTTTATCAGCATCCTTCCTTTCAGGTCTATAAACCATGAAGACTTTTATTACTCATTTATTAAGAAGTGTAAAGATAAGTCCAGTGACTCAATGATGTCATCAAGACCCAGGTCTTTTTCATGAGTCCTCATCACCAACCCCAGTGTATGTGTTGCTTCATAAGCTCATCACCTCAGAGTTCAAAATGGCTGCCGCAGCTCTAGGCAGAGTGTCTCCTCACAAACACAGGGATGAATGATAGCGGGTGAAGGTCTTTCTCCTAGCATTTCTCTCTGTATCATGGAAGAAAACATTTCTTTTTTATCTGTTTGGTCAGAAATAGGGCACATTCCTCCTTGTTGGCCAATCACTGACCAAGGGCAGAAGAATTATTCTGATTGATTTCATGTGGATCATTGCTTATTCTAGGAGACTTCCTGAACAGCAAGGGGGTTCTGTTTCCAAGAAGGATGGGAGAAATGACTACTTGAAAAATAATAGTGTTGCCACAAATAGGGACCATTCTTCTCAATGAATGAATGATGAGACCACAATGTCAGGAGGCAAAATTATTATCATTGTTGTTTCAGGTAAAATAAATATATAGACACAGATTTGAGTCAGATAAGAAATTTTCACCAAGGGGAAGGCATAGTAGCATCATATATGATTTGAACTCATTTTCATAGAATGTTGATTTAGGGCTCCCAACTCCCAACCTTGTCCCAGGAAACCTAATGTTTCTTGGGTAAAGCCTGCTGGCTGGGAGAGCTTCTGTTGACTAGTCTCTGTGTGTCTGTTTTTTCTTTCTTTTTTTTTTTGCTTAGGTGGTTCTTAGTTGAAAAGTCTACTTTACAAGTCTAGCAACATTCTGTGTCATCACGGAATTCAAAATATCAGACCAGTAAACATTCACTAGTCTGTTTTCTTCTTTGAAAAACCTAATATATAAGCTTGCTTCCTGGCATAATTTTTTTCACAGAAATGTTACATCATATGAAGATATATTATCCCAAATCAATGCTTCTATATAAGGTACTCAAAAAAAATTTTTTTAAAGGAAAGGTGCAGGCAGGAGTGAAGGTGAGTAGGCAGTCAGGAAGACAGAGAGGAGGAAGAAGTATTTTTTTAAAATTTATTTTTTATTGTAATTATTTTTATTGTAATTTTTATTGTAATTATTGTAACATTAAAAATAATTTCCTATGTGTAGATTTCCCATTTCTCAGATATATTTCAACACACGATGCCCTCCACCGCATCACCAAGTGAGGAAGAAGTATTTTGTTTAGTTGTTCATCCTGGTTGCTTCCTTGGCCCAGGATCTTGAACCAGAAACCTTGGGATGGATGTGGACTGTGCCCCATTGACTAAAACCCTAGGCCACCAATGCATGCCAAAGTTAAGTTCCCAATTCTGTCAGATAGTTTGTTCTTCTTCAATAATTTCCATTTGAAGAAGAGGACAGAATTTACCAACATTGTCCATTTAACAGGCATTTGTTTTTTTTGTAAGTTCCTTATCAAATGAAGTCCCAGTGGCTTCTTGGGACTTAAACATGAAAACCCACAATGTCTGTTCTCAGGGAGCTCACCTGCTATTGCCTTGGTGGGGTGTAGACAAGTGTTTCAGAACATCTGGGCTCCGGGGTAAGGAACACACACACACAGACACACGCCGACACACACACCAACACACATACACACTGACACAGACACACAGACACACACACACACACACACACACAAAGACATGCACACAGACACAGACACACACACTCTAACACCCCTCATACTGTATTTACAAATGAATTCTAGCTGATTACACTTAGGTCTTATATGTATGAATGTGGCTTCTTCTGGGCCCCCACAGCCCTATATAAGTGCTGTTTCATTGTATTTAAGTTGTTCACTTCTATATGTTCCCCAAAGAGAGCAATATCTGTGAGCAGCTGCTGTTTTCCTTGGTTTGTGATCTGGACACTGGCCATTAAGTCTGTCATGCTTTGCTTTGAGAGCCACACATCCATGTTACCGTATTAAGGTTTCCTCACAATTAGCCTCTGCCTTTATGGACTTAGACTGTTGCCGTGTGAACTGCTGCCCCAGCCCGGAATTCCACCCCTGCTCCTCGACTGAGTTTGGAGAGACAGATTTCTCCTTCAGTCATTTGCCTGCTGCCTCCTGAATCTTCCAGTCATCTCTGGCCTTACACGTTGGCCACATACAGCTGTCACTACCTGGCATAATCTGACAAACGCTACTGAGATTATGGGATTTCTGCTGAATTGCTAGGGTTTCACTTCCATCTCTGACGATGTGCTTCCTTGCTCATCAGTTTTGAGCTGCTCTGACAAACTACTATAGACAAGTACAGAAAGCGATCCTCACAGTACTGGAGGCTGGAAGTTCCAGGTCAAGGAGGGGGCAGATTCCGTGTCTGGTGAAGGCCTGCTTCTTTGTTCACAGATGGCTGTCTTCTCTGTGTCCTCACGTGATGGAAGCGATTAACTCTGTTCTTCTTGGCTTCATTCTCAGGACCTCACCTCCGAATACCACCACGCTGGGGATTAGATTGCAGCCTAAACATTTGCAGGTGGGGGCATAAACGTTCATCCATCACATTCCAGTGGGTTAAGCAACTGCTTTCTATTCTTATGCTGCCTCCAGACCACCTAAAGGATAAAGCATTTGCCTAAGCTAGCATGTTTGTTCACTGTGACTTTCCCCACTGGGCATGATGATCAGTGGTGTCCAGCTACCCACGACTCACATGGGTGAATGCTGTGGGTGCCACTGAGCCAAATCTAGCCTCTGATCAGTTTGCTGTACAAAGTGAGACCAAAGACCATCACCGCCAACCTCACAGGGCAGGGAGGACAGCATTACTCCTGAGCAGCCAGTGAAGCAGGGTGAGCCTATCCATGCCTCTCTTCTCCTCCCCTCTTGCTCCCCACCATCACTGTTTAGCTGACCCTCTCTCCACCGCTGCCTTCAGGAGCTACCATGCTTTGGAGAAAATGATGTCTTGCATTTTAGTGCATTTAAATCTAAATGAAATGGTTGAAGGGAAACGTGAACATTTGCTTTACCTTGTATATACCAGCCGTTTGTGGGAAAAATTATTTGCCAAATGAATTTTTAGAAAGATAAATACATTTTCAGTGCTCCAAGGAAAACGTTCACTTAGAGGAACCCAGAAGTGAGAAAGTGGGGCACTTCCTTCTGGAGGATATATATAACCACAAATTGTGAGTCTGCAATTTAAAAAGAATCTCTCGCTCTCTTTTTATTCTTTACAGTTGATATTCTGTTGTGTAGAAAGTGGGCTAATGTTCTTATTACACTATTGAGGCTTATTTTCACATTATGAGCTAGGAGTTCATAGCATAAACCTGAATTAATTCTTAAGATCAATGTCTTCATCAATCTCTGTTCTTCTCTCTCACACAGTCACACACATGCTCACATACCCTTGTGACATACATATATTTATAAATTACACTGCAGTTGGAGTGTGGAAGGAAGAGAGGGATTATTTTGAGTTTTGAAGGAAATTGAGAAACGAGGAACTTTGAAGAGTGAAAGTCATAATTGACAAAATGATTTGCAGAACTTGATAGAGATTTTCTCTGGGGACTGTTTAGTCTCTCAGTTATAGCTAGTTCAATTTTTTAAAAAATAAAATATGCATTTCATTTTTAAGCCATAATAATCTATGATCGTCCTTTGTACAGTCTGTGCTATCAGTTTGGGCTGGTATCAGTCTGGTGCTGGGTAACCTGTGTTTCATTTACCCAGAGGGATTTTCAGGAAGTTCACACTTATTTTTTTCTGATTGATCTTCCTGCTAGAATACAGTGATATTTCTATTAACAATAAAAAAAAAGTATACGGGCAAACTGATTCAATCTCTAGGCTGATGTTCCCTTTTCTTTCTGATTTTCGTTTGTTGGCTTGAATGACTTCACTGGGCAGACTGTTAACGAGGAAGAATGGTCTTGCACTCCACGTCCCTGAAGTCCTGCTTGGTTTTCCTGGTCCCAGAAGACAGGGGTCTTGGTGGGAGGATTTTGACAGATGACAGTTGTCTGTTAAAATCAGTACAATGTTGTGACTGTGTACAGCTTCCTTATAGAATGACAGCTTCCTGATTGTAGCATTTGACTGTGTCCTTTAAGTCCTGCAGAATACAGAGACTTAGAACTAAGACAAAAGAAAAGAAAACAAAACAAACCCTGCATCAGGAGTATCAGATGTGTCGCCTGCAGAGAGCACAGTTGCTGCAGGGAAACTCTGAAGTTTTCTGGATATGAGTTCTTCCTTGGGACAGCAAACCTAGAAGCAAACAATAGTGTATAGTTTTGTTTTGGATTCCTTGTGCCAACCCGGAGCTTGTGGGAGTACTCTCCTCGAGGCATTTTGCTCAGCATCCGTGATAACTAACATTAATCATGTCACGTGATCACTGAGCGAGACCACTGGCTTCCTGACATGCTCTTTGTGCTGTGTTGCTGGGGGAGGGGGTTCTTTTATATTACCTTTTAAAAGCTTATTGGAAACCCAGTACAGGTAGGTGATAATGGAATATTACAAACCAATGGGAAAACAGTAGATGAGTTCACAAGTAGTGTTGGGGAAATCAATTGAAGTTTGTCTCCTCCTTCCACCTCATATATTAAATCCCAGAGAGGTTAAGGTATAGTGATGAGGACCAAAGTTTCTTACAGCTTCAGTGGCAGGGGTATTAGGTAGATGAGTAGTCTGTTTTATAACCACAGACCTCACCTTGACATCAAAGACTGAAATGAAGGAGTTAGACCCACTCCATCTATCTCATCACCCACATCTCTCCTGCTCATTTATCCTCTATCCCTGTCTCTTTACACCTGTGTAAAATAGAAACACACAAACAAAAACATGGGTAGCTGTTTTATCTTTAACAAAAATAGCTTGGACTGGATGACTTAAATAGCAAACACTTTTTATCATCCTAGAGACGGAGATTCACGATCAAGGCATTGGCAAATGTGGGGTAGGGTGAGAACTTGCTCCCTGGCTTATAGATGGCTGTCCACACATGGCAGAGGGTGGAAGGGAATGTTTTTTGTTTTGTTTTTTAGAGCACTAATGCCATTCCTAAGGGCTCCACCTCCTTGACCGAGTTACCTCTGAAAGACCCCATCTCGTAAGACTCTCACTTTGGGGTTTAGGATTTCAGCACATGAATTTTGGTGGGACATAAACACTCAATGTTTTGTATATTAGATTAAAGAGACAGTTTCTAAGTATGACAACCAGTAGCTGAAATGAAAGAAAAATTGTTTTATTTGACGTACTATTTGACCTGTTTTGGAACTGTGAGAGGATGGCCTCTAGTCTGATTTTTGCTTAGTTTCTGGGCTGTAGATGAACTGCTGCTTTCTTAACCTTTAAGAATGTGATTTTGAGAGCTAGTGGACGATGGTGCTGTGCCTGCTCTGGAAGGTGAGCTGGGAAAGAGTGACATCAGCAGCCATCTAAGTGCATTTTAAGTCGATTAGCTTTTTGCAATCAGTCATACAGGGGCAGCACAAATTATACTCACTTTAATTCCCTGAATTGGTCATTTGCATCTCTTTCCTACTGTCCCTTAGAATAATTGCTTACAATTCAGCATTTATGAAATGATAGCAATGAAAAGTGAAATTAGAAAGTAGAAAGTAGAAAACTTCTTTGCCAACCCAAGGCTACAATACAGAGTAGAGGATAAATGAGCAGGAGAGATGTGGGTGATGAGATAGATGGAGTGGGTCTAACTCGTTCATTTCAGTCTTTGACGTCAAGGTGAGGTCTGTGGTTATAAAACAGACTACTCATCTACCTAATACCCCTGCCACTGAAGCTGTAAGAAACTTTGGTCCTCATCACTATTCTCGGAAGGTTACGTGTGTGTCGTCTTTTCTTGGTCTCGGTGGTGGACACCCCTTTCTTATTACTTCAGTCCTTGGGCCTCTTCTGATCAAGGCCTGAGTCGCCTCTGGACTTCTGTCTGGCATAGCTAGCCAACTCTTCCTCTATACAGACTCTAGACCCTGTCTGGCCCTGGTTTTCAGCTGATCTTCCCAGTAAAGTAGGTTTTGCTGATGTCAGATTTTGCCCATTGCCTCCATCCATGGCCTTGACTGGTGTGGCTTGCACTTTGTGGTGTTGGCCTTTGTGGGGCACTCTCTGATACCTTACAGACCCCTCGGAGCACAGGCTTCCTGGCTTCCAGGTTCACAGAGTACGTTGGCTCTTTCTCTCCATTCCGCCTCTTCCTATTCGAGCCCTGCATACAATTATAAACAATCCTCATGAAGAGTTGAAAACTACCCGGCTCTGTGCCTGAAAGCCCAATTTTCCATCTGGTTATGCCATGCTGCCATCTTGGTGGGAGGAATCCTGAGAAGGGAGCAGTAACTGAGCGTTGAGCAGATGGTAGTCAGCAAATTTCTGCCCATGAGGGCTGACTTAACCATGGACAAGGTGGATGGAGCCAGGAAAGAACAAGGGGTATCTGAGGGAATGGATAACCTGTATGATTCACTGTTGGTTCAATTCACAAGAGTTTTACAATGCCATACATTGAGCTAATGAAAATTTTTGACTCTGGCTGCCGTATCTGATGTGAACTAACTGTGCTTGGGACAGTCACGGTCGTGTCGTGCGCCAGCCTAGAGCACTTTTTCTTCAGCGGAACTTCTGAGCTTATAGGTAGAACTTCAAGACTCCAATTCCAATGCCAGTCTTGAAGAAGGCATTTTTGAAAAATGCCTTTGCTAGTTGGGCAACATTATACTTCAAGCCATTTTCCACTGGGACAAGTACTTTTAAAAAATCTTCCTTCATCGACTGATAGAAGCTGCCTGACTGGTTTTTTTGGGGGTTTGTTGACAGAAACTGAGGTAAGGTTAGACCCAGGGGTGGTGCTTTTCTTTGAAGATGCCAGCTAAGTGGGCGAAAATCTGTCCAGGCCAGTCAGGGCCATCGATGTTCTTTCTCTACAGTTGCATAACTGGGCCCCAGAGAGTCAGCCAGACGTGCTCCCTGCTTTTTTCTGGCCTCTTTTCCAGGCGTTTCTCGGACACTTTCTAGACTCCTGTGCCCTTACATTGCAGAAAGGAATAGAAGGCACAGGAACGGGAAGCTACTCTGTGCTCATGGATTAGCAGAGTTAACTTTGTCAAAATGACACTCTCACCTAAATTAATATGTAGGTTTAACACAAATTAATCAAAATTTCAATATTTTTCAAAGTAATGGAACAAATAATTCTAAATTTGTATGGAAGCACAAAAGGCTTCAAAGCAGTTAGACTCCCTGACTTCAAAATAAACTATAAAGTGATAATAATTGAAACAATATGATATTGGAATAAAAACAGTTATGAAGACCATGAAATAAATTTGAGAGGCCTGAAATAAGTCTAAGCATATACTCTCAATTTATGACAAGGGGCCTATGAGCTTGCGATGGGTAAAGCAACTAGTGCTGGAGAACTGGACAGAAACATGTAAAAGGCTGAAACTACAGGTCTTCTAGCCTCCCCCACACAAAATCACTTCAGAGTGGATTAGAGACTGGGACATAACACTGGAAATTATATATAGAGAAAACACAGAGCCTATGCTTCATGATATCATCCTTGGAAGTGTCTCTAGGAACTCAACTCCAAAAATAAGGAAAATGAAAGAAAAATATAAGCAAATGGAGTTACATCCAAATAAAAAGGCTTTGTACAGCAAAATAAACTATCACTAGAACAAAAGTTACCCTACTAAATAGGAGAAGATATTTGCACATCCAACAAGGAGTTTACACACACACACACACACACACACACACACACACACACGCTACACAACTCAACAACATAAAACCAAAATAGTTCAATACGATAGAAAAATAACCAGAAAGGATCCAATAGACACCTCTTCAAAGAAGAGATGCAGGTGGCCAATGGGCACATGAAAAATGTTTTTTTTAATCACTTACTACTAGAGAAATGCAACTCAGTATCACACTGTGATATCACCTTACACCAAGGAGAATGGCATATATTGCAAAATATAGAAGCAACTTTTGGTGAGGGCTTGGAGAGAAAGGAACCCTCATAGATTTTTTGGTAGGAGTTTTGGCAGTCATTTTAGAAGTCAGTACAGAGAATTCTCAAAAAATTAATAATAGGACTATTGAAGGGCCCGGTAATCCCACTTCTAGGTCTATCTGAAGACTATGAAAATGTTAACTTTAAAAGATGTGTGCATTCCTATGTGTATTGCCACACTGTTTATAATAGCAGAGATAAGGAATAAATCTATGTGCCTATTGATAAGTGAATGAATGAGGAAGATGGGATATATGTATAATGGAATACTACACAGCCATAAAGAAGGTAAAATCTTGCCATTTGTGACAACATGGAAGGAGCCCAAGGGTATTTTCCTGAGTTAAATGAAGGAGAAAGACAGATATTCAATGATTTTAATTATATCTGGAATACAGAGAAACAGTGAAAATGAACTGTTAGGATAAACTTAGAATAAACATTTACATAAAGCTCAGACAGAAAATTCATCCATTTCACTGGGGAGCAGGTCAGAAATATACATCATGTCATTCAGAAGTCAGTCTGGACTTTTCTTTTGAATGTTATGCTTTATTTCTATCTTGAGACCAATAATGCTGCCAGTTGGAATTCTTTTAAACTTTCCCCTAGTCTTTGTGGCAGTTCTGTTAATTTTTTGAGCACTTCTTTCTTCCTGGTAACTAAAAACAAAAAGGCCCAGATGTATTCTTCTCTGCCATAGACCGGGAATCAGTCATTTTTTCTAAGGAATTCTGTTTCCTTTTCATGAGGAATGTCATTTAGAAACCAAGAAAATTTTGACAAAAAGAAGTAATGCTTAAGCTATCACTTACCAAAAGTGGATTTTATTAGAATATTTGTATTTGAAATTTCAAAGAGAAAATCAAATAGAACTCACTTTCGCAATGAGAGATGCTAATTTGAAGTCACTTTGTAATAAACAGTTTTAACATTAGGTTACACTTTATAGATATAAACTTGGCAGGAGTAAATCATGGCTCAGGTAGGTGACCAGTATGAATAATCATGTGTCTTACTTTTTGGCGTGACCTTTAGTGCCATAGGCTAAAGGTTTATCAAGTATCTCAAGGGTGGAAAATCAATTTAAAAACTAATCTAAGGAAGTTGGCATTTTTCATAAAATCTCTGTACCTTTGCCTTTATGAGTCTGACTAAGAAGATATTCTAAATTAATTTATTTTGTGAGGGAGGACTCCTCTGTTAGGGTGAAGAATGATTTTTCTGCCCACTTTCTGGTGCCAGTTTTTATAATAGCTGTGGCAGAGGGTCTGCTGGCAGACTACCTCTCTTTCCATGCATGGGCTTTAGTTTTTTAATGAGAGAATTTGTGATCCTTGACAAGTAGAGTCTAGCTGCTCACTGTCTGGAGCACACACTCCACTGAAGGAAGCCTGGATTTTCCTCACCTAGAAAAAGAAATAATCTCATCAGGATCCCAGTGGGGACTGACATTCTGGAAGCTTCTGTGGTATTGGGAAACCATCACTCACCATCATGATTCTACATAGGGAAAGGGAAATGGAACAGTATGACCTTAAAACACAGGCCACTCTCTCTAGGACTGCAGGAACATGATGGAAACCAACTTCCGTTGATTAAGATACACAGTCACACAATGGAGAGTTGATTTGCTGATAACCACTGTGATCCAGAATTATTCTTCTCTGATAACAGAACAACACACAGGACTGCTGGACTTGAGCCTCAAGCCAATCTCTGTTCTGGATTGAAAAGTCTTCTCAGGGCAGAAGGATGCAACAGTCTGAATTTGCTAAAGTCCATTGAATGGCAAATTCTAAACAAGTAAACTGTGTGGTATGTGGATTATCTCTCAATAAAGCTATTATAAAATATTTAAAAAGAAAGCTCTCATGCAATCATCTACTAAGTCAAGACATTGGACATCGATTATATTTGTTTTCTTCCTTGTATACTTTTTATCAGTTTTTGCTGGTTTTGCATTTATTATAGTCATATGACATTTTCTTTCCCATAAATCTTATTTAGAAAAACCAATAAGCAATATGAAGCAAAATGTTTTGTAGAATGCAGATACCTGAGGTTTGGGAAAGCTATAGTGTGCATGGTGTATTACTGGAATTTATTTGCTTCTGGATAGTTCTTTTCATTTGTTTATTCCTTCATTAGTTTTAGTATTTTTCTGCCTGCTTTGCATCAGGTGTGTGCTCACTGCCTTTCTGGAGCTCACTGGATGTTTGGAAAGTCTCAGCACCCTCATCAGACTATAAATCCTCAGGTGCAGGGGCCCTTGTGTCAGAGAAGGTGGCTGCAATGTTCTAGGAAATATGAGAAAATAGGAAAGGGAGGAAAATCAGCAGGGAAATAAGCACAATGGAAGATACTTAGAAATATAGTCAGTGCCTCATGGAGCCAACCTTCCTTCATACACCTGGTGCTTGGCCAGTTCCTCAGAATAATTAAACCAAAGCTCACCTGTGACTCAGTAGAAGTGCTTACTTTTAGGAACCACCAGAGCTGCATATCTGGCAGACAGCAGAGGACAGTGGAACGACCTTAGATTAGAAAATAATGGCAGCTCCAGGAGTCCTCGTGGAGAATTGTGGGCACTGAACTAGCCAGATGAAAGGAAGGCAGAGAGGAGCTAAGGGTTAACAAGGACACATTCAGTCCCCACCCCTTGGTGCAGTGACGGCTGTGATCCAGACCACATGAGAATGGGGAGTAGGCGTGGTCCTCTGGTCCTGGAACACTCCCCTGCTTTTCCCAGAAGTCTGCTAAAGTAGGGGACTGAACTCCACCCCTTCCAGAACGCCCCTCTTCCTCTTTGGTCAAAGAATAAATTTCTGTATCTGTTCCTACTTGTGGCCCTTGATCTTTATTAGCTGAATGGGAAGAACAAGGCGATCCTTTCCCTCCCCC